>CM053787.1:216703570-216871070 GCA_028749045.1 Cupressus sempervirens
CATAATCTCACTTTATTTAATTCAAATATTTCATTATTACAGGAAACTAAAATAAATAAAGAAGAAGGAACAAAGCTGACTCAGAAATTGGGAAAATGGAAATTAGAATTTCAGCAATCACAGGGAGCCTCAGGAGGACTTAGAATAATATGGAATCCTTGACAAATCAATATTGAAGTACTCTCCTCACAAAAAAATTGGATGGGAGTAAGAGTTGTTAGTATAAAATAAAATTTGCAGACAGTTATAATTAATGTTTATGGGCCATCATCAACAGAAGACAAGCTAGTAGTCTAGAATGAGATCAACACATTTATTAACTTTATGTCCCAAGAAATAGTCATTATAGGAGGAGACTTTAATGTGATCTTAACCAAGGAAGAAAAATAGGGAGGGAGAAATCAAGTATGCAGAGCTATGGAAGATTTTAAAGAGTGGATTCAGAAAGACTCTCTTATGGATATCAAAACAAAGAATGGCATCTATACTTGGAATAACCAAAGGAAAGGATTATGTTATATAGCTGAAGAATTGGACAAATTTCTTCTGAAAGGAGAACCCAGTATGGATAAACTTATTAAAGTGGAAATATTACCAATGGCTAGATCAAATCACTTCGCAATGAAAATGGAAATCAAAGAATAGATCAAACCTAGTAGGAGTCCCTTTAAATGTGAGAAAATGTGGTTTATGGATAAAGCTTTTATGGATCAAATTAGAGATTGGTGGTAGGAGGAACAGTTCGAGGGTTCCAAAATGTTTTTCCTGGTCTCCAAACTGAAAAATATAAAACAAAAGATTTTAAAATAGAATAACCTACATTTTTAAATTTTTTTTTTAAAAAAACTAGAAATTGAAAAAAAAAAGAGTAAATTAAATAAAGAAATCCTCATGAAAGAAATGAATAATGAATCTTACCAAGTAGAAAAAGAATACCTTTTAAAACATGAAGAAATTCTAGCTAAAGAAGAAATATTCTGGAGACAAAAATCCAAAGAAAAATGGCCCCTAGAAGGGAATCAAAATACAATTTTTTTTCACAACAGCACTATTAATAATAGAAATTACATTAATATTTCAGAAATTAGGAATTCAGTGGAGGAGCAAACTAAAAGCCTAGAATAAATTGCTGATATTTTCATCAAGTACTTTAGCAATACGCATAATAATTTTGGCTCATCAAATAAAATAGCCCAAGATGAGATGCTAAAACAAACTCCAAAATTGATCTCAGAGGAGGACAATAAATTCCTTAATGAACCCTTTACCCTTCAAGATGTCAAATTTGCACTCTTTAGTATCAACCTAGATAAACCACTAAGACTAGATGGCTTTCAAGCCTTCTTCTTGGGATATTCTCGGAGAAGAGTTGTGGAAAGCCTTAGAAGCTACATGCAACAGAGGATCAATATTAACTAAAATCAATCACACGTTCCTTAATCTCATGCCTAAAAATAAAGAAAGTATAGTGCCTAGGGATTTTAGGCCTATTTCTTTGTGTAACACTATTTATAAGGTGTTCTCAAATTTTTTAGCTAATCATCTCAAAAGATTCCTCCCAAAACTCATCTTGGAAGAACAAACTTGTTTTGTCCCTAGCAGATCTATATTAGATGGCATCTCCATTATACAGGAAACTATTCATTTGGCAATTAAAATTAAGGAAACATGTATGTTGCTTAAATTGGATATTCAAAATGCATACAATAAGGTAGATTGGAGACTCCTTTATAAAACCTTAGAGGCATTTGGCTTCTCTAAACAATGTATCAACATTATTTTTCAATGTATCTCTACTTCCAAAATTTTGATCCTCATCAATGACACTCTGAAAGGTTTCTTTAACATTTCTAGGGGTATCAAACAAGGAGACCTGATCTCCCCATTTTTGTTCATCATAATGGCAGAGGCATTAGGAAGGGCAATTAAAGCAGCACAAGTAGAAAGTAAAATTAAAGGGGTGAGAGTCATGAATGGAGTAGAAAACACCACCCACCAACAATTTTCTAATGACACTATACTTGTTGGAATTAGCACCCTATAAGAGGCAGATCATATGCAACATATCCTGGAGGCATACACAAAAGCATCAGGGCAAACAATTAATGCCAAGAAACCAGAAATCTTCTTTTTAAACACTACTAAATAAGTTGAAGATCAAATTTGTCACAAATTAGGATTCAAAAAAAAGCAAGTTACCATTCAAATACTTGGGGATATATCTTGACAAGAGCAATCATACTAATCTGGGCTGGGAACGTATTCTCAGGAAAGTTGATAACCAAATAGAATTGTGGAAAGGAAGATGATTAACAAATATGGGGAGAACTACAAAGATCAAAGCAATCTTAGTAGCTATTCTAAATTACCAACTTTCTTACTCACATCTACCCAAAAATATTAACTCCAAATTGGAAAACAAACTGCACAACTTCTTGTGGAAAGGATTGGAGGATAAGAAAAGAGAAGTGTTATTAAGTTGGAGTAAAATCTATAAACTGAAATAATTTGGTGGATTAGGAATAAAAAATCCAGAATGGCAAAACGAGGCCCTAGGTGCTAAACAAGTATGCAAACTATATCACGAAAGGGATAGGAAATGGGCTAAAATATTATTTAATAAATATGTTAACCCTTCAAACAAAACTTCATTATTGATAATCAAACCCACCCACCCCCCCCCCAAAGGTTCTACAGGTTGGAACTTCCTTATTAATAGTCGAAGTCTAATCTCCAAATACCTTACATGGGACATAGGGAAAGGAGATGAAGCTTTTTTCTAGGAAGATTCTTGGAATGAATATCCCCCTCTAATTAGTTCAAACTTATCTTTAGAAGCAATATCTCTCCTTAAAACTTTATGGGGAAAAAGGTGAAAGACTACATAAAGGAATTTGACTTAGACATGGGTAAGATATGGAAATGGAAAGAGTTACCTAAATGTGGAATTAACCAATCAGATAAGGAGAGATTGGAAAACATTCTAAAGAACTGAACTATTACAATTAAAGAAGTAAATTTGGGTTGCATCAAAAGATGGGATATATAAAGTTAAAGAAGGATATAGAATGATTACAAATTCATAGAAATGCGAAGTCAATACCCTCCCCATGAACTTATGCTGGTATCCAGCAGGTCTTTCTAAAGTAGGAATGTTCCTCTGGGTAGCCATGCAAAAGAGAATATTAATAGTAGATAGATTTAGGAAAATGGGATATGAAGGGACCTCAAGATGTATTTTATGCAAAGAAGAAGAAGAAAATGCAAAACATCTCCTTTATGCAGGTAAACTTAGGCAAGAATGTTGGAGGTGGCTCCAAAGTAAATTAATTTGAACCTATCCATTAGCAAGAAAATGGATAGATTACTTATTAGGCTAGCCTAAAGATGCCTTTAAGAGAATCTATGGTAAAATTTGGAATATCTCTCCAGCAATTGGCTTATGGGAAATTTGGAAAGAATAAAATTGTTGAACTTTCTTAAATCAATGTCTAACTGAGCAAGCTCTTTATGCAAAAATAGAAATGGTGATTTCGGAAGTCATGAATAGTGATCTTAGGAAGAGACCAAGAGAAGAAGGATCCTTCTCTGAATGGGATGCAAAAATCAAAAAATGATGGCCACTGTTAATCAACCCTACCCTCTATTACAAAAAGAAGAATGACCTAGCCAGAAAAACCTATAAATGGGAACCCCCCCCACCCCAGCAAGATGGAAGAAGTTGAATTTCAATGGGGCTTCAAGAGGAAATTTAGGTAAAGCTAGAATTGGATGTATCGTAAGGGATGAATTAGGTAATTGGATAGTAAAAAGATCTAAATCTTTAGATATGGCATCAAATAACATTACAGAACTCAAAGTAGTAGAAGAATGAATCAAACTTTGTATAAGACTTAAAATTAAAAAACTTATGATTGAAGGGGATTCCCAAAATAATTATTAACACTCTTAAAAAGGGAACAACCCCAAATTGGGTTTTAAATTCTAAATTAGAAGCTATTATCAAAAAAATTTCAATATTCGAAGAAGTAAGATTCTCGCATATTTACAGAGAAGGCAATAAGGAGGTTGATAAATTAGGCAATTTGGGAACCAATGGTTTTAACACCTTAACATTTAATCATATCTTTAATCCCTCATTACTTTCAAAATAATCATTAACACTTTATTTCTTGTGTGTGAATTGATTTCATATGAATAGGGTAGAGTACCAACTTTGATGAAAATCTAACTTGTGAGTGTTAAAATATTTCACATGATGATTTTTAATGGAACCTTAATAATCATTTGGATGCCATTGCCGATTATTAGCATCTAGAATTTTTGCCCTCTCATATTTATAAGTGAATTTGGGGCTCATTCTCATTTTAACTTAGCTTGCAAATTGGTCTTAACTAAGCTATAGATAGTCGTCTAGTTTAGGTTTTCATGGATTCCAATATCTACCTTTTCCATTCTTATGAAAATCATACAATGGCCTTCTATGGGCCAATTAAATAGGAGAGATGGAATTGGCTCCTTCAGCCAATAGATGATATGAATCGAGTTGCAGTTAGTCAGACATTAGAATAGGGGACATTTAGTTATGAATACTCCTAGAGGACTAACAATGACATCATAGGGCTCTGGGTAGGTTGCTTAGCTAGGGCTGGAGTGGAAAAATGGGATATCATCAGGCTTACCCATAACATTTTTGACCCCTATTGGTTAGTTGGGCTGGAAATTATAGTTACCAATATAGATGCTAGGATCTGAATCCCTCTCCTTGAGGCTTACATGGAGTTTGAAGTGGATAGCCCAAAAATTGGCAGAAGCCTGAGGTGCCCATGCTTGCTAATTAGGGATAATGTCTAGTTCTTCCGTGAATGCCAAGAATGGAGTCAAGCATCAACTTCCTATTAAGGTGGAGGGGAATTTTTGAAGACCTAGGCAGGGACTAGCTCACCAACTATCTAAGGGCATATGATGCTTACATTCATCCAGATGTAGACCTTTCCAACCTAGAGGACGTAGAATTTTGCTTACCTAACTATGACAAGACTAATAGGGGAAGATCAACATATGAGTTTCCCCCATGATCAAAGGCCACCACTCTACATGAAGCCATGGAAATTATAATGGTTTTAAAGAAAATATGATAAATATATGTAATTTGGGTCATTTTCAATGATAATTCGACCCAAAATTTTTGTTCTTAGCACTTTGTGATAGGCATGGGTACCCATTTGTAGATAGCTATCTCACCTTGACTTTCAACCAAATAGTAGCATGTAGGGCACATTTTAATACTATGTCCCTTTCAATATTAATCAGTGATACTTTTGTTACTCTATATATTGATACATATATAAATGATAATCATTTTAGAACTATAATTTAGCCTCAAAATCTAGTTTTGGTTACAATCTTTGGATTTTGTTATCACTTTGACTTTATTTTCTAAGCTAAAAGATTTATAATTATGGCTTCTCCTTATCATTTATTTCTTACTAGTTTTGTGTATACATGCTTTAAATTTTGAGCATTCACTTAAAACTATGAATAAGGAATGCGTAGCCAATTTGATTCACCCTCCATTTTGGCAAACCGTATCTCTCCTGCAATTAGACTTTGGTTCTCTATTCCTTAACATTAGCTCTTTCTCAGTTTGCTCCCCTCAAATTCAATATTAGATTTATTTAATTTTGCTCTACTCTCCACAATATTGACTCCTATCAACTTAAAGATAGCTATATGTCTTAATACATTTTAAATTACAATGATTCTTAATCCTAAACATTTAGTATTATTAATTAAACTTAATTTTACACATTCCTTTAGTTATCAATATAGTTAAGAACAACTAGAATAATAATTATAATTAAATATGTTAATTTGTTAATTATCCAATTCATTAAAATCTTTGTATTATTGGACATTAAATGGAATGGGCTCCTCCTAGTCTCGTGTTAAGGTTTTGATGGATTTTCTTTATCTACTAACCCTTAACATTTTCCTGGTTGTGGTGAGATGAATCCAGAGACTTGGTGTAGTGCCAACCCTCGTTCACATCTTCTCTGGACATATTATTGCTATTATTATCAGACTTTGATGGACTAGTACTATGTAGATGGATTAGTGGTATTGTTTTGACACTATCAGACATTATGTTATGGATTCAATTATTATATGATGAGATCACTTAGACTTTACATTTCATGTATCTATGATGATCATTATATTGTTTTCAGTTACTGTTGATGATTAGTTAGATGGTTATTATTTCATGATTTTTATTATGGATACTTACCCCATACTTGCATGTGTATGGTGTGCGTGTTTTCTTATTGTATGGTGTTTCTAATGTGGTTAAGGAAGGGAGTCGTAGTCCCCTGCTTAGTTGGGATCTACACGATGCACCACTTCCTGCCATTGCCTGTTTAGCTTAGCACTATATATATTGTATGTACATGCATGGTTTTTTTGCAGGTTGCAGGTATCGGGTATCGACTTCCCTGAATTGCCAGGATGAGCGTACCCTATTACACTATCTCAATGATAAGAGAGGGGAGATAAATTCTCAAGTCCAAATCCCAAACCCTAAAACCATTTGTCCTAGTGAGTTAGGACAAGTATCTGAGTTGAGTACCCACTGAATGTGTCGGATGACATATTTTGTGATTTTTAATCTTTTAGACTGATTTCATATGAATTGTCCTATGATGGGTTTTCATATTTTATCATGAAGGTCTATGGTGAATTTTCTATTAATTAAGTCTTAACAAATAGATTTAATTAATAAATTAATTATTTGAGAGATTAAATATCATGATTTTTGATATTTTGATTATGATTAATTCAAGGAGAATTAATTGAGAAATAAAAGAATTAAATTAAAAGAAAATTAGAAATTAAAATAAATAATAATTATAAAATATTAATAAATTAATAAAGAAATATTAATGAAAAAAGTTATAAAAATTAAAATAGAAGTTATAAAAAATTAAAATGGAAGTTATAAATGGAAATTAGTTAAAAATAATTGGAATTATAAACTTGTTTGGAAATTAATGCAGTTCCCCATTTTTCATGTGTCAACAACACAGGGGTTAGTGCATCAATTGAGCACATGGTGTCTACAACCCTAGGGCTTATCAAAAAGGTTGGAAATAGGTCCATGCTTAGTTGGCGATATCTTCCAGCTGGTTCTAGAAGCATTCTAGGGTTATCCTGAAAGCTCTTTATATTCGAGCATTCCCTAATAGCTTGGATATAGCTTGGACATAGCATGGATAGTGTGGTTAGCGAGGAGAACAGTTGAAGCATTGGTGGATTCGGGAAAATTCTGAAGAAGGGGATCTTGCTTTGCGGTTTATCTGAGGATAAGCAAGTTAGCATCAGAATTCGGGTAGATTCTTGTGATTTCATTATGATACTTCTACATCTTCCTTTCCCCTGTCTTCTTCGTATTTTCCATATGTCTTCATTGTGCATTTTCAATTTGGGCAATTAAGTGTTATTTAAGGATTCTATATGCTTAGATCTGAAAATAATACAGACTAGGGTTGCAATTCATGGACAAACCCATTAGAATTAGCCATCAGAGAATTTTAAAAGAACAAGTTTCATAGAGAGGTTCTAAAAATGAAAGCTTGTATTTTTATAAACATACTGAGATTCAGTATATTATATATATACATATATATATATATATATATATATATATATATACATACATATATATATATATATAATACATATTTATATAATCATAACCTTACTATGGCGGAAACATTTCAATAAACAAATTTTGCAACTTATTAAATCGCGCTGCGATTGTTTGATAAAACAAATACTAGTGCATGTTTGGGTGGGGGCGGAATCGCACCCCATACCCGTGCTTTAAAGGGTCGCGCAATACCTGCTACGCAGTGTACCCGCGACTGTATTGGTCGTAGGGTACCTGTGTCAGCAGGGTACCCGCGGCATATGTCACAACAGTGACAACCGACGGCATATTTGATTCGGCTTTGTTTTAAGGAATTTTGTTATTCGATTTCCTTTATGAATCGAAACTAATAAAAATTCGGTTCTGTTTTTTATAAAATGCAAAAAAAAAATATTATATTATATATGTACGTATGTATATATTTAAATTTAAATATATATATGTATATATGTAATATATATATATATATATATATATGTTATTAAAAGATTTAAAGTTGATAATAAAAGATTTATGAATTCATCTCTTTTTTTAATGATGAATAGTTTTGTAATTTTATAATTTTAACTATTATGAATTAATTAATAGTTTAAGATTATAAGATATATGAAGCATATGAAAATTAAGTTAGGTGAAACGTCTCTTTAAATATTATAATTGGAAACTGAAGTTTAGAGGGAATTTTTAATCCATCCAGAAATTAATACATGGAAAAACGTAGAAAAATGTTCTTCCTCTAAACTTGGAATACAAAAACTGAGATTTCGCATATGAATTCAAATTTGAAAACTTAGCAAAATCAAAACATGTGTTTACATTGTGTAATCATTATGCTAATGTTTTGGGTTTTGGGTTGACTAGTGTTGACCAGTATAGGACGTCTACCAGAGGCTTGGGGGTTATGTGAATGTGATGTCTTGATGATGTTTTAATCTCAATCTTTATAAACCCAACCATGATTATGTGATGGAATGCTCTATGTATTGGTTGTGAATACTGATTGTTATAGTTGAGATTCTTATGTCTGAGACCCTTGACTTAACCATTATTTTTGGCCATCGATCAGTTATCCTTGGATATATTCTAGTCGCCATGATGGGACTAATATATGGATTTATTCTTGATGATGTCATGTTGTGACATGTTTGACTCAACCATTTTGGATTCTTCGATCAGTATGATTTTGAGATATATTTTGGTTATTAAGAACGAATGGATATTTTGATTATCAGTGATGCTTTAGTTGCCAATAGAGAGATGTTGTGATCATGATTTTCTATGGATGTTTTCTCATGGTGATTTGATGCCTTTATGCATATTTGATGATTTTATCACGATGATTCTTATTGTGGATATTTGATGATTTTATGGACTCTCTTTATGATTATGATACCATGAGCATTAGGGTAGGATATCTGCATGTAGTGTCGGGAAGTGGCTTGCAATGGGGGCTGGTGCCCTAAGAGGCTGCCAGGGTAACTCATTGTAAGTTGGATTAATAAGTGATAACATTCACACACTTAATACTAACTGAATGAACCTAAAAAGATAAGAGTTTTTCGTTCTCGCCGATGCCTTGAGTGCTTGTATAGGCTAGGATGGGAGTAGAGAGAATGCATGGTTGCGACCTTGCATTCCATAGTATGCCTTGTCAGTATGAAAGGATACTAGTGGCTGCATGAGATCTGTATGGACCCGTGGAGTTTAGCTAACTGCCAGGGTAACTTGTACGAGATAAATGCGATGACACTTTCCCGCTTGCATAGTAGGTTCCTACATGTCATTGTGTGCCTCTGGGAAGTAGATGTCTATTTTGTGAATGGAACCTTTGAGTTAGTATACTTTTAGGATTCATGTACTTTAGAATCATGTGCTATGTGGTTTTGATAGCTTGTTTGGGACTTGAGATTATCTCCTCAACACGGTGGGAGTGGACCACTTAGGTACCACACGGTCGGGTGGTAGTGTATTTTCCACTCTTATCATTTGAGATTCATTGAGACATTGTGGTTAATGCGTACTTCGTGATGGTGGATATGTATCCTTTCATTGATGATTAGCATATGTTAGATGATGATATCTTATGCTTTACTTTTTATGTTAGTAGGATGTTTTAAGAGTGACATTCCTACTATGATAATACCGATGATTTCTTCGGTGCTTGGAATGTTACGCACGGAGGGATGGCTAGGATCCACGATGGTCTAATGATGCTATTAACGGTTGGGAGGAACCATGCACTTAGTTTATTTTGTAGATCTTTATGATGGATGTATATGAATTCTATGATGCGTATCATGTGATTATCTTTACTTTGACATATCATGGGTTAGGATAGGATGAAGTACCTTATTCTACATATGTATATTCTTTTAAGCCTTCATACCCTGTGACATGTACAGAGGATGAATGAGCATTTGGTTATGTAATGAATGAACATTGGATTTATCAATATTATTTCATGTGGATGTTGTACTAGATGGATTCATGTAAGTAATTCACGTTAAGGGGATCTTAAAGAATGTAATCTATTGTATATGTTAAGTTTACTTTTTAGATGGACATTGCTATTGCTTCCGTTATTACGAATAAGTTATATGTGGTATTTACTTTCATGAAAAAAAAAAAATGCTACCAACTTAGTGAAATACTACGTTTATTCTTTGGATCCCTTGGTGGGGCATTACACTTGGTAGCCATTCTTCTCTACATTTTTGAGATTCTCCTGAAAGATAAAGATATTGTCTTTTGACTCCATTATGATGTAATAAACTAGGGTATGCCCCTTTTACTGATGTATAATATAGGACTTCGGTTCTAGGCAAGACTAGAGATTTTCTTTCCCCGTTGTTTCCTACCAATGCCTGTTAGAATGGAGGATTGCTTGTAATTTTAAATTATAAATTAATAAAAATTAATCATGGCTATGGCCGTTTACTGAAAAAAAAAAAAAACTCCTAAATAATTATCATTACATTAAATAAATATACTACACCACAATTAGAACTATAACTTTATCTTTAAATTTCATTCTTTTATATTTTATTTTCCTCTAGTTTATTAATTAGTACAATCACTAATTAAAGCACAATTTACTATTTAAATCAGTAATAAGAATCAAGGCTTATTGTTTAAATGCAACTCCAATTTAATTATGATTGAAAAATAATTATAATAAAGCAATATTAAATCTTTAATATATTAATATTTTAATTCTTTTTTCGTTCAACTTCTTAAATTAGAATTTTAAATAAAATCTTTTAAGCTGAAGTACATATTTAATTAATTTATAATTAATTAAATATCATGATATTTTAGTTTCTCTTTAACCAATTTTCTAAATTTAGCCTTTTAAATTTAAGTACATATTTAATTAGTTTTTAAATTAATTAAATATTCTCATGCTTTAATATTTTCTTTTTATCAAATAATATTTAATAATTTTCAATATTATATGATTAATGGAAATATTATAATTAAATCATTTACCAAATAAATCACATAGCAAAATCCACATAAAAGAAACTTTACCAAAATAGACCAAAGCTCAAAATCAAACAAAATAGACAAAGATAAACTCATAGGTTTAAAAAGGGTGGGAAGTTAGTTACGAGTCCTTGCAAGACAAGTATTTAGGCTATGGTTGGGATTGGAACTAAACATTATCTCCCCATTCTTACCATTGAGTAATTATAATAGGGCACACTCATCTTAGAAATTCAAGAAAGTTGATGCTCGATACCTACATTCAGCATAAAAGATGAGCATGTACATGTATATAAATATATCTAAACTAAACAAGCAATGGTAGGGAGTGGTGCATTGTGTAGATCCCAACTAGCAGCTGACTATGACTCCCTCCCTTAACCACATGAATCATGTTAGACACAAAGATAAAATAAACACGTGCACCATACACATGCATGTATGGGGTAAGTATCATAATAATCATAATTCAAACATCAAATGCTCGGGTATAACAATGCATCATTATGAATATAAAATAGTCATCATTAACAACATCATTTCATGTCGCTATGAAAGAAATCTCATTTATTTACTATACGAGTCATTAAAGCATCATTCATGCACTAGTAACCATAACCATTAAACAACACATGAAATATAGTCAACTAAATAATCATCATTGATATATCTCTAATCGAAGTTATGAAATAATATCATCGAAACTAACACAGCCATGAAATAGGCATAAAAGAGTATGGTAAATATAATGGAAAAGAAAACTATAGGTGGGCACTACACCTCTTAAATTGAAAGGAAGGGTTTGGAACATTCTTTTTATAATTATACACATGAAAAATTATGCAAATTGGATTGTTAATTTATTTATATTTAGTAATAGGTATTCTTTTAGGAGAAAAATCCCACTCAACATAAAATCTCAATATATCATTTAAAAATTGAAATAATTTTAATACACGTGTACATGTTTTTAGAGTTGTATCACTTGTTGAAAACAATTGATTAATTACATATTTTCTTTAATGTTACAAAAAATGTCATATCATTGCTAGTCAATGTATGCCAAGATCACTCGAGTGATAAAGATAGTTTCTTGTATCTTCTAAGCTTTCCATAGTTTTCCAAGCTGAGAAGACAATGTCTATCGAGTCCACTTAGGCGACAAAGGGAAATTTATAGAAATTAAGTGTTAACTGAGATCACTCAGTTAATGAAGGAAAATTTAGATGGAATTAGTATTAACCAAGCTCATTTGACTTCCAAAGTAACTTTGTGATTATGCAGTGTTAACTGAGTTCACTTGGTTAACACAAGAACATTGTTTTTGAGTTAGTATCCACCAAGCAGGGTCAACTACTAAAGGATTTTCTTGTTTTGGCATATTGAGTTCAATTGATAGATTTTTTGCTTCTAGCCAACTAAAGAGATGAATATTAAGTATTCTAAGTTGTAATCAAGCTGACTTGAAAATGTATAAGATATTATAAATATAAGGTCAAGTTGAGGATTGAATGTGTGAAACATAATAGAAGATTTAAGAATACTTAGAGGAAGTGAATTAGAAGGATAAGCATAATATCCTTGTTGAGCCACAAAGATATATTCTATCAGGAAAGGATCAAGTATACAAGCTAGAATTATGATCTCTAATCAAAAAATTCAATTGCATAAGAAATTAGGTTATCTCATTGTTACTCTCTAACCATTGTAGCATTGATCTAAATCTCTTAACAAAGTTGGCTTAATAGCTATTTGTAAATCCCCTAACAAGGTGGCATTTCTAGATTGAAGTGTATAAAAACCTCTAACAAGGCCAATCTTAATTGGGTGATTAAATCTTCTAACAAAGTGACACCTAACAATGTGCTTTGTAACCTTTAACATGGTTGGCTCCTAATAGGGATCACTTTAGAAGAATGTAAATCAATAACTAGTTGTGATTGGTGGTTTTTTCCAAATTGGGTTTCCACGTTAAATCTTGGTATCACTTGTGTTCATGCTATTTATTTTATGTGTGTTCAACTATGTTAATAAAGCTAATCATAGAAAATTTCTAAATATTTTCATTTTCCTTGAGTTACTACTACTATTTTAGTATTTGCTGAGTTATAAAATTTCATAGTGTTAATTAAGTGCCTATGTGTTTTCCAATTAACAATAGAATATAGTTTAATCATAGTTTATATTTTTCTTTGTATTGACATCTAAGGGATCTAGGATTTATTTTAGTGGTAACTGATTCACCCCTTGTGTCTTAGTTATTCCTCTTATATTTCCAACAATTGGTATCAAATCTTCTTGGTGCTTGCAAAAAAGGTTTCAAGGACCTATGCTAAAGATCAAGATGTCTTACATAAGGGGGATCCCTAAACTGAACAAGGATAAATTCAAGGAATTGCAAGAACTCATCAATCTACACTTGGAAACAATTGGAGCTTAATAGCTAAAGTATCTACACTCCAAATACATGACACCTGCTACAACTATGACTGTTGAATAAATCATAGAGAAGAAGAGTCATAACATCATGATGATTGATATTGCTTCATCCCTCAACTATGCCAAATTTCATTAGGTCAAAGACTATGGAAATTCTTATAAAATGTGGATCAAGTTGAAATCCATATATGGAGGAGATGATAATGTAAGAAGAGCTAAAGCTGAAAGTCTCAGAGGACAATTTGATCAAATAAAGATGAGATAAGATCAGAACATTGAAAGAATCAAAGCCAGTATTTCTTATATCAAAGATTAAGGAGGAAATATTGAAGATGAAATAGTGGTAAGTAAATTTCTTAGAATACTTATTCCTATATATGCAATCAGAGTATCAGAAATTAAAGAAATGAGATGCAATCCAAAGAATGACATCATTAGAGCTAGATAACTATGATAATTATGTTCCTAGTTCTAGAAATCTTGAGTTTGCATTTGAATCCAAGTTGTCACTCAAAAAGAAAGCCAAAAAAATTTAAAGTGAAGAGGAATATTGATGTAGTTGGAAGGGTGGTAGTATTCAAAACACAATGAGAGTTACAAATTTTAGAGGTTTAGACACTTGGGCCTATCAACAATCCTAAATCTTTTAAGGAAATGACCTATCAAGACAACCTTCAAGGATCCTAAATGATGAATTTAGTTTTATCAGGTTTTTAGTTACTTATATTCAAGGAATCCTAAGGCTTTACTTCAATCCCATACTCCCACTTCACAAAACTCCCTCAAATTGAACCCAAAAGCCTAACAAGTTGTCCAATACCCAGCAATAGACTTGGAGTATAAATAATTCTATGTTTTCTCACAACACTTTTCAATATAAAGACATTTACTAATACCCTTTTTAGACTTTTGTAACATAGAAAATGATTGTATATGGTTACCATGGACCAATATGCTTATACATGACTGTACCCTATTTCTAATGCATAAAAATGTCTTAATTTTCAAAGGAAGTACTAGCTAGGTTTCCTCTAATGGTTCCAACTCCTGGAGAGTGCTTTTTTATGACACAAATTGATCAAATCTGAAAGTAATTATCCTCAAGGACTCTGTAACACCAAAACCCCCAAATTGGGTCTTGAAACCCTTACTCCTTAGGGCTTTCTCAAAACCTAGTCTCAACACAAACTTGCACCCAATTGGTGATTGAATCACCTTCCATTCAACATGATAATACATTTTCAAGCATAAAATCCAATCCTCATTTGGCTAAATCAACCATTGCTATACTTTAGCTTTACATTTCAATGTATTTTGCCACTATTTTGGTTGTGATCACATTGTTCTCCCACAAATCTTCATATGCAATGTTAATAACCTATAACATAGGTTAGATTATGTCATTCCATGAAGGTTAGGCATTCTAATTTCATGGAATGACCTCCATTCCTATTATGGTCTTATTGTGATAGTAACGACAAAGTAAAGAAAATGTTGTTTATGTCAAGTGGTGCGACAATAGTCTCAAAATAATCGTAAATTCATTCAAAAAAATAGTGATTGAATAATAAAACCTTACAATTCATCATGATATCAGATCAAAATTTTTGGGATTTTAAAAAGATCAAAGAATCTGTAGAAATTAAAGTTTATTACTTGTTGTCTCCTTCACTAGTTCATAGACTTGATTCTCCTCTCTTCATAATAGAGTCTCCTTCAAATATATAAGATTCTGTAATATAACTAATTCAATAAACTTCATCACTGAGTTGAAGGTTTATTTCTCCAAAATAATAAAAATTCCAACTTCCCTCTAAATCCCTAAACTAGTCGTTTATATTTGAAAATCTAAATTTCAAAACTATAAAAGGCTTTATTTGAAAATATAACTCCTTTCTAATTGTTCCTTAATGACCTAGACCTATTTCATACCCATTCTATACTTCTTCTAACATTATTTGATAATTGGACATCATTAGTCTATTACAATCAAACTATTGATCCTTATGAGGGCATTACAAACATAAAATGGATCCATTGAAGACATTACAAGTTTAACACAAGATTGCACTATTTGAATCCCATAATAGGTGCTAAGATCTTCCAATTGACTTGTCAACCTTGACGATGCATTCCATCCTCCTAATTTTTTTTGGATGTCTTGAAGGTCTTCATAATCCTTAACCCTGACTTGAATGTTTAAGGTTCTCCTGCACCAAATATAGTTCTGATAGTGATCTTGAAACTATTGAGGCATTCCTTGCAAGAAGATATCCCAAAGGAAATAGAAAGTTCAAAGGAAAGATTCCTTTAATCTATTTCTCTTGTGAAGGAGTTGGACACATTCGTGCAAAGTATCTAGAGAAAGAAGAAAAAGATGAAAAGAAGCACAAGAAGTAGAAAGGCAAGAAGGATTTCAAGAACTACAAAGACTACAAGGACAAAGATAAGAAATCTTGTTTTATGGATAAAGATTTAGATAGCAGTGAAGATGATGAAATGGTATATATTGTTGTAAAAGATGAATCTAATGATGAAGTTGATAAAATGGCACTTATCTCTCATCTTAGCAAAAATGATACATGGATTATTGATAATGGATGTTCACATTATATGACTGGTGACAAAACAAAGTTTGAACATATGGAACATTATGATTGTGGAAGTGTGAGGATTAGAAACAATGAACCATTCTACATAAAGGGATTTTTTTTTTATCTCACTAACCAATGAACTTAGATGTGATAATGCTTATGGGGTTGAAAGATTAAAACATAATCTACTAATTGTGGCATAGTTGAATAACATTAGATTCAAGGTAGAATTCATGAATGGGAAGGCCAAACTATTGGATGGAAAAGGAAAATCTAGTTGGGTCTAGCAAATAAACAAAAGATAACCTATTCTAGGTTGTGGCATAAAAGGTTATGCTACGTGAACTTTGATAACCTAATTAAGATAAGAAAGAAGAAAAGAGAAAGAGGTATTCCTAGCCTAAAAAATTCATATATGGGCCTATGAAAAAATTATCAAATTGGTAAAATGGGAAAGACAATTTTCAAAAGAAAGGACTATCATTCTAAAAAATTCTTGGAGCTAGTTCATATAGACTTATGTGAACCTATTGAAATCAATGGTTATAGTGGAGATGAGTACTTTATTCCTTTTGTTGATGATTATTCTAGAATGATGACTATAATCTATCTGAAAGAAAAGTTTGAAGCATTTCAAAAATTTAAATGGTATTTGGCAAGAGTAGAGAAAGAAACTGGAAAGAAGTTGAAGTCTTTGAGATCAGATAGATGTGGTGAATTCATTTCTAATGAGTTCAATGAATTCTACATTGAAAAGGGAAATAAGAGACAAGTATACGGCCCTAGTACAACACAATAGAAAGACGTAGCTAAAAGAAGGAACATATCAATCATGGATTGTGCAAGAACTTTAATGATTGTTGTAATAAAAAATAGGAAGGAAGCAATCAATACTATACTACATATGTTGAATTGAGTACAATTGAAGAAAGACTCAAATCGAACTCCTTTTGAACTATGGAATGGCTACAAACCTAATGTAAGTTACTTGAAAGTATTTAGTAGAAAATTATCCTAAAGGAATTGAGGAAAGCTAAATTTGATCTCAAAGGTGATGAAGATATATTCCTAGGATACTCCTATAGAAGTAAAGCATACAAATTCTTGAATTTGTCAACTCATAAAATCATAGAAAGTGCATATATGAGAATTGATGAATTTGCAGAAAAAAGTGAAGAAGAAAGAGGCAAAGAACCTGAGGATTACTGAAGGTTTTTCTGCTATGAACATGGTATAGTGCCAATCAAATTAGAAGTCAACAAACTCCACCTCTCGAGTCCCCAAAATCTCCAAAAGCTATTGAGTTGCAACCAATGCAACCCAAGTCATAGTCTTAAGGGCCCAAGTCTCAGTCAGAAGCTACTGAGTTATTGTCAGAGGAAACCGAGTCTAATAGACCTAAGTCACAAATAGTGGGACCTAAGCTTGATATAGAAGATCATGAAGAGGTTAGTTGAAAAAATTGTAAATTATCCAAAGGACCTATGCTATCCAAATATGTCAAAAGGCACCATGCACCTAATTAGATCACTGGAGACAAGTTAGATGGAAGAATGGTGAGAAAAAAAGCAAGATTAGTATGAAAAGGTTATTTTGAACAAGAAGGCATTGACTATGGTGAAATTTTTTCCCTTGTTGCAATATTAGAAGGTGTTAGAACTTTACTGGCCTATGCTACACATAAAGGATTTAAAGTTTATCAAATGGATGTAAAATTTGAATTCTTGAATAGAATTCTTGAAGAGGAAGTTTACATAAAACAACCTAAAGGTTTTGTTGATCCTAGAAAAAGTGATATGGTCTATAAACTACATAAAGCATTGCATGGTCTGAAGCTAGCTTGTAGAGCTTGGTATGAAAGACTTCATAACTACTTGATAAATATTGGTTCCCAAAGAACAAATGATAGCAATAGCTTGTACATCAAAGAAGGAAAAAACAAGAAAATTGTGTTGGCTAAAATCTTTGTGGATATCACTTTATTTATAGGAAATGATGACTTATGCAAGGTATTTTGAGAAGAGATGAGTAAAGAATTTGAGATGTCCATGTTTGGAGAGATAAAATTCTTTGTTGGATTGTAGATCCAGCAGAAGAATGATGGTATCTAGATTACTTAACCCAAATATATCAAAGAGATACTAAAGAAGTCTGGAATGGAAGATTCAAGACCAGTGGGAATAGCTATGTCTACTAGACATAAGCTTTCCAAAAATGATGGTTCTGAAAAGGTAGATCAAACCACATATAGATCAATGATTGGAAAATTTCAATATGTAGTGCACACATGCCTAATATTGCATTAGTAGTTGGTATGGTGGCAAGATTCTTAGCAAATCCTAAAGAAAATCACATGATTGAAATCAAGTGAATCATGTGGTATTTGAAGGGTACTGTAGACTATGGATTATGGTATAAAAAGTAGGCAATTTGGATTTGAAAGCATTCACAGATGCTAATTAGGAAAGAAGTGTTGATGACAGGAAGAGCACCAATAGTGGAGCATTCTTTCTTGATAAAGACTAATGTCTTGGACAAGCAAGAAGAAGAATTGTATTTCTCAGACCACAACAAAGACAAAATATGTGGCAACAACATTTAATTTTTTCGATGTTGTTTGGTTCAAACTATTGGTAGGTATCAAGATAGAATCAAAGGATCTAGTGGTTATATTCTGTGGTAACAATAGTGCAATTAATATATCAAAAAATCTTGTGATGCATGCCAAAATCAAGAATATTGCTATAAAATATCATTTTTTGAGAGAATTGGTACAAGATAAAGAGGTAAGATTGGAATATGTGAATACTAAAGAACAAATTGCACACATATTCACAAAGGCATTACTTGAGGATACAATTTTATATTTAAGAGGTAAGATAGGGGTCATTCTCCTATCTGAAGCTCACTAAATGAAGTTTAATGATGCATCAACAAGAGCATTTTGAAGACTAGACAGTTGATGCTATATTGGAAAGGGTACAATACATATGAATCAATGCATAAGGTAGACTGATATTATCTAAATATTGTCTTTGGCATGAGATGTCAAAGAGGGAGAAGTTTTCTATTATATCACATAGAAATTTTTTCACTTCTAGAAATGTCAAGAGGGAGAACTTGGTCTGATATTAGAGAAGAAAATTTTGCTATCAGAAGAAGATGTTGAAGGAAGAGTTTGCAGATAGAGGGAGAAACTGAAGATAGAGGGAGTTCACACTGATATAGGGAGTTCTCATGGATGAGAATTAGAATAAAACTAAGAACATATTCCTTACTTTATTCTTGCTCTAAAATTTCATTGTATTATGGCATGTTGTGTTGCCATCAATGCCAAAGAGGGAGATTCTTGAAATAATTGATTAATTGTGTACTACCTTTGATATTACACAAAATGTCATATCATTGCTAGTGAGTGTATGTAGAGCTCACTCGCGCGATGAAGACAATTTCATATGTCTTATGAGCTTTCTAGAGTTTTCCAAGATGAGAAGATAGTGTCTACTGTGTCCACTTAGGCGAAAAAGGAAAGTTTAGAGAAGTTAAGTGTTAACTGAGCTCACTCACTTATTGAAGGAAAAGTTAGATAGGACCAATGTTAATCGAGCTCAGTTAATTACAAAAGGAACTTTGTGAATATCTAGTGTTAACCGAGTTCAATTGGTCAACATAAGAAAATCAATTCCGAGTTAGTGTCTACTGAGCAGGGTCAGCAAACGAAAGATTTTATTATTTTGGCATATTGAGTTCAATTGATTTATTTGTCGGTTCTAGTCAACTGAAAAGATGAATATTAAGTATTCTAAGTTGTATTTAAGCCAACTTGATAATGTGTAAGATATATATATATATATATTTGAGGATTGAATGTGTGAAACAAAATAGAAGATTTAATGATTCTTAGAGGAAGTGAATTAGAAAGATAAGCATTATATCTTTGTTGAGTTACAAAGATACATTCGATCAAGAAATGATGAAGTATAGAAACAAGAATTGAGATCTATAATCAACAAGCTTAGTTTCACTAGAAATTAGGTCATCTCATTATTACTCTCTAATCATTGTAGCAATGATCTAAATCTTTTAATGGATTTGGCTTAATAGCTATTTGTAAATCCTCTGACAAGGTGGCATTTCTAGATTGAAGCACATCTAAAGACCTCTAACAAGGCCACTCCTAACAGAGTGATTTGATCCTCTAATAGGGCAACACCTAATAATATGTTTTGTAACCTTTAATATGGTTGGCTCCTAACAGAGCTCACTCCAAAAGGGTGAAAATCAATAACTAGTTGTAATTGGTGGTTTTTTCCAAATTCGGTTTCTACATTAAATCTTGGTGTCACTTGTGTTCATGCTATTTCTTTTATGTGTATGCAACTAAGTTAAGTAAGGTTAATCGTAGAAAGTATCTTAAGATTTTCATTGGCCAAGTTACTACTGCTATTTCAATATTTGCCAAGTTACAACATTTGATAGTGTTAACCAAGTGCCTGTGTGTTTCCTGAGTAATATAAAAACTCAATATATTATTAAAAAATTGAAATTATTTTAATATATGTGTATATGATATTAGATTTTTATCACCAACATATAAGATCTAGAATATTCTCATAGCATAATTGTACATGATAAACCATTATGAAACCTCAATCTTTGTCATTTTAATATATAATCTTCAAACATATAAAATCATAAACCAAGAGTGTTTTTTTCAAAGCCATATGCAAAAGCTATGATCTAAAAGTGACATCGTATTTGGATCAAATGTTAACAACCAATTTGTTGATACAATATGCTCTTAAATATTTTGTAAGATGATGTAGAATTTGTCACTTGTATTCTATAAATTGGACACCTTATTTTGTAAGATTGAAACCCTTTCAAAATATTATTTATTACTTGTAAATTATATTACATGGTTAATAAAGATCCACCAACCTTGATTAGTATTTATTCGCTCCTCCAGACTTCCGGCATTTTGTAGTTCACATTAGACACTTAGATATACAATAATCTCAAGACTTTTTGACACAAATCATTTTTCAATTTTTTTTTTCTCTTTGTCCTTTGTACTTGCTTTTATTAGTCAAGTAAATGAGTAGATTTCAAGAATGTGAGTTTTCTATATAATTCAATCTCCATAAACCTTGGACATTTTATCATTGTTATTAGTTAATTGAATGCTTTTTCTTTGTAGAGTATCAATGGGTTCATTTCTAACACGATAGTAGAAGTCGTATACATGGTTCTATAACATATGATCAAAATGACTCAATTCATTTGTTTATTTTTGTTGTTGATTTCCATTCTATGGAATAGACTGTATAAATTTGGTGCTACAATGACTTCACTTGCTCAAATGAGATGCCTTCCAAGAATGATGACCTTCATGAACTAGGATGATCTTGTTTATAATTGTAAGCTTCACAATATAGTAAAAGATTAGGAGCCAAGTTGCCATGCCTAAAAGTGTGGTAGAAATTGAGGGGGCTACCTTGTCGATTGAAATATAGTCACAAGAGAAAAAACAAACAAAATGTGAGATAAGATGAGCTATGTTATGCTTTATAGGGATTCTGGTCAAAACTACTACCACTATTAAACATCTTAAAATAGAATGGGTGAGATTGGAATAAACACTGCATTTCCTATGCACACAATGTTAGTTTTATTGCAAGAAGCAATTATAGGTAGAACCATATAATTAATTACCTTGAGACACTGAAATTAGGATTATGTTGATAAACATCTTAGAATAGAATGGGTGAAATTGGAACAAACACTGCATTTCCTATGCACATAATGTTAGTTTTATTGCAAGAAGCAATTGTAGATGGAATCATATAATTAATTACCTTGAGACTCTGAACTTAGGATTCTCGTTGATAATGCGCTGAGATGTTGAGGAAACTGAAGAAAAGCTTTGCAAACAAGCATTATTATAGAACAATCTAGAATGCATAGCATGCAAACGGTGTCCTGCCAATAAAAGTAATGAGCCCAGAGACAAGTGCATGATTAAGAAAAGAGAAAGAATCTCTTCAAGGAACATGAGCACTAAAACTATTCACAAGATATCTCACGACAAGATATTGTATTAGGAAAAAGAATACACGGGATTTGACAAATGAAGATTTTTTTTTAGTTTCGATTGTTTAGGATGGTGAGTACTGAAGAAAAATAGGGTAGAGAACTAGAAGGGAGAAAAGAAAGTCTCAACCTTTGTTTAGCTTCTGTAGCAGTCGAATTGATGGTGAAGTGCGGATTTTTCCCCTCTTCTATACTAACTTTCTGCTCCCCACCCCTAAACAGGGACTCCAGCTGCTCGCACAGCCCTTGTTTCAATATATTTTTCTTTCCACATCGTACGATAGAGTAGCTTTGATTGTAGAACATTGGGAGTTAATATTAAGGATTATAGCGATTTTCCCACTTTCAGCCAAAATAAAACCTCGAAATTTTCTAGAGAATCACCAATTAGGATACGGCAAACAACTGTATTGCAACGTATATTACGCCTTCAATAACAACAATACAATGCGTCCAAAGTCGTTCGTGCTACATGTGGAGGCCATTTCAAGTACATAAGCAATATCGCCTCTACAATAAGTCCATAGCTCTCAAATAATGATGGATCAACAGAGCTACGCATACTTCAGAGCTACCCTTCATTGCTATTCATGCGGGCTTTTGTTTATGTTTAGTTGAGGTTATATTTCTCCTTTAAAATTTTATACGATAGAATGGTAAGATAGACTGACCACAATTCATATAAGCTATTCCTTTCAACCCTTTTTCTCTGTCTATCAATCATGGATTTTGGATGTGTGAGATCTTATCCAATCTGGCCTTTAAAAGAGGAGTTGAAATTGGAGTTAAAATTAGAGTTGCAGAGAAAAACTCCATTGGAAGAGACCTCGGAGATGGATGTCGAAGTATGGAGTAAGCTTCCTCAAGAATTATTAATGCGGATTTTATCTCACCTGCCTTCTTTAATAATGTTAGATTTCATGATTGTCTGTAAATCATGGAGAACAGAATTCCAGCAGAGTCGAATAAGTGACCCTAGTCTTTGTTTGTGTCCTGCTTTTCTTATTGGGGGTTTGCATGGCCTTAATTACCATAGGCGTCCTATCCATCATTTGTACTTGCTTCAATCGCTGCCAACTTACCCTCTGCGCAAACTATCATTAGATTTCTTGGGGACCTGCGGCCATATAATGGCCACTGTCAAGAGCCTCCTCTGCTATCGTCATTACCCGAGGTTTTGTATTTCAGGTGGCAATAAATGCAATTTGTTCTCCATCTGCAATCCAATTACAAGGACACTAATAAGGCTGCCCCCTATCCAATTCTATCCCCACTTCATTGCCATGTCATTTGACCCTTGTGAAAGGAGATGCATGTTAGTTGTAGGAGTAAACAACAACGCCGGAGGAAACAGAAACCAGATGGTTATAGAGATCTTTGATTCGAAAATTTCTACATGGATCAAATTAGAGATGGATGTGCCCCTATCAGTTCTCCCCAAAGGAGAAGGTTTATTTTCGGGAGGAAGCTTCTATTGGATTAATTACACCCCCTTCGATCAGAGCAGCCAGCCCAAGTTCCGGTTTGATGTCGTTGCATACGATGTTGGACGGAAACGTTGGGATGTTATTAAGAGACCAGAGAGAGGAACACATATACCTGAGTTTGAGTTCCATTGCTGCTGGAAATTAACTGGGTATGATGGGAAAGTTTTTCTGGTAGACGAAATAGATATGTCTTTATGGAAGCTTAATATAGGAGGGTGTGAAGGGCCCAGCTGGTCAGAATTGCAGGTGTTTCCGAATAGCGCATATGATGAAATAGCGAGGATTGGAAATAAACTTAGAGAGAACGGGTGCCCAAATGTCAGCTTTGCACATTCACATATAGTAATTGATAGCTGTGGGTGTGTTTCGGTGTACCATTATTCCAAACATTTGGCTGTTTTTGATCGAGAGGGAAGAATGATGAGGAGCATTGAAGGTAATCTGCTGAAAGTAATTCAACGTGAGTCATCTGGACTTCCAGTATATGCATATGAGATCAACAATATTTGGTGGCCTTAATCTGATTCGGTGACCTGTGTCCTAATCACTTTTCAATTACCTCTTCCGTGCTGGATGAATGTTCGTCGAAACAACAGGCATGACTGAAATTGGAAACATGATAGTCGGAGTTTTTTTTGGTTGTGTGATATCATTTTTTAGTTTTCTATCGACTCTTTAGTACTTTTCATAAATCTTGTTATCATATTCTATAACTTATCATTTGTTTCAAGTGTATAAACTTCAGATAATTTTGGCTTGTCAATTACATGTTAGGAAATTTCCATCACTAAAAAAATCAACATAAAAAACATTATCAGTGAGTATCACTTGAATGCCTTTAATATGCTGATTAACAAGACTGATGCTAGCTAGAACACAAAGAATTTGATGGATGATATCGTCTTAAATATCACATCCTAAGGATAATAAATAGATCAGTAGATCTTAGTATAAATTTTACAAATCAAATTAAAGATTGTATTCTTCATATAATTTGTCCTTTCATACAATCCTTTGCACTTGCATCTCATCAATAAACATTTTATGAACAATATTTTTTATTATCAAAAAGATGGAAATAACAACTTTCCTAATAGTTGCATGAACCTCCAAAGAATTCCTTTAAACGAGACACTAAACAAAATAAGAACTCCTCAAACCATGAGGCTAATTTCACTCTTCACTCTTCTTCTGTTCACCCTAGTGACTCCTCAATATGCACCTCTTCTTTCCCCTCTCTAAGACATACCTATGGAGTTGGACTTGGTGCCCATTTTATGAAGGCACCTAGGCTGATTTATATTGCAATAACATGGTTTTTATCGTGCAAATGATGACGGTAGAAAAATAAGTGAAAATGGATCTCTACCATGCTCTCATTTATCATTCAAGTTGAAGGCATCTCAGCCATGGATGATTTTTGAGATTCCTATAATTAGAGAAATGTCCTTTTTATTCAATGGGGATTTTTGAGCAAACTTTAAAAAGAGAAATTGCACAAATCGCTCCCCTTGGAATGCAGTCAATCAAATTTTCAGCAATGTAGTATGGTAACACAATCTAGTCAATGGGCTTCAACTTTAGGCTTAACATATTCATGTTTCCATTAGTGGCAAGCCAAATATTTTTTGATGAGTCAGAAGCCATAGAATTTGTTCCATGTGTCTTCTATTTTTTATTGGATAATAGCATAAATGAAAGACCAATACTAATCATTCTTTGTTCTTGACACTATATTTTGCATCCTTTTTCTATATGCTTTAGTAACCTTCACATTGCATGCCCCTAGGAAAGGCAAAGAGATGTAGAAATTATTTTGTAGTTCACACTCATCTATCTTTTGAGGCAATCCTCATTTGATTTCAATATATCGGATCTCTTGATGGGCAATGACATTATAACAACAAATATAACTACTATTTTTTTTTTTTGGTGAAGTAGACTTGCCCATTGTCTAGGGGTTTTTCCAATAATGTGTATTAGAACCAACTATATGAAATTTAAGAGGGTTATCATTCCACTCATCAATAACAATTTCAATGTGGCCAACTTGTACAATCATTTCAATAGTTGTTCTATCTATCTGTCAATTAGGAGATAAAAATAATATATGTTGTTTGGTTGAAAGATGAAATATCATAAGTTCATTATAAATGTCAAGAAAGAGAAAAGGACTATCTATTGCAGCACAAAGTTAAAGCTTCATAGGTTTTTATGTGCTTTATTTTAATAATAAACACATTGCACACCAATGGATGAGAGCACCACAGAAGAGTGTGATTTTGAGATAACCATGTTGGGTGATGCATGGTGTGTCTCATTAGTGACATTGAAATTTGTGGCTGATACTCTCCTATCCTAGATTTAAAATATTATTCTTTTCTCTCATCAATAAATAACAAAGGAAGTCTTCTCAAAATCTCCTCCATTAGCCCATAATGAGTAAATATCACAAGTTCATTAGGAATGTCAAAAAATAGGAAAATATCATCTCTTGCAGCACAAAGGTAAAGCTTCGTAGGTTTTTGTATGCTTTTTGTGTGCTTTCATTTAATAGTAAAAACATTGTGGAACATTGGATGAGAGAACCACAAAAGAGTACGATTTTGAGGTAGCTATGTTGGGTCATACATGGTGTGTCTCATTAGTGACATTCAAATTCGTGGTTGATATTCTCCTCTTTTAGATTTAAAATATTTTTCTTTTATCTCATCAATGATGATAGAGGAAGTCTTTTCAAAATCTCCTCCATTATATCATTCGCACACTTTAATATTATTATTTTCATCCTTCATTGTGCCCCATTGTAGATGAGTTGAAGCACTTCTTAGAACTAGTTGTTTGGATACTTCAATAATTGTATTATTTCTTATTTGGAAGGCCCTTCATAAATTTGAAAGTAGAACATTTGTACAACACTAAAAATTAGTTTACACTAGGAACCATTGATTTTCCCATTCCATCCTAGTCTCTCATCGACAATACTCAAATCGTAGATAATCTTTCTCACTACTTCATTTTCCATTATAATTTGTGAAGTAACAAATGGATCTAATTTATCTAGCTAACCATAAACTTAGACTTTAGAAAACCAACTTTTTGTAAAAGACCAATATTAGATGGTAGATATAGAAATAAAAGTTAAAATTTAATATTAGATCATTTACAAGTCAGACTAATGATATATATAATTTACTTTTCAAGTATTGAATAAAAACATTTTTCATGAGGAAATGAGGAGGCCTAAACATTCATCCCATTCATTATATGATTTCTTCTTTTCTAGCCAAATGGATCTTGATAGCTTTTGGTGAAGTGAAAAGTTGGAACACTATTGTAAAAAATAACTCTTTTATTTTCATACACTATATGTGCACCTTGTGTTTGATTTTAGGATACCCAAATCATTCATCTATAGTTTCATTCAAAGTGGTTAGGATATTAACGCAATTAAAGCTAGACAGAATCTTGGGAATGGTAGGAGGATTTTTGGGAGGATAGATGGTTACTTGATTATCCTATTGGTTCAATTAAGGAGATTTCTACTTTTAGAGAAATATGTATCCATAGCTATGGCATTAAGTTTTGCAACTATTGGCCCAATAGTTCCTGGATAAACCCAACCACTATGTGTCCTTCCCTTATCCTCCTTGTATTATCACTTAGTTGGTCCTTTGTGGTTGATATTATGTATGATGATATCATATGGGATGATAATACTTTTAAAAAGTACTTTATTTACTTAGTTTTAGTTTCTCTTCTCTCTCAGGATTCCCTGCCTCCATTTTGGCTAATGTCTGGAATATGTCCCTTATCACAAAAACTAATATCCTCCTTCAGTTAGCCCTCTATAATAATATTGTTATTATTTCTAATCTATGTCATAGATGTATGGTCCATTGCAGTTGATCTTTCCTCTATGAATATTACAAATTTTTTGTTGGACGTATCTAATATTTTTTTTTTAACTTCTAGAATGTCTAGACTTTTCCTTTATTTATTAGGGTGTGTATTAGACAATGCTTGGATCTTTACATAATTTCTAGTAGAAAGAGAATGAGACTCATTCTCATATTAATGGAAAGTTATGGTTGTTGATTGCTCCTCATGTTATGTGGAACTTGTGGAAGGAGAGAAATAATATAGTCTCCAAGGATATTTCTCCACTTCTAATATTTTTTAAGTAGAGAAAATTAATAGTTGTATAATTCAAAATTATTAGAATAACATTAACCCTAATTTTTATTTTGAGGTTGGAAGAGGTGCTAGTTCTAGGATATCTATTTTTTCTAGCAACAAAGCTAAAAGGGATAATTCCATATGAAATTGTCCTCCCTAATGATTGATTAAGGTTAATTTCAATGAAGGAGCCAAGGGTAACCTAGGAATTATGGTATGTGGTAGCATAATTAGAAGTACTAAGGGTAAAAGTTTGAATTCTATTCTTCTCCCTCTTGGATCCAAGACTAATCAATTGGCTAAAGCCATGGGATTACTCCAATGTCTCAAGTTCATGACTTCTTGTCAACATAAATAAATTTGGATAGAGGGGGATTCAAAGAATATTTTTAACTTCTTTAGAAACAAGAGACCCACATCTTAGACTATAGAAAAAATTCTAAATAGCACTAAAAGTATCACTTTTATGTTTGATAAATTTTTATTTTGCACACTTAATGGGAAACCAATAAAATTTTTGAGGGCATTCCCAAATTAGAGATCAAGTTGAATGATATCATAAGGTCAAAAGCTAGAGAAATATTGATCGAGGATTTTAAATCTCTCATTTATATTAATAAGACACATGGTAGTAGTGTGAAGAATCTGATCTTTCCTAATAAAAGGTGTGGATTTCTTTAGTGATAAAAATGTTTATAATATTGAAGTTAAAGATTTCCTTAAAAATAGGAAGGATAAAGAAAACTTTGTTAGGGATTCTAGCAGGTTTAAGTTGGTGATAATTTAAAGAAGATTTGGATGAAGGTTCTAATTATTATCATGTAATACATTACGTTTGATGATCACTTTGGTAGTGCCCATTCATATCATTATTTTTATTAATCACATTAGGCATAAGATGATGTTCTATATCCCATTGTATATAGTGTTTGCTCTTACTCACAATATTAATGCCTTCTAGAAGAGAATTGGAAAGACCATTTTTTAGGAAAGATTAAATCTTCTTATTTGTAAGTACTTTAAAAATAATGTGGGGGATCCTATTTAACCTCAAATTCTAATATAAACAATCCATCTACTCAGATAAATAGTGGAAGAAGTAAGGGGAAAATAACTATGCGGGAATTGGTTATAGAATTATTAGAATTAAAGAGACAAAAATAAAAATTATGGCAAAAATAACTCATATCACAAAGAATTGAAGCACACATAAGAGAAAACTTCACCTATTCTCTTGGATACATCAAAAAAATAGCATGTCCAATGTTATTATCCATTGATTTCAATTTTATTACAATCTACAATCACTTGCAACTCAATAACATCATAAGAAGATACTAAATAATCAATGATTTGCATCCACCTAATTATATGCAATATTGATGCTTCTTTGAGAAAGGAATAAGTCAAGTCAAATTGATCACATTTATGCTAAGAACAAGGGATATCATCTCGTCATCATTATGAATTAGTTGAAGTAATAAGATTATGTTTCATGATTATAGATTTTAAAAGGCTATGTGTGATAGATCCATTCAACAAGAATTGATTTTAATAGCAGAATCCTAGATATTCTACTCTAGCTTTCTCATTAGTCAAGAAATAATTCTAGTTTATTAGGTAATAATGGAGAACCTTTGATTTTTCTAGTATTTACACTCTAACCATATAGGTTTCAGACCTTTAGATCTAATTTCCTATTTTCCTTTCAATGTTATTGCAAGTGAATTGATTATCCAAAAAAAATAGACTATCTTGCACTCACTAGTTGGATCTAACATTTTAATGGTACCTTCATATTGATGGGCATTTGCACAACTACATACACCCTAAACGTAAAATTGCTTCTTTGCTAAGAAGAATCTTCCAGATGCTATCTTTCTTAAATTCAATCCTAATTTTGTGGTTGGGTTTTTTGAATAGTTTTCCTTTTAATACTTCATAAGTGGAGGATTAAAATTACATCAATAAAAGGGATATATTTTATTTTAACCATATATTTTGAAATTATGTAAAAGGGATGAGGAAATAAATAAGGGGAAAGATATACATCTTTCACAACAAAAAAGGTAATATTTGAACAAGTTGCATAAGTAGTCGTCAAGAGTAACGTATTAAATTATGACATATGTAACATCCATCAAAAGAAGAGTAATAGTTATCCTACCACAACCACCATTAGAAGCTAGTTTCCTATATTTTCCTCTCAAGTTTTAAGAAAATTCTATTAGACCTATCTCCACTCTTCCTATTCCTAAAATATCCCCTTCCTTCCATAGAAGTATTATAAACCTTTTCTACAAGTTTCTTTACAACCAATAATTTAATGCTTAAAACTTTGAGAGTACCCTCATCCCAACCCTCCAAAAATCCATAGGTAACCTAAGGGCTAAGGGTCAAAGCTATGTATGAAACTTTTTAACATACACGAGTGAGGAATCTAATAGATAGCTTATCTCAAATATTATAACTATCCTACCAATTTTGATAAACAATAGGTTCAACTTTATTCCTTTGTGCACCCATCTTACAATGGAGAGACAAGAGACACAAAACTACCAAGATCACAAGCCAAATACAATATAAAAAAAAGATGGTAAAGCAAATGATTTATTGATACTGCATTATGACACTAGGATTTATCATGATACTATTTTACACAGCTTTAAATTTTGAACACATTCAAGTTAACATCCTTTACAACTAAATATTTTTAATTCTAATATCAACTATTAGATCATTTTATTAATAAATATATTTTATTAATGTCATTACCAAGCTAACAATAGACAAGCCACAAGTACCCCAAAATTTAGAATATTCTCAATCCCTGTACTATCTCAAAATATTTACCTTTTCAACATACTTTAAAAAGGATTATTGGTTCCAAGTAATATTAGCATATAAATAGACCAACTATGATATATCATTGGTTTACTCATGCCCAAACATTTTAGGATATGGTAAATAAGAGAAGATTGTAACATTATTTACAAATGATAAAATGAAAGAAGATACACAATATTGAACAAGTCATTGATTTTATGAATGATATTTCTTGATCTTTCTAAACCTCAAAGATAACATTAATTCTTTTCATTGTTTATTGTAGAATGATCTATGAATTTTAAAACACCTATAGCTATTCATTTACTAAAATGTCATGATTTGGTCTAAGATAAGTGATCACAATTTGTCTATTTAAAAAAATTAATGTATTCTTCTAGTTTTGTAAGATTAAAGAATCCTCTTATTTTTTTAAAAGGAGAAAAGGAAAGTAGTCACTTAATCAATAATGAGAAACTAATTTCATCAAGAGGATTTTATCATCTTTCTAAACTCAAAAGAAAAATTGTTGATGGTCTTTTTGCCTGGAGTTGGCTATTTCACCCCTGCGAGCTAATACCAAGGATGGTGACTAGGGCCTCCTCTAATGTTGCTTATGGCTGGATTGTTCCTAGCCCGACTACCAATCCGAGGGATGACTAGGTTTCTATAATCATGATGAACCACCCCCCTCAGTTGGCATTGCTTTGGCAGCCTAAATGTTTGCTTAATATTTTTTATGAATAGTTGTTGAACTCTCACAGGGTGATCTTGTATCCCTTGGCCTTTTTTTGTGAATTATAACTAGTACATTATTTATTAATAGAAAAGAACTAATATTTGTTAGGTTAGATACTTGGGAATGTGAGGCTTTAGAAATCTATATATACTCTTTTACCAAAATGTCAAAATTTGGTCTAAGATCAAAGATGCACTTTATTTTTATAGCAAAACTATATAATCTTTAACCTATTTAAATAAGAAAGATGTTTAATTCTACATATAGTTATCAAGCTTCTTGTACCTTTACAAAAGATTGCAAATTTTAAGGTAAATTAAATACCAAACTATAATCAATATCAAACAGTAAAATATAAATATATATTAAAAAATGTCAAAATAAAAATGAATGATTTGCATCAAGGAATTTTTTCTACAAAAATGCAATCATTGCTGATGAGGACGTCTTATGATTTTAATTAACAAACAAATACAAATCTCCCTCTTCCCAAATCAAATCAAAAGAACAGCAACGATTTAACTTCACGTATGAAATATACCCGAATATATGAATAGTAGAAACACAGGTAGTCAATAATTTGGAAGCTAGTTTTCGCTACCTAAGGCACTTCGAAGAGAAAAAGATCAAACAATTGAAACATGATAAGCAAAACTATAATAGTGGCACACTCTCAGCCAAAAAGAAAATCTCGAGAATTTTGAGACAGTCAACAAGGACACCGTTCACCTGTATTGCAACGTATATTATCACTTCAATAACAACAATACAATGCGTCCAATCTTGCACAGGCTGTTCCAGCATAAGTAATATCGCCTGTATAATAAATCCATAACAGAAAAATAATAATGGAGTGACGGAGGTACATATATTTCAGAGCAATCTACCATTCATTGCTATTCATGTGGGGTTGCGTGTCGGTCTCATTCAGGTAGTGCTTTTGCTTTAAAGGTTCTGTTTGGCAATACAAGTGGAATAGGCATATGTAAATTCTTTAAATTTTGAATTCTTCATTTGGATGCAACACATCTGAACTCGAATATGAAATAAGACAGGAATACATATTCTAATTTTGGCCCAAAAATGAAGTTTTGTAATTTCATACTTATTCCTATTCCAATTTTATTTATTTTAGAAAACATAAATTTTTGGGTCCACAAATTCTCCATCAAATTCTGGCTGAATCAAACAGAAAATAAGAATATGTACCCTCATTTTCTATTCCATAATAACTATTCTTATTCCTCTATACCTATTTCTATTCCCCTATTCCTATTCTCTCAAAATAGCTTGGAACGGTCACAAAGGACACGCTTCTAGCTGTATTACAACGTATATTTCCCCTTCAATAACAACAATATAATGCGTCCAAAATCTCTTGTGTACAGGCTATTTCAAACACATAAGCAATATCGCCTGTATAATAAGTCCATAACTTCAGAGCTATCAACCATTCATTGCTATTCATGAGGGGTCGTGTCTCTATCTCATTCAGGTTATATGTTTGCAACTTTTATACGTTAGAATGGTAAGATAAACTGGCCACAATTCATATAAGCTATTCCTTTCTACGCGTATTTCGTTTTTTCTTAATATTTCAACCATGGATTTTGGATGTATAAGATCTTATCCAAAACGACTTTTACCAGAGGAGTTAAAAATGGAGTTAAAATTAGAGTTGGAGAGAAAACCAGCAGCAGAAGACACCTCGGAGATGGATGTTGAAGTATGGAGTAAGCTACCCGAAGAATTATTAATGTGAGTTTTATCTCACTTGCCCACTTTAATAATGAAAAATTTCATGATTGTTTGTAAATCACGGAGAAGAGAATTCCAGCAGGGTCAAATAAGTGACTCTAGTCTTTGTTTGTGCCTTGCTTTTCTTATTGGGGGTTTGCATGGCCTTAATTACCACAGGCGTCCTATCCATTATTCATACTTCAATCGGTGCCAACTTACCTTCCGCGCAAACTATCTGATGTGGAGCAACTACAATAATGACAATAAAATAATGGTAATATGAAACTGACTGTTCTTAACTTGGAACCCGAACCAAATTGTTATAACATTCTTCCTATCAATGAACCAATGAACTGTAACGGAATGCTTTAGAGTACAAAAGATCGATATAGAGAAGACTGAAACATTATTAAAACTAAAACACACTTCCATTAAATACTAATGACAGATTACAAACGTATGGCTCTCTGGTGGCTGCCGCCAGAGAGCCATGAGAGTTTCTTCTCAATTTACTCTCTTCTTCAAACCTATTGTCTTTTCCCCTCTTATTGATTCTCTTCTCTATCTCCTTCCATTACATTATGAAATGTCTTTTAAAGACTATCTGAATGGTTTACAAACCGTTTACAACTACCCTAAAATAATTCATTAGATTCTCATTCGGTTACAAAATAGTGTAAAATCCTTTTGTTTGAGGATTCTTTATAAAATACATTATCCGTTGAGTTAAACTTGTGCATCAACTTAAATAATAATGATAAGATATTAATTCTCCTGGGATCCTTCACCCATGTCACATTTCTTGCTTACATTTGTGCATAATATTAAACCATAATGATGGTAAATTAATTCTTTCATGGGTGCCACTGCACCATACTACCAAAGTTCAAATGTTTCCATGTCCCAATGGAAAAGAGGTAGAAGACGAAAATGTGTCACTCGCATTGATGCCTCTTCTGATTCCTTTTTTCACTATCAACCAACTCCCATCCATAGAGTTATTCTGGTCGCCTCCATGGTGCTTCCCATTCCTCAGTCCACTCCTCCATGCTGCATCACAACCTTTGTCCCTCACCTGGGAGTCCATCATGCCTTACTCCCTAGTCTATTGGCAACACACAAGACCATCTCCTATGGCCTTTGGTAGACCTTCATGTCCACCCCTGCAGCTAAGCGAATCGGCACCAAACTACAACCACAATATTGCCTGGTGTAGATCACCTTCCGTTTACATGCTCAGTATCTTCTGAGCTCTGATACCAATCTGATGCGGAGCAACCACAATAATGACAATAAAATAATGGTAATATGAAACTGACTGTTCTTAACTTGGAACCCAAACCAAATTGTTATAACATTCTTCCTATCAATGAACCAATGAACTATAACTAAATGCTTTAGAGTACAAAATATCGATATAGAGAAGACTGAAACATTATTAAAACTAAAACACACTTCCATTATATACTAATGACAGATTACAAATGTATGGCTCTTTGGTGGCTGCCGCTAGAGAGCCATGAGAGTTTCTTCTCAATTTACTCTCTTCTTCAAACCTATTGTCTTTTTCCCTCTTATTGATTCTCTTCTCTATCTCCTTCCATTACATTATGAGAATGAGATGTCTTTTAAAGACTATCTGAACGGTGTACAAACCGTTTACAACTATCCTAAAATCATTCATTAGATTCTAATTTGGTTACAAAATAGTGTAAAATCCTTTTGTTTGAGGATTCTTTATAAGATACATTATCCATTGAGTTAAATTTGTGCATCAACTTAAATAATAAATAATAATGATAAGATATTAATTCTCCAGGGATCCTTCACCCATGTCACATTTCTTGCTTACATTTGTGCATAATATAAAACCATAATGATGATAAATTAATTCTTTCATGAGTGCCACTACACCACTATCATTAGATTTTTTAGGGACCTGTGGCCATATAATGACCACTGTCTAAGAGCCTCCTATGCTATCGTCATTACCAGAGATCTTTTATGATAGTTGGCAGTAAATACAATTGTTCTCCATCTGCAATCCAATTACAAGGACACTAATAAGGCTTCCCCCTATCCAATTCTATTCCCACTTCGTTGCCATGTCATTTGACCCTTGTGAAAGGAGATGCATGATAGTTGTAGGAGTAAAAAACAAAGCTGGAGGCAATAGAAACTAGATGGTTGTAGAGATCTTTGATTCACAATTTTCTACATGGATCAAATTAGAGATGGATGTCCCGCTATCAGTTTTCCCCTGTGAAAAATCAACTATTGCAGTCATTGATTATTAATCTCCTATCGTAAATGATTATTAAACTGTTGAAAACAAATTTCTAGCTAATATTGAAAAATAACACAATGCAACTTCACTTATATAATACGGAAAGAAATGAACAACACAATGAACACAATATTTTCAGACAAATTGTCCTTGGAAAAACCCCTAAGGGAAAACCAGTTCTACAGATGAGGAATTATATTAAATTTCAGCAAATCAAGAGATACAAAATTCCTTGCCTCTCATTGGCAGAACTCTGACAACCTCCTAATTTCTTCTGCTGATATTCCCCACTGCTATCCCCACGCTAACACTGTGCCCTTGCTAACACTGCAAGACAATTTGCTATCACTGCAAAATGCTTCTCCAAAACTTGTTTCTCCAAATGACCCAATGACCCCTTTTTATACTACCCTATTGGAAAAACCAATGACCGAGATTAAATCAAACCAACGGCTAAGATTAAGACAACTTAACAACCAATAATAGAATTGGTTGCAAGGTGTCCAAAAGGGAATCACTAAAATTAGTAAATAATTATCCTTGCAATAACTATTTACTAATTCTTGGCAAGTGGACAAACAGCTATCCAAACTACCCATAACTAATGCTGCTATACATAGATAAGGACGAATAGTTGTCCAAGCTACCCATAAATACTACTGCTATTTCCGGGTCAAAAATAATAGCTGTCCAACTAACAATAATTAACACTCCCTCTTAGTGAGGAAGTTGTTCTGCAGGACACCTAACTTATCTCTGAAGAAGATAAATTTTATCTTCCCCAATGCCTTAGTCAAAATGTCTCCTACCTGCTCCTCTATAGGTATGTACTGTAGTTGAACAACTCCCCTTTCTACCCAATCTCTGATGAAGTGATATGCGATATCTATATGTTTAGACCTATCATGAAACACTGGATTCTCAGACAACTTAATGCAACTCTAATTGTCACAATGTATCATAGTAGTCTCAACCTTCTGACCAAACAAGGCTACTAAAAACTTTCGAAGCCATATAGCTTCACATGTCGCCATCCTAGCTGCTATGTATTCTGCTTCTGCTGAACTTAGAGCTATAGACTTCTGCTTCTTGTTGAACCAAGATACAACTCCTGATCGCAAGCTGAAACAACACCCTAAAGTGCTCCTTTTGTTTGTTATACTTGCTGCCCAATCTGCATCAGTATAGCCTATCAACCTGATACCTTCACCTCAAACATATCTGATCCCATACTCGACTGTACCACACAAGTAACGTAGCACATGCTTAGCCACTATCCAATGCATTCTCTTTGGTTCAAACATGAACTGACTAAGAGATTTTACTATAAATGCTATATCTAGTCTAGTGTTGACCAAATACATAAGCGAACCAATCAACTGTCTATATAAAGTGGGATCTACATCTTTCTCCTTAGTTGTATCTACCTTCCTCCAATTCGTGATCATGGGTGTAGACATGGCTTTGCAATCGTCCATCCCAAATTTCTTCAAGATTTCAATGCAATATTTCCCTTGACCAAGGAAAATCTACCCATCTGTCTGCCACACTTCCATGCCTAAAAAGTACTGCATAAGTCCTAAATCCTTCATCTCGAACTCTTCTGCAAGGTTCCTCTTGTAATCCACTATGAGCCCTAGTGAACCTGTAAGAAATAGGTTGTCCACATAAAGAACACAAATGAGAATCTCACCCCCAACCATCAAGTAGTAGAGTTTAGCATCTGCTTCACTCTTCACAAAGCCCATTTTTTGCAAGCACGTATCAATGCACTCATACCACACTCTAGGAGCTTGCTTGAGTTTGTACAATGCTTTCTTCAATCTGCACACGTGGGTCTCTTTGTTGTGTGCTACAAAGCCTTCTGGTTGTTCTATGTATACCTCCTCCTTCAACTGACCATTGAGGAATGCTGTCTTGACATCCATTTGATGGATTTGCCATCCCATCTATGCTGCAAGTGAGATTATAGTTCGTATAGAAGTATACCTGGCAACTAGAGAAAATGTCTCCTCGTAGTCTATTCCCTCCTTTTGAGAGAACCCCTTTGCCACGAACCTCGCCCTTTATTTCTCAATGCTACCATCTACACTATGCTTTATCTTATAGATCCAGCGTGATCCAACTACAGCCCTATCTATTGGTCTAGGTACTACTTCCCACACATCATTTTGCATTATTGAAGAATAGTCCTCAACCACAGCATCTCGCCATACCTAATGTTTTGCAGCTTCCTGATAGCTAGAAGGCTCACCATCTACCAACTAACTAACTAATGCCACATAGTCATTGAACTTGGCTGGTTGTCTTCACTGTCTAGTACTCTTCCTAGGAGCTCCCACAAACTCCTAAGTATCCCTTTGTGTATCTGGAACCACATGGTTCCTGCTACCAACTGTAGAGGATGAAATATCAACCTCTAAGTCTTCTAGATGCATTTTCTGTTGCACCTGTTGCTCCATACTCTGTGAATCTTCACTAACTGAGTCTACACTCGTACTGGTAATTGTACTTGAGCTTTGTTGCTCTTGACTTGGTCTTGGAGCTTCTGTTGGCTGCTCACTCTGATCATCCACTGGCAAATCTTTGGATCTCCTGAATGCTTTGTCCTCCATGAACTTGACATCCCATCTGACAATAATTCTTTTAGTGCCCAGAATGAAAATCCTGTATGCCTTTGAGGCAACAAAGTACCCCCTCTCTGCAATCTAATCTAACTTTGTATGTGTATCTCCAGGAATATGGCAATATGCCAAACTCTTGAATATCCTAAAGTGACTAAAATCTGGCTTCTTCCCTGTGAAAGCCTCCTGTGGTGTCATCTTCCCTAGCACCTTATGTGGAAATCTATTCTAAATGTAGACTGTTGTATTACATGGCTCTGCCCATAAATAATGGGACATGTCCTGGTCATGTAGCATAGCTCTTGCTACCTCTGATATAGAACAATTCTTCCTCTTAGCAACTCCATTCTGTTATGGATTGTAAGGAATAGTCCATTCTCTCTTGATTCCTTCTCTAGTGCAGAACTCCTGGAAGACATTTCCTTTGTACTCACCTCCATTTTCTAACCGAAGAACCTTTATCTTCTTTCCTGTCGAGTTCTCCACAAGAGCCTTGAACTCTTGGAATTGACTGAAAACCTCATCCTTAGTCTTCAAGAAGTATATCTAGGTCTTTCTAGAGAAATCATCAATAAAAGTAACATACTACTCATATCCTCTGAGAGATTTCATTGACATCGGTCCAAAAACATCTGAATGTACTAGATCAAGAACACCTTTAGATCTGGTGTCACTCCTTGGAAAAGATGCTTTTGCAAACTTCCCCAACACACATCCCTTACATACATCATCATGCTCTGTGCTCACCTCTGGAACACCTGTCACTGTCTCACAAAGAAATCTAAGTGCTCCATGATGAATATGGCCCATCCTCTTATGCCATAGCTCTCCAAGATCTCTAGGATTACTATTGCTCATAACTGCCTTAGGAGTATCAAACTGTAATCTATAAAGGTGACCACTCCTGACTCCAATAGTTATGGGTGATTTCCAATCCTTGTGCTTAATCAACACATTTGTCCCTCTAAAGAGTACATTATACCCCCTATCCTAAAGAACAGATACAGAAATCAAATTCATACCTAAGCCTAGCACATATAACACATCATGAAGTGGGATTATCTTTCCATTCTCCCTCTAAAATTGAACAGTCCCTTTCCCAACAGGGTTGAGTTTGGACAAGTTTTCCATAGAAATTTGGATGTTGGTGTCCTCCTCCTTGTAACTGGAGAAGTACTCTCTAACTCCTGTCATATGAAATGACGCCCCACTATCTATATACCAAACACACTGTGAGGTTGAGCTAACCATACAAGCTATGAGTGCAAACTCATTTTCCATTCTACTGGAGAGTTCTTTCGCACTTGCTGAAGCTGCCACTTGCTTCTTACCCTTCTTCCTCTCTGGGCAATCATTGACATAGTGGCCAAACTCATGACATCCAAAGCACTTGACCTTAGAAAGGTCCTTCTTCTTCTTTTCACTTTGTGAATTTGATCCTTTGCTAGATCCCTTCTTTTCTTTCCCTTTACCCACAAGGGCAACATTCTCTTGTTCCACCTCATTTTTTTGACTCTTGTTGGCCCCATTGACAAGACTTAGTCTAAACTCCTCTTGAGTGAAATCAGTCCATAGTCGATCCTAACTCGGTAAAGTATCTCGTCCACTGACAACTTGAACAAAGACACTCCATTGTTTAGTAAACCCATTTAGGGCTATTCTCACTAGCTCGTCAGCACTAGGGCTATCTCCAACAACTGCTAACTCATCCTTGACAAGTCTGAGCCTAGTGAGGTAACTTGTGACATCTTCTCCTTGATTCATCCGAGTATTCTTTAGCTTATCTCTGAGAATCAACTTCCCATTGGTGGTAGCATTCTGGTATAGATTCAGAATGGCATCCCACATCTTCTTCACTGTATCTAGCTCCAAGATATGTGGAACAATATGATCCTTGACACCATCAAGGATTATCCTCCTCGCCTTGGCATCGTCCTTCCTATATGCGGCAAGCTGTGTTGCATCCGTTGGTACAGGTACAACACTGGTAGCATAATCCTTGATACCATTCTCTTCCAACAATAAAGAAATTATGGCCTTCTAGACACCAAAATTTGAGGCACCATCCAATCTATCCTGATCTCTCAAACTAGCTGAAGCCATTTCAAGGGTTTAAAGCAATAATAAATCTAAAGAGATCAAAATTTCTTTCCTAGGGAAAAACTCTTCTACCCTTAACAATGCTCTGATACCATGTGAAAAATCAACTATTGCAGTCACTGATTATTAATCTCCTATCGTAAATGATTATTAAACTGCTAAAAACAAATTTCTAGCTAATATTGAAAAATAACACAACTGCAACTTCACTTATATAATATGGAAAGAAATGAACAACACAATGAACACAATATTTTCGGACAAATTGTCATTAGAAAAACCCCTAAGGGAAAACCAGTTCTACAGATGAGGAATTATGTTAAACTTCAACAAATCAAGAGATACAAAATTCCTTGCCTCTCATTGGCAGAACTTTGACAACCTTCTAATTTCTCCCGCTGATATTCCCCACTGCTATCGCCATGCTAATACTACGCCCTTGCTAACACTGCAAGACAATTTTCTATCACTACAAAATGCTTCTCCAAAACTTGTTTCTCCAAATGACTCAATGACCCCTTTTTATACTACCCTATTGGAAAAACCAATGACCGAGATTAAATCAAACCAATGGCTGAGATTAAGACAACTCGACAACCAATAATAGAATTGGTTGCAAGGTGTCCCAAAGGGAATCACTAAAATTAGTAAATAATTATCCTTGCAATAACTATTTAATAATTCTTGGCAAGTGGACAAACAACTGTCCAAACTACGCATAACTAATGCTGCTATACATAGATAAGGACGAACGGTTGTCCAAGCTACCCATAAATACTACTGCTATTTTTGGGTTAGAAATAATAGCTGTCCAACTAACAATAATTAACATCCCTAAAGGAGAAGGTTTGTTTTCTCAAGGAAGCTTCTATTGGATTAATTACACCGCGTTCGATCAGAGCAGCTGGCCCAAGTTTCGATTTGATGTTGTTGCATATGATGTTGCAGAAAAATGTTGGGATGTTATTAGGAGACTAGAGAGAGAAATGCATATACCTGAGTTTGAGTACCATTGCTGCTAGAAATTAACTGGGTATGATGGGAAAGTTGTTTTGGTAGACGAAATAGATATGTCTCTGTGGAAGCTTAATATAGGAGGGTGTGCAGGGCCCAGCTGGTCAGAATTGGAGGTTTTTCTGAGGAGCCCAACTGTTAGCTTTGGACATCCACATATAGTCATTAATAGTTGTGGGTGGTTTTCAGTGTACCATTATTCCAGAAATTTGGTTGTTTTTGATGGAGAGGGAAGTATGATGAGAAGCATTGAAGGTAATCTTCTCAAAGCAATTGTACGTGAGTCATCTGGACTTCTAGTATATGCATATGAGATCAACAATGTTTGGTGGCCTTAATCAGTTTTTTATCTCATGTCTTCTAATCACTACTTCAAAATCACCCATTTATCTCATGTCCTCTTTCATGATGGAAGAATGTTCGTCAAAACAACAAGCATGCCTGAAATTGGAAACATGATGGTAAGTCTACCCATTTGAATTTTCTATCAACTCTTTAGTACTTTAGTTAATCTCTTTACTATATTCTATTTTTTTTCATTTGTTTCTATTTAATTATCTTCATTTGGAAAACTTATAATGATAAAGTATAAGCAAGAAGATTTTTCTATATTAAAATATTCTATAATAGTTATTTTTGGTTTTCTATAAATCAAGGGTTCAAACTTGAGATAGTTCTGGGTTGTCAATGACATGTTAGAAAATTTCCATTTCTAAAAAGAAGACGTAAAACTATCATCATTGAGTATCACTATTGAATGCCATTAATATGCTGATTGACAAGATTCCATTGTCATAAGTTTACAAAATAGTTAGAAATTATATCTTAAATATAATTAATTTCACAATAAATTATATAATATTCAAATATTAACTTTTATTTGAATATGTACCATCTATTTCTTGTACTTTCAAGACTGCATGTGAGCAATTAAACTTCTTATTAGAAACTAGGCTCTAAGAGTGTGCTTATTCTAATAAAATTAATAAATTAATAAATTTTGATAATAATGCATAAAAAATACCATTTCTAGCCCAAGCATACAAAAGTGTGTGTGTGTGTGTGTCTATATATATATATATATATATATATATATATATATATATATTGCTTCTTTTAGTTGGTTACAAAATTTCTCATAAATAAAGTTGAACTAATAGTTTGTTAAAACATGCTCTATTGTATGAAGTAATAATATACGATTTATGTGTAAATTTGTGTAGCATAGGGAAAGTGATAGTATATTCAAAAAACTAATCATGTAGCTGAATTCAATTAATATTTGACTTAGCGCGTATCTAGTACACATCTAATTCATGTCATTGAGAGCTTAAGAATATTACTTTAAAAACTAAGAAATTTACCCCCCATTTATTGTACATTGATATTTATTATTTTTTTCAAGATAAATATTAACAAGTTATTACATCATTGACAAAAAGGTAAGGATGGTATTTATATTAAAAAAGACATACAACCATCCTCCTCTAAATTTATTTTTTCTCATCAATAATCCTTTTTTCATACAAACTTAAAGGAGGAATGTTGGTTACCAAAGTTAGGAATTTCAAAGAGGTTTTAATTAATTACAAAAATACACTAGGTTGGAATATTAGTCGACCAAATATCTCTTTTTTGATTCCTAACACCATACAAAAGGAAATATATTATAATTGTGATTAAGATGGAGTGTGAGATAATGAGTATTCCCTTTATCTATATAACACTTCATCTCTTTTCTAATGAAACTCATAATTATTTGGTCGTGATTTTATTAAGGGATTCCAATATAATGTTTTTTATTGGAAATAATTTTTATTTGACCCAAGCAAGTAAGATTACACTTATTAAAGCTCCAAGTCAATATTTATCGGTTTATGCTATATAACTCATAAATATTTGGGATTAGCTATCTATACCCAAATAGATTTGTGGACTTTCTATTTAGAAAATTAAGAGATTTTATGAAGATTCATTATGTAAGAAATTATGGATATTCTTTATGAAAAATGATGAGTTGACAAGAATTTATCAAAGTAAATATATTATTTGTTTTAAGATGGCCAAAAATTTGTGGTTGTTATACCCCTTGGAACTTTATATCTGCCACAAAATCCTTGGTTCAAAAGGGCTTTAAGTGGATTATGGACATAGTTGTAGGATAAATTTTTGTGATGATTGGTTCATTATGGAGTATGTTTTTTCCTATTTCTCTTAAAGGTACTACTTTTCAAATAGATTTTTTAACAAAGACATAGTTTCATGTCAAAAAACTACATCAATAATATGAAGTGGAATTTTTTAGTTGAGGTGGAATAAAATCTTAAACTCTTTTAAGAAATGATTTCTATAGTCAAAATACCTTGTTTTCATTTTTGAAAATTCATTTATTGGGGAAAATTCAAATGATGGATCATACTCAACTTCTAAAGCTTTCTTGTATTTGTTTGGCTTCTTTTTCAATTGGCTACTTTATGCCTTGGTGTGGAATGCTTGTATCATTCCAAAGATTAATATCTTCTTTTTGCTAATTTCTCAAGATAAATTCCATAGCCTTGATAGTTTGAGCAAGAGAGGATTTATCTTCCTAACCAATTCTTCCTCTCTAAGTTCAGTGTTGAGAGTCATTTTCATTACTTCTTCTCTATGAAATTCGAAGTAGATTGGATGTAGAAAACTAAAAGGTGAAGCTTCTTGATCTAACGTCTTAGAGATAAAGGAAGAGCCTGACTTGGAGAGAACTGTACTTGAAAGAGCCAAATCTTGAGGTCTCAAGATTATGATAGATAATGCACTTTATATCTATAATTCTAGTTATGAAACTACACATGGCTACATCTATACATAGGGTAGAGGGGAAATTTATTGATGGAAGGGGATTTCCATGCTCTAGCCTCATTTACAAATTAACCTTGATACATAATTTTTTTTGATGAATAGTACCTTTATATTAATAAATTAATATACTAGTTACAAATTCATAAAAAAAGGGGTCGAGGGATAAAATATCACCCCACAAGAGTTCACATGGAATCAACAACAATTCATAAAATCAAAAAAAGATTTAAGCGACTCACTCAGGTCACTAGATCACAACTGATGGAGGTGGTTCATCATAATCATTAAAACACCAATCATCCCTAGGATTGGTAGATAGACTAAGAACAATCCAACCATTAGAAACATTATCAACATCTCTTTTTTTTTGTCTTTCTCCTCCACCCGCAGTGAAGAAATAGCCAAAATGAGGCGGAAAGACCATTTGGAGCTAACAGTACAAAGAGGAGCAATAAGAGGGAGAGGCATAGGAACTGAGGATGATCCAAAGCTATGATGAGGTAGAGAAGCTAAATGATGTGACCAATCATCATCGCCACCCATAGGGAGCAGTGTTAGGAAGCCTACGAGCATGACATATTCAAGCAATGGGTAGAAGAACTATGATCGTGATAGTAGCCATGAGGCAAAGTATGGTCAATCGAGGAGTTAGTAATCACTCAAGCGACCATGCAAGGTGCATTACCCTAGTGATTAAGAAATTGTTGAAGGTGGGAAACCTCTAGAGGCACCTTGTTGGCTTGGATCTGAATTGACAACATGACATTATTACAAATGTATGCTTTAGTCTACATAGGAACATTGATATCAAGAAAGTTGTGAGTGAAAAAAAAAACATTCATTTTCTTCCATAAAGTAAAGAAAATATCCATCATGAAAGTATGCTAGATATGGGAAAATTTCCTAGGGATTCTAGGGGAATCACCCAAAACAATAATGTGCCAAGAAAAGGGTCCTATCCTAAATGGTTTGAAAAAATCACATTTATCCAATGCTAATAATTCTGAACACACCTATAAAACTAAAAAATATGCAAAAAAGACTCAGGATGCCCACAAAAAGGACAGTGAGGATTTGAAACACCAAGATTCTTGAGTTGAGGCCCAACGGGAAGACCTTGAAACATCAAGAACTAGGCAAACTGGGAAATCTTCAGCTCATTGATAGCACTCTAGATAGTGTCAAATCACATTCTCTAGTGATAAGTAGAAGATTGAAAATGCCAACACTAGTTGAGAGTATCCACCATAGGAAGATGGGGAGAAAACCAACAATATCCTAAGTTGGGCTTGTATCGAGTATCCACCACTCCTAGTCTTTCCACCAAGGTCACGTGGAATGGATGCTCACCTTGTGGATCAAATGATCTGGAAGGGTAGGGAGAAGAAGATCAAAAGTCTGTCAATCTAGACAAGCAAGAGAAAACTGAACTTGAATATCCTCCCAAGTTCTAAAACTCACAAAGATCCTAGGGAAATGATCCTTAGGAGTCTTGATGCTACATTTAGAAAAACATAGAGCACTTGTACCTTGAGTCTTGGCCAGAGGAACACCCTAAATGGAAAATAGAAACTCACCACCAAAGGGTTTGTTGATTCAAAGGAAGCCCATCATAAAACCCATCAACATCTGAGTAAAGCCAAGGCTTCGTAGCTTCCCATACTTTATAAATACTTTGATAACAAAGGAGCCCCGGATATGAATAGGTTCTTGCATGATGAAAAGTGTCTGAAGACCGATCTCCTCCCATGCAAGCATGTTAATAGAGAGTCTAGAAGAGATACAATGTTGAATCAACACTTTCTAAGATTCATCACCAATGAGAGCATAGATAATCCAATTACCACAATGAGCGATCCCTTGCTTCTGTATGAAAAGAAGACCAAGGTCTCCAAACTCTTTGGGGAGACAAGAAAAATTCTAGGCAACCCTGTGAAAACCATGAGGCTCAGACCTTGAATCCCCAAGAAGAGCATGAAGCAAACACTTCATATTGAGATAAGAGGCTTTGGAAGGAGCCCAATGAGAAAAATAACACACATGAGTAGCTGCGAACACCTTAGAGAAAAAATTGGAAATTCCTTGCAAGAGAAAGGGGTTTAGTAATCAAGTAATCAATTTTTTTCTCAAATTTTCCAAGCATGACATTCCACAATTCTACTAGAGAAGCTTTCTCAAGAAAAATGGGATGCCTAGAAAGTGGAAAATCTCCTCGTGGGTAACCTATTTCCACTCAAATTGAGAAAGCCAGGGTGACATGTTATATTGTGGTGACTAATTAGGGAAGTACTATACATACTTCATAATTATTAATTATAACCCTAAAGTGGTAAAATACTTGTATTAAAGGGCTTAGGGTTAGGGATTATTTCATTGTTGTGATGTAAAAATTGGTTCTTGCAGTAGTATTGAGTTGTAAGGGATTATAGATTGTAATCAGGTTGTAATTATTGGATTGTAATAATATTAGACTTGTTGTTTGGTGGACATAGCCTAGGGATTGGGTGAACCATGTTAAATATTGGTGTCTTGTGTTCTTTTTTGTATGATCAATTATTTTCTAATATTGTTTATATTTGCATCTAATTGTTATTTATGTCCATAGTTTAATCCTATCAAGTAGTATCAGAGTGAGGTTGTTCTTTTAGTTATCCTCAATAGGAAAGTCTCATGGTTGAGTGGGAGGGATGATAGATGAGGGTAAGTTGAGAGTTGATAGGTTTAATGGGTAGAACTTTTAGTTATGGAAGATGGAAATGGAAGACTATCTTTCTTAGAAGGATTTATGGAAGCTGTTGGAAGGAAAAACCAAGAACTAGATATCTATGTCAAATGACGACTATGATCTTTTGTACGAAAATATGCTTGCAAGAATTTGATTATGCCTAGCACCATTGGTAGCATTGAATATTACAAAAGCAAAGACAATAGAAGAGTTGATGCAAACCCTAGTGAAATTGTATGAAAAGCCCTCCACTTTGAACAAGGTATTTCTCATGAAGAATTTATTAATATGAAAATGACAGAAGGTGGATTTGTTGCAAATCATTTAAATCATTTTAACACTATTATTAGTTAGCTATCTTCTGCAGGTATCAATTTTGATGAAGAAATTAGGGCTCTCTTTATTTTGTGTTCTTTTACTAAAAGCTAGAATGGGTCGGTAATAGCAGTGAGTAATTCTATTCCTTGATCTAGTACCTTAAAATATGATGATGTGATTGGTGTTATTTTGAGTGAGAAAACTCGTAGGTAAACGTCACATGGGTCGACATCAAGAAGTTCTTTGAATGCACAAAGTTGAGGCAGAACGACTAAGAGAGGAAGTAATTTCAAAAATCATGGGAATTCAAGAGGACATAATGATTGTTAGTACTATGGAAAACCAAGGCATGAAAAGAAATATTGTTGGACTCAAAAGAAAAATGAAGTAAATAAACTAGATGGAGACAAGGAAGAAAATGTGGTAAGTAACAAATCTAAAGAGGATGTTTTTCTTCTATCTTTAGAAAGTGTTGAGGATTCATGGGTTTTAGATTCTGGTGCTTTATTTCATGCTACACCTCATAGAGGTTATTTCATTGATTATTCTCAAGGGGATTTTGGACTTGTTTATTTCGGGGATAATGAGCCCTGTCACATTGTTGAAAAGGGAAAAGTTAAGATTAAGTTGCAGAATGGGAATCATTGGCTACTATATGAGGTAAGACATGTTCCAAGGCTGAGCAGGAATCTAATTTCAGCAGGGAAACTTGGTGATGAGGGTTGTGTAGTTAATTTTAATGATAAAAATTGGAAGGTTTCAAAAGGTTCCCTTGTAGTAGAAAAAGGTGTGAAAGTAGGCACCTTATATCTTTGTATAGGTCATATTGTTCCTTCTACTTTAATTGTTTTAGAGAAAAATAAATGTTTTAAAATAGGTGTTGTAGTTGAGCAGGGAGAACAAATAGCTACCATAGATTCTAATAAAGTGTTGTGGCACAATAGAATTCGTCATATGAGTTAGAAAATTTTGAATCTACTTCATTCAAAGAAAGTTTTACCAAGTCTAAAATGTGTTAATATGGATTTCTGTGAATGTTAAGTGTATGGAAAAAAAAAGAGAGTGAGTTTTGTGAAGATTGGGAAGAAAAATAAAAATGATAAATTAGAGCTTGTGCATACTGATGTATGACGACTAGCTTAGGTATCTTCCCTTGGTGCATCTTATTATTATGTTACATTCATTGATGACACAACTAGAAAAGTATGGTTTTATTTCCTAAGATAGAAATTTGATGTAATTCAAACTTTTAAGAAATGGAAATGCTTGGTTGAAAATGAGATTGGTATGAAATTAAAATGTCTTAGATTTGATAATGGTGACAAGTATTGTGGTCATGAATTTGAAGATTATTGCTCCTTTAATAGTATTCCTAGATAGAAAACTATTCTAAGGACTCCATAGGAAAATGGAGTAGCTGAATGCATGAATAGGACTATAATGGAGCATACAAGGAGCATGAGGTTGCATACTGTGTTTCCCTTACACATGTGGGTGAAGGCTATCAATAGTGTTGTATATTTGATTAATAGAGGTCCCTCTACTCCTTTTGGTTGTGGTATTCCAAAGGATGCATAGACTGGTAAGAAGGTTAGTTATTCTTTTCTCAAAATCTTCGGTTGTGAAGCATTTTCTCATATAGATTCTGAAAATAGAACCAAGCTAGAAGTTAAGTTAAAGAAATGTGTATTTTTGGATATGGCATTAACGAATTTGGTTCTAGGATTTGAGATTTTGAAAATGATAAAATTGTAAGAAGTAGGGATGTCATATTCAATGAGAAAGTGTGGTACAAATATTTTTTGCAGCAATATGAGAAGAAAGAAGATGATTATGTCTATAGTGGATGATACTCCAAAAGATGATGTTCCAGCCATTCCTCATGATGTGCAACAACCGCAAGAACAAATATGACACACACCACTGGATGTTAGATGGTCAACAAGGCTAATTAGTCCTCCAAAAATATTTTCTGCCTCTTTGTATTCTATTTTACTAAGAGATGCTAGTGAACCTGAATGTTATGATGAAGTGGTTCAGGTGGATACTAAGATTCAGTGGGAGTCTACAATGAAAGATGAAATGAACTCTTTGCTAAAAAATAAGACATGACATTTATGCAAGTTTTCTATAGGTAGAAGGGATTTACAAACTAAGTGGGTTTATAGGTTGAAAGAAGAGGATGGAGGTAATAAAATATTTAAAGCCAGGTTAGTTGTTAAAGGATTTGCATAGAAAAAGGGCATTGATTTATGAGATATTTTTCTCTTGTTGTTAAGATGACTTCTATTCATACTATTTTAAGTATTGTGGTTACTAAAGATTTGCATTTATAGTAGCTTGATGTTAAAATAACCTTCCTTCATGGTGATTTGGATGAAGAGATGTATATGGCTCAGGCATAGAGATTTAAGGTCAAAGGTAAGGAGAACTTAGTGTGCAAATTGAAGAAAGGTTTAAATGGCTTGAAGCAAGCACCTCGGTAATGGTATCTGAAATTTGACAATTTTATGCATGAGCATGGATATAGTAGGTGTCATTCATATCATTTTATTTACTTTAAGAGGTTAGATGATGATATCTACATTATTTTATATTTATATGTTGATGATATGCTTGTAGCTAGGTCTAACATGGATCAGATTAAGGGGCTGAAATTCTAGTTAGCACATCAATTTGCTATGAAGGATTTGGAGGTAGAAAAATAAATCCTTTGTATGAAGATTTGTAGAGATAGGAAGAATAGGAAATTGGTGCTATCTCAGGTTGATTATGTTGAGAAGGTGTTGTAACGTTTCTCTATGGAGAATGCTAAAGCTGTTAGGACACCTTTACCTAGTCATTTGAAGTTGACTAAGGAGATGTGTCCCAAGACACAAGAAGAGGAGGAGAAGATGTCAAAGGTACCCTATGCTTCAGCTGTAGGAAAATTGATGTATGCTATGGTATGTACAAGGCCAGATATTGCCCATCAGTGGGAGTCATTAGCAAGTATATGAGTCATCTAGGAATTGAGCATTGGAACATCCAATATGTGTTTACACTTTGGGGGCTCTACCACTAATTTACAGGGTTATGTTGACTCAAATTTGGCATGGGATATTGATACCAGGTAGAGTACTACAGGTTATGTCTTTACTACTAGTGGGACATCTGTGAGATTGGTTTCTAGGTTACACAAGGTTAATGCTCTATCCACTTTAGAGACAGAGTATGTTGGTGGTACAGAGGTAGCGAAGGAGATGATATGGCTTGAGTTCTTCTTGGAAGAATTGGGACACCCTCAAAAGGATAATTATTTATTTACAAATAGTCATAGTGCCATTAATCTTGCAAAGAATTCAGCCCTACATTCAAAGACCAAACACATATAGTTGTAGTACCATTTCATTTAGTCAGTTTTGGATGATGGACAGTTAAAGTTAGATAAGATACATACAAATGATAATCCAGCAGATATGTTACAAAAGTAGTAACTAGGGAGAAGTTGAACTCCTCTTCAACTTTGGTTGGTCTTCTCGACTAAACATGAATAAAAGAACAAAAGAGTCCAGGGTGGTTTGATCTAGTGGGATCCTTATGGAGTTGCGACATAGCTACAGGACTAGTCTCCAAGTGAGAGATTTTTGTTTAGTGTGGAGCCTGATCAGTCCCAAGTGGGAGATTGTTAGATTATGGTGACTAATTAGGGAAGTATTATACATATTCCATAATTATTAATTATTAATTATAAACATGTAATTATTAATTATAACCCTAAAGTGATAAAAATACTTGTATAAAATGGCTTAGGGTAAGGGATTGCTTCATTGTTGTGATGTAAAAATTGGTTCTTGTGGTGGTATTGAGCTATAAGGGATTATGGATTATAATCAGGTTGTAATCATTGGATCATAATAATATAAGACTTTCTATTTGGTGGATGTAGCCCAGGGATTTACTGAACCACATTAAATCTTAGTGTCATGTTCTTTTTTCTATGATCTATTATTTTATGATATTGTTTATATTTGCATATAATTTTTATTTCTATCTATGGTTTAATCCTAACATGATGCCAGAAGAAATATTTCCTATAACAAGTGTCTTGTGCCATTGAATAGCCAAACCAAAAGCTTGATAAAAAGTGTCCAAGTATTGCAAGGAATTAGTCATATTTTCATCATCCTCTCAGAGTGTGAGAAAATAGTCATCAACAAAGTGGTCATTGACAAGCTAAGAAGAAGACTCGAGAAATGAAACTCCACAAACCAAACCAAGAAAACTAGAATGGGCAAGTAAGTAACCAAACTCTTCAAAAACAAGAACATACAAAGCTAGAGCTAGAGGTCAATCCTATAAGATAGATCAAAAAATCCTAAAGGCATTAGATTGAGAGTTGTTAATGGTAATACAAAAAATAGCATCACCAAAATTCATTTCCACAAACTGATGAAAGTTACGGCCAAAACCCAAAGCCTATAACATAATAAGCTTTGGCAAAATCAATTTAAAAGAATAGAGTCTACTAATTGGACTTATGAGCCCACTCCATGCCTTCCCAAACAATAGTAATGTTGTCAAGAATATACTAAGACTTGATAAAAATGGTTTGTTCTAGGTGCACAATTAAGGGAAGAAGATGTCGAATCTTGAGAGATAAAGCCTTACCAATGATCTTGTATGATAGATTAAGAAATGTGATGGGCTGCGAGTTGCAAATATCCTTAGGGTCACCAACTTTAGTTATGAATTTAATATTTCCTTTGTTAATGATGGATCCTAGACTCGTAGTGTTGTAGGCTCAAGATAGACTTTGTACAGGTCTTAACCAATAGACTCCTAGAGATCTTTGTAAAATTAACAAGGGAACCATCACACCTAGGGGACTTGTCATCTCCCATAGAAAAGACAACCTCCTTGAGGTCATTGATGGTGAAAAGTTGCTCATAGAAAGCTTGTAGCTTGACTACTAGGTGGTGTGGAGTAACAAAAATACACTTTAGGAGAGCTTCCTTTTGGCCAACCAAATTTTCCTACAAAGAAAAATAAAATCATAATGATGAACACAAGCTTAGAGGATGTTAGGGAGATTGGAAAGAGTAGCATTGTCATGTTTAATCTTATTAATCCCAAGGTTGGTAAAATAGGCTCTGAGAGCCAAGAATAATTCTTTAGAATCTTTGTCACCAACCTCCAACCAAGGTAGGTGAAATTTTATTTGGGCACCCTGAGAAGCATAGTAATTAGAAAGTTGTTTTTCATGGCGAAGCTTGGCAAGATGGACTTGCAAATCAGAATCAAACAAGTTAAGAGTAAGAGCTTCAAAAGTCTTCCTAAATGCCTTGCTATCGGCTTCATAAGATCATTTTTGTTTCTAAAAATAGCCAATTTGCACCCATAGATACAAAGAAACCTATCAATTCTAGTAAAAACATCATTCCACCATTGAATTTAGCCTATTTGTGAATGGGGATGTGGTTCCGAATCCTAGACACATAGGATGTGAGCAATACTGGAAGCATGCATCAACATCGACATGTTGAGGAAAAATTGTTCTCTTATAGATCACTGGGCATCAATTTTCCAAGAAATGGTATAATAAATTGGATAGTGGTATGATATTGTCACATCTAATAGAGGAATGATAGACCCAACTCTCTATCTTCAGAAAAAGAGAAAAAATATTATATAGTAATCATAGGAGGATCGAGAAATTTTAAAATATGGTCAGAGCTAGCTCAAAAATTAGACCAAGTGTGATAGACCCCAATCTACTAGTGGTGGTTAGCATTGGGATTAGAAATGCCCAATTTATTGAGCATATAGTACCAGGCATCCCTTTCCCTCGGTATCTAACAAAAAGGAAAAATACCTTGTGAGAAGCCTATTCTACCATATTAAAATCACCACACATAACCCAAGTAGCTAGAGACAAGTTGTCAACCATCCAAGAACAAAGTTGAGATGTTTTTGTAGCATCATTGGGAGCATAAACATTAACTATCCCAAAGTAATAATTCTATGCATGGGGTCAGAAGCATGCAAAACAATAACAAAATGAAGATGAGGTGACAAGAGAGTAACTACACCACCACTACTAATTTTGTGTTGATAAGAATACATAATGTCATCTAGCCAAATGACATGACATGAAGAAGAAAGCATAACACTAGAGATTTTAACTTCTAGCATATTAAGGAAATAAATTACCAAGCTTAGATGGCTATCACTGACATGGTACTTTCTAGAGAGGTCTATAAACCCTCATACATTCCATGATAAAAGAAATCATGAAAACTCTTCCATATCTTCCTCATCCTCAAGGGAGGAATAGCTATTTTTCAAAGATGTAGAAACTAGGTTGAAACCAAAGGGAAAAACTTTGGGAGTGATGAACCACTGCTTTTCATCTCATTTCTTAGCACACTAGGGAGGATTACGAGAACATTGCACATTCTTAGTCTTAATGAAGGACACAAAAAGTAGAGTGCAAACCACTATTGGAGTGGTAGTCATCACAACCTCCTTGATCCCCTGTGAAACAATAGGGTTTGAATCCTATGAAATAGCTAGAATTGACTCCAATGAAACCATTGTCAACCCTACAATGGATGAGGGTTGTGCTCTATTCTACATAGGAGGAGAAAAAGCTAAAGAACCATTCAATTTTTTGGGGTTCAAGGAAGCCTTTCTATTGCATCTAATAGTGGTCCATGGTATGTGCAAGATCATGGTCAACCAAACTATACCCTTAAGTGGCATTTAAAAATCATAAATTCAAGGTTATGTCAACTTGACATGAAATTTTAAAATTGTTATGAATTTTATTAAAAATTTGAGAAAAAAAAATCTATAAGAAATTAAATTTAGTTTCTAAACTACTAGGCCTTATCTTGAAAAAAATAAAAATTAATTGGCCATATTTTTTAATTTTAATGCAATTGTATAAAATGTTTAAGACAAAAAAAAAAAGTAGACGTATGTCTGACCACCTTAATCAAAACCAAATGCTAATATTTTTTAATAGATTGTAGATATGATAAGTAGTAGAGTCATGTCAAGATGTGACACATATTTTTGGGTATTATTGTTCTAAATAAATAAATAAATATGAATTTTTTTCCTAACCACCTTAACTAATTCAAAAATCTATAAAAAAAAATATTTTTAATATTTTTCCCCCGTATAGTAGAAGAACCATAGAATGTGATGTGTCTTTTGAATTTTAAAAATGTTCGACCATTTGAAAGTTATAGCTGTTTTTCAACTAGTGTGTCAATCAACACTTTATATGTAACTCCATTAGGGAATATATAATAATTACTTACTAAACTCATAATTTGATAGGTATTACATTTATGGAAAGCTAAGAACATTCTTAAGAAACCCTTTTCGTTTCATCAAATTTGAGTGGGAAAAAGTCATCAAATACATGTTTGAAGTAAAAAAAAACATACAAGACCAATCCAAAAAAACATTTTTTTGGGACATTTTTAAAGTTGACCTCATAGTGTTGGTATCCAAAGATATAGAAGGCCTTCTAAAGGTATTGAATTATTTTTTGGGTATCAGGATGGGTGGGAAAGAAATTTTTATATCGCCACTTATTGGCACACCATGATCTTGCACATACACTCTATTCCTCTTTTTGTTTTCCTTTTGTTGGATAAACTAGAGCATCCTTTGGTAGGGGTTTAACTCTAGACATTTCCAAAGGGAAATCCCTAATCTTTTGTTCTGCCATTTGACACCTATAACAGGTGTTTGATAGGTTCAAATGAAGTACCTTCTGAGAGAAGGTGTGGGAGCCAATCTAAATCTCCACATAATCCTTGAGATCCTTGGAGATATCATCATCAATGCAAATGCATTGATGAGGGTGAGCATTGAAAAATTTATCATGTTTCTTAGTAATAACTTTACCAAGAGTGTTGGTAATGGACTCCATAAAAGGCCAACATAGTAGCGAAAGATGAGAAAACTCAACCCAAACTAGAACGCCAAGCATTTTTTTATTAGAGACTATAAAGTCTCATGACCACCCTTGGAACACAAGAAAGGAAGAATGAATCGACCAAGGGCCATTGCCAAAGACCATATCAGCATGGGATGAGTTATAAAGTGAAAAAAAAAAAACTTTGGTAACATTTTTCATAGCTTCAAGGTGGACTCCATGAGGAATCTAGTTTTTGGTAACCCATTCTCTAAGCATGGATTTAGGAGGAGTCCTACCCACAAAATACCTTGTGGAATACCTTTAGGATGAACTCGCAAGGACATTTGTTCAATAAATGGACCATGGCTATCTAAAGAAGTAATGTGAACATTAGTATCAACTATTGGGTCATAGATGGTTAGGGTCATTATAAAATAGCCCTAAAAACTCTCTCACTATATGTGGTTTGACAGATGGAGATGACAGAAGGAAAGCTCAGATAGGAAGTCATATGCAGGAGATAGATGAAACCTTAGTAAAGTGAAAAAACCACCTTGATATGTAATTTATAAAGTATGAGAAAATATAATATAGATCTAAAACATAAATTACCATATACCTCAATGATGCTATACCACTTTGGAGATTACCACAAGTATCAAAGTGATGACTTTAACTCCATAAAAACCCAATAGAAAATCATGAAACCAACCCCTTAAATTTTTGAATGCTTTAGATCTTCATAATATTGGACTGAAGATGAAAGAGAGGAAGAAGACTTGATGGATAAATGTATATTTCCCTCGATAGAAAATTCATTTATCTCTTATCGAGAAAGAAGTTATCCCTATAGAAAGTAATGCATGGATTCTCTCTTTCTTTCTTAAAATGATTGAATGTGAAATAGATTTATTTTATGGATTCTCATGAATATTGGATGTGAATATGAAGAGAAAATGCATTCTTTTATATTCATTTTTGTATCAATTTATGAACTTATTGACTCCCAAAGGTGAAAAGGAACAAAAAAATGATGCATTAATCAATTAATTCCAAAAGAGACCCTTCATAGCATATTTTATCCTTGGAATATCCATACTAGAAGGCATAGATTTCAAGGTATAAATGGAAGAATAAATGTACTTTTAAGGGTTTTTGGTTGATTCAAAAGTATGTGTGATACAACTATGAAAAAGGCATCCAAATATTGTATTTACCAGGATAGGTCCTAAGTGAAAAGTGAACTCTATGTTTAGAGGGAGTAGAGGAGGATGCATTGAGATTATATCCTATCTCAAATTTTCACAAGTTAGAGCTGTTGAAAATTTTTCTAGAGTTAACTACGTCTTGTGTACTATAAGTTGAGTGATTGTATCATGCATTGATAGATCATTCTTTTGGTGTAAAGATAACCCCACTCTAACAAGTGGTATCAAAGCTTGGTCATAGGTTTGAATATGCTTGGGTAATGCTAAGGAGGCTAATCCACATCACAAATCTCAAATGGAAATATTGGTCCAACAATTCCTCCCCCCCCCTCCCATGTTATCCAAGGAGATTAAAATATGTAACCAAGTTCTTATACCAATTTTTAGAAACATGGAAGTCGTCATGTTTTCCATTTTACTAAAAAATTAACATATTAATGTGTGATACTAGAAAATGAATTAGGGAACATTGGAAGAGGTTAATCCATGTCATGAATCTTGAAGGGAAATGTTAGGTGTTAGTCAAACAATCCCCATACCACTTGTTAGAGTGGGGTTTGTATTACAACAAAAGATTGATCTATCCATGCTCGATAGAACCAATAAACTTATAGTACACAAGAGGTGGTTAAGCCCATGTTACAAATCTTGAGGGGATCACTTTCCATTTTTCCAAAAATCTCCCCTTCAGTGTTACTCAAGCATCTAAGTATTCAAACTTATGAGAAAGCTCTGATTCCAATTGTTAGAAACTTGAAAATTTTCATGTTTTTTTTTGGTCTAAAAGATTGACATATTAACATGTGATACAACCACATGACTTAGAGTAGAGGATATTAATTCACATAAAAAAGCTCGAATGAAAACATTAGCTACTAGTCAAGCAATCCCCAGCTCAACATTACCCAAGGAGATTTCAACTTGTGACCAACCTCTAATACCAATTATTAGAAACTTGAAATCCATCATGTTTTCCACTATGATAAAATATCAAGCTATCAATTCCTAATATAACCACTCAGTTTATAGCACATAGGATCTAGTTAATCCCTTGTCACAAATCTTAAGGATAGTGCTGGCCATTTTTTCAATAAGAGCTTGGGAAAAGTAGAGGATGCATTAGTTTAAATTCAACTCCAACTTTTCTACAAATGAGATAAGAAAATTAAATTAAGCGAACAAATGTGAAGCTATGCAAATAAATCATATCCAACATATATTTTTGAGCAAATAATATTGATTTGGAGGATGCAAAAATGGTTGTAAACATGTGAAATTAATATTGGAACCTATAAATACCAAAAAAGGAATAAACATGAGAACCCAAGAATAGTTCTATCTTTATAGGATGATACATTTAGCTCCCACTTCAGTAGGATTATGATTCCACTTTATGCTCATGGTAAAATATAAAAATAGGAGATTATTAGAAAATCACAAGGATGTAAGAAATTTCCAAGTTAATGGATAGATGTCTCCAAACTAAGAATCTTAACTTTCACATCCATATAGAATGATTAAAAGAAAAATGAAAAAATTGTGCCTAATTCTTACTAAGACTCCAAGTCAACTACATGAAGAGACCTCTCTAGAGAAAATGTACCAACCACTTTAATGCCATGCTTATAAATGCGTTGCAAGAGAACTAGTGGGAACCTAAAAAGAGAAAGAACATAAAGAAAGGATAATATATGATTCTATGATCCAATCAAATAGAAAATTGTTGTATGATATGTAACAATAGATGAAAGATCAAGAAAATCATGGATGGTAGGCGATAAGAGTTGAAAACTACAATTGAAACAACTGTTATGTTGTCATTGATGTCAAACCTTATTGGTGAGACAATTTTCTAGCTGATTTAAGTGTCATTTCTATTTGATTGATGAATAGTATATGAGAAGCTAGTCATAACAAAAGTATTTAGAGGAAAGGCTGAGTTATGAATAGAAACTACAAATAGGCACTTGATAAGTTGGACTTCGACAAGATAAAGTGATTATTTAAATCATGTTATAAGTAGAGAAGATAATTACATTTAAGCCTTGAAGGACAGATAAAAGATGGACCAAGTGCATAGGCATTACTAAGAAACATAGGATAAGATTAACAAATTCGATGTATAAGCTAACTGATGCTAGTTTCAACTAAGCCACAATAAGTGCCAAGTAGAATTAGTATTGACCAAGCATCAATATTGTTTGAGTGACTATATATTTTTTGAGTAATAAATTTAATAGTGATCGAGTGATATAGTGATGATCAAGTGTCAAAATATAGTGTTGGTTGAGGAACAACATTTTGACAATTTATGAGAAATCATAATTTCTAACTGATAGAGTTGGTTTCATGGAATATGCAAAGCATGTTGAAGATAAGGATGGATGACCTAAAACATTTAAATCAAGAGAAACCATGTTTGCCCATTTCTATGTAAGGATTCTTGAAGATGTTTCTAGAAAAGAAGAGGATACACAAGAATGTGGACAGATTCATTGTATGTGTTGAATCCATGGATAACTTTAGTGGCTAATATTTTCCAAATGGAAATTTTTACTTATCAAGAACCTTGAATTTGGCAAAAAAAATTCACTTTCAAGGTGGTCATATCACCAACAATTTACAAAAATTGGGTCCCAATCTTTGGCCAAAAGCCAATAACAATACATAATAATTTTAATTTTGGTAATTTGAATTCATGAATGTAATCTAATATTTACAAATGATAAGTTAAATAATTTCACCTAGAATTTCTAAGTCATGTCTTATTAGATGATCACATTCACCAATCTTTGGTAAAAATTTAAGTCGAGTTATATGTAAAGTACAGAGACTTGATAAGTGTCTCTATTTCAAAGACTTTCCTATGAACTATTTATCCTTCTAATATTTGGCAAAAAATAGAATATATTGTGTACAAGTGTCATTATTCAAGAATTTTTTTCTAAAACATGGTGTTCTTTAACATTTTAGCATGAAATAGGATCTATACAATTGATTTAGGACCATCTAACAATCATTAAAAAGGGTTTTAAAATCTTGGATGATGCAACTTTATGGTTTCTAGGTATTCTACTTTTGGTCATAGTTTTATAAAATAATTAAAGATTCACCAAGGTTTTACAAAATTTCCATATGACAGAAAAAAATACCAATAAAATTAAAAATTTTCCTATTTAAAAAAAAGATTGCCAATACAAACTTTTTTTTTTACCCCTAAAATAATGGGATTCATAATTATTTTATACATTTTCCAAAGGGGGGTTTCTTAAACTTACCCCTGGTTGAATGTTATTGTAACCTTAAGATCTATGGTAATTTTTAAGAACCAACAGACCAAGACTACCTGTTTAAGGAGGTATAAGGGCTAACTTTTAATAAGGTTAAAGGTTGGAGTAGTTTTTGATATTATTCATTGATAAACTTAAGTAGAAGACTGAGAAGAGTTAAGAAGAGGAGAAATGTGATTGATTGAAGGGTTACCAAGAAAATCAGATGTTGAGATAGTAATAAAAGCTAGATAGTGAAGCAACTTGCAAGCCAAACTAAGATCTATATTTGCAAAGTGAGTTTTGCTTGATAGATCAAAATGTATTGTTACTTTCTAACCATTGTATTAGTATTTGAAATCCTTTAATAAAGGTTGACCTAATAGTCATGTGTAAATCCTTAAATCAATGTGGCATTATAATGGAATGCTTTAAATCCCTCTAACAAGGCCACTCATAACAGGGTGATTAAATCCTTTAGCAAGATCACATTTACTAGTGACTTTTTGAAACCTTTAATAGAGTTTGCTCCTAATAGAGATCAGTTCTAAAGAGTCAAAATTTAGTGACATGTTAGTAGTGGTTTTTCCCAAATTTGGTTTTGATGTTAAATCATATCTAGTGATAAACTTGTGTGGATATTATATGTGATAGTATACTATTAATATTTAAATTCTAAAAGTTATTTTATATTTATGATAGTTGACAACTAGTTGATGTTTCTAAAAGTTAGTTGTAGAGACCGAGGTATTGAATGTTTAGATCTTATTTTTTAAAAGTGTTTATTTGATCAATTGGTACATTTGGACCTTGTATAACTTATTCATCCCCCCCCCCCCCCTCAATTATTATAAATTTTTTAGCAATTGGTCTCTAAGCATTGGTTCTTGTCATGAAAAGTTTGAAGCTACTCAAAGATAATGATCATGATGTACAAAAAGGAGGTAGCAAAGTTGAACAAAGACAACGTCCCTGTATGGAAAATATTGATGACGCTACATCTAGAAGAAATTGGAGAAGGTGTAATACATTTTGTAGACAATTTTCATGCATGGACATAACAATAGTTGCGTTGACTACTCAACAAATGAAAGAGAAGAAAGAACACAATCAAGTAATGTTGGAGATTTCTTTAGCCCTAAGCTATGTTGATTTTGATGAAATAACATATTGGAACAATGCAAAGAAAATTTGGGATGAACTAAAGATAATATATGTTCAATATGATAATGTAATGAGAGCCAAATTAGAAATCTTGAGTGGAATGTTTGATGACATAAAAATTGTAAAAGGTGAGAATATAGTCTAGTATTGTGCAAGAATAATAGAGGTTGTCAATTCTATTAGAGGTTCTAATAGAAATATTGAGGATGAAAAATTAATAAGAAGGGTATTGAGAAATTTAATTCCTATTTATGCTTTTAGGGTTTCTGTAATACAAGAGCTAAGATGTACTCCAAGTAATACCCAAACCCTAAAATTTGTGATTGGTAGGCTTACTACTTTTGAGATGTCTAATTATTATAATTACACTCCTACTAATATTAAATCTACTTTTATATCAAAACTGATTCTTAGCAAGATAGAAGAAGGTAAACATGTGAAAACTAACAATGATACTTTTGAGGATGAACTCAATGAACTTGAAGTGTACTGATAGCTAGAAGACTATCAAGAGGAAAACGAAAATACAAAGGTAAATTTTCTCTAATATGTTTTTCATACAACAAAGTTGGTCATATTGTTGTAAGATTTCTTGATATAGAACAAAAGGATGATAAGAAAGAAAGAAAGTACAAAGGGATAATATTTGGCCAAGACAACAAGAGAAAAAAAGCCTACAAAGATAAAGATAAGAAATCTTGTTACATTACTAAAGAAAAAACTTATATTGAATCTAAAAGTGATGATGAAGAAGTAGTCTATGTTTCCATGAAAGAAGATTCTAATGAAGATGAGAAAAATGCATAATTTTTTTTTTGAATAAAAGTGATAGATGGATAATTGATAGTAGTCATTCTAATCACATGATTGGTGATAGAAGTAAATTTGAGAATATTAGACCATACAAGGGTAGCTGTGTTAAATTTGGTAATGATATAGCATATCTTGTAAAAGCTAAAGGATCAATACAACTAGTAGATAAGAATGAATGTGATAACATGTATTGGGTTGAAGGACTTCACTACAATCTATTGAGTGTTTCATAGTTGAAAAAATCATGATACAAAGTTGAATTCCATCATAGAAAGGCCAATGTATTTGATGCTAATGGAAAACTAATTTGAAGTGGTGATCAAATAAGAGGTAACTTGTTCCATCTAGCTTTACCTGATGAGACATGCTTATTTGCACAATATGAAGATATTTGGTTATGGAACAAGATTTTATGTCATGTAAATTGTGACAATTTGGTTAGGATTAGTAAGATGAAAACAGTTAGAGGTTTCCCAAAATTGAAGAAACTTGATAATTCCATATGTAAACATTGTTAATTGGGAAAAATGACAAAGTCTAGTTTCAAGAGAAAGACATATTCATCTGATGATATATTAGAAATGGTTCATACTAACTTATGTAGACCTATTGGTGTGCAAAGCTATTGTGAAGACAACTATTTCATTCTATTTGTTGATGACTACTCTAAAATGATGAATATGATGTTACTTAAAGAAAAATATGATTCCTTTTAATTATTTAAGTGGTATTAGGCCATAGTTAAAAATTAGATACTTTGAAACACTTGAAATTTGACAGAGGTGATGAATTCATTTATAAAGAATTCAACATATTCTATAATGATAGAGGAATCAAAAGATAGGACCCCAGCTCAAAATGGAATAGCTAAAAGTAGAAAAAGGTCAACCATGGATTGTTCTAGAACCATAATGATGGAGAAGAAGATATCATAGAAATATTGGAGAGAATCTATAAGTACAACAACATATTCTCTAGACAAAGTACAAGTAAAGAAATGTACAAATGGTACACCTTTTGAATTATGGTGTGGATATTCTCCTAATGTAAAGTATTTCAAATTTTTTTGAAGAAAATGTTACATACTAAAGGATAATAGAAATGGAAAAATTGATGCTAAAAGTGATGAAGGTATATTTGTAGGATATTTCACTAAGAGAAAATCTTATAAGTGTTTGAACAGTAACACTAACAAAGTTGTGGAAACTAAAAATGTGAAAGTTGATAAATATGTAGAAAATAATGAAGTTTAATGCAAAATAATACATAAAGACTATAGTTCATTCATATATGTGAAGATAATTTGTATAGCACCAAACTTGAACAAAATAATAATTCTATAAATATACAATAGACTTGGAATTTTGAGTTGCAACAACCAATTCCTAAGCATCACACTACACATGTCAAGCAATAGTCGAATCATGTTGATTCATATGTAGAGAGATCCAATAATTAGGAAGATAATGATGATCATGTTGAACATGAACCAAAACCTAATAAATAAAGAGATAATGAGCTTGAAATCATCTTTCAAGATAAATCTATTGAAGAACAAAGAAGAAAATAAATTATACTAGAAAAATATGTGAGAAGACATCATGCACCTAAGAAAATAAATGGACATAAAGAATATGATGTTATGACACGAAAAAGACTTAGAAATGAGACATGATTACTTTGTGAGTTTGAGCCCAAATTTGTGAAAAATGCTTTGGAGAATGAGGATTGGATACAAGTTATGAATAAAGAAATTGAGCAAATTGAAAAGAATAAAACATGGACACTGGTACTTAGACTTAAACATAAAAAATTTATTCGAACAAAGTGGGTATTTAGGAATGAGCTGAATCAAAATAATGAAGTCATGAGAATAAGGCTAGACATGTATGAAAAGGATATGCACAAGAAGAAGGTATTGACTATGTAGAAATATGTTCCCTTTTAGCTAGGCTAGGAGGAGTTAGAACACTTTTTGCATATTCTGCTTATAAAGGATTTAAGATATATCAAATTGATGGAAAATATTCATTTCTAAATGGGATACTTGAACAAGAAGTATGTATAGAGCATCTTGAAGGTTTTATTGACCCTAACAAGTAGAATATGCTGTGAAAGTTGAAAAAAGATGTATATGGTTTGAAATAAGCCCCTTAAGGATGGTATGAAAGATTACATAACTATTTGGTGAAGATTGGATTTGTAAGAATAATGATAACATCAATCTTTATTTAAAGATTGACAAGAACAATAAGGTATTGGTGTTTGAAATTTTTGTTGATGATATCATGTTTGGAAGTAAGGAAACATTATGTAAATAATTTTATTATGAGATGAAGAAGGAATTTGAAATGTCAATGTCTATAGGACATAAGTTGTCTAAGAATGATGATTCTACTGATGTAAACTATACAAGATATAGCTCAATAATTGGAAAACTACAATATGTTGTTCAAAAAAGACTTGATATTACATTAACAATTGGGATAGTTACAAGATTTTTTGCAATTCCTAAGGAGAATCACATGATGATAGTAAAAGGGATACTAATATATCTAAAAGGAATAGAGGACTATGGATTCTATTATAGGTAGAATGATAAGTTTTAATTAAAGGTATTTATTCATTCTAATTGTGTAGGAAATGTTGATGATAGAAAGAGAACAAGTGGAGGTGCATTGTTTGTAGGAAAAAACCTAGTTTCATGAATAAGAAAGAAACAAAACTACATTTCTCAATCAATAGCTAAGGCTAAATATGTGGTAGTAGTAGTAAATTGCTCAAATGTCATATGAATCAAGAAATTTTTGAAAGTTATGAAAGAGGAGATTATAAATCCATTGGTTATCTATTGTGATAGCACTAGTTCTATTAACATATCAAATAACCCTATAATGCACATAAAGAGAAAACATATTGCTATCAAGTATGATTATTTGAGAAAGCTAGTTCAAGACAAAGAAGTAAAATTAGAGTATGTGAACACTAAAAAGATAATAACTAATATATTCACCAAAATGTTTCCTAAAGATGCTCATGAATATCTAAGATGTAAAGTAGGGGTTTGTTGGTCTCAAATTGGTTTTGACAATTGAGCATCAACACACTTAACCAATTCTTAAGTTGATGCTAAGCATAATACAGATGTTGAGCTATAGTATGTGCTGAGTTAGAAATTCAATAGGTGTTGAGTGAACTTCAGGTGCTGAACAAAGTTCAAGTGCCAAGTGATACGTGATGCTGAGTCACTATATGTGCCAAGAAAAATATAGATGTCGAGTGAAATAGAATTAATATAGGAGCTAAGTGAGATGTAATTCCTATATGTACTAGGCATCAGCAAGTAGTAATTGTCGAGTAACACAGAATTAGCACATGCTTTTGTGCCTTCACAAACTCAGATGTAATCCATTTTTGAGCTGACTTAGGATGAATCTCAAACAATCTTGAAGATAAGATTGAATCTTTTAAATTTCCTATGTGATCAACAAGAAGCCAATAAGAAGAAATGGAGAATGCATGCAACCAATAAGAAAAGTGAATGAATTGAGCAAGAAAAGATGAATGAATATTGATCATAGATTCATAACTAATCCTAAGTCTTCAAAACCTTTAAAAAGAGGACAAAACACCATTGAGTGTGTGTATGTGAGAAGTGTATGGGTGAATTATAGTGAAGTTTAGAGGGGTGTGTAAAGATTTAGAAAAAGTATCTAATAACATTGCAAAATTTAGTTGATCAAGAATAAAGTATTAGAATTTCAAGAAGAGACAAATCAGATCAAGTAAGGATCAGAAAAGATAGAGTAGAATAAGGATCTGGAATTAGCAATTGAAGATTGCAATTCATCAAATCAAGACTTTCTAATACTCTCTGGCAACTATATTAGGAATAAAATCCTATGATGATAGGTTGGTCTACTAGCCATGTTGTAAGCCTTTAGACAAGGTGCTAAATACTTTAATAGGGTAACATTCCAAGGGAGTGTTTGTAAATCCTTTAACCAAATCACTTTTAAAAGAGTGTAAAGTCTTTAATGGGAGAGGCCTTTCACAGGGTAGACCATTGAAAGTGGTCAACCTTTGTAATCTGAAATAGTTACATATTGCTGCAGTGATACTTTGTGGGTATCATTCCTACCCCAGTTTTACCTTCTTGTTTTGGAGGGTTTCTGGATTACCAAAATCTTGTATTATCTATTTTCATGCATGTCTTTACTTTCATGGTTATTAGATGAATTAGATGCATGTGAATGATTTTAGGTTAAAAGTACTAGAGGTTAAGGTTAGTTACTTCTAACTCACCCTCCCCTCTCAGAAGTAAATTTTTACACTTGTAAATTCCAACAATTGCTATTAGAGCTAAGTTCTCACAAGGAGAAGCCTTACAACTTAGAGAAGAGATCTAGTAATGGAAGTCTACAAACTTGGGAACGTCATAGAGAACTAGGTAATTGATATACAACTTGCTCTACACACTTTGGAAGAAGTAAGAAAAGAATTGAGAAAATCCCTAAAGAGAAGAAGAGAGATTGCCATAGCTGGGAATGATACCCAATATAAAGAGATTGACACCTCAAACCTATTTGAAAATGGAGATTCCAAAGAGTTTGATGCAAAAATAGTAGAATTGATGGAAAGGAACATAGCCTAAGTAGAAGAAATCAGAACACTCAAGATTGAACAAGAATCACAAGCCATGATGCTTTGTAAGGTCACTGAACAGAAGAAAAGGGCCATTAAAGATAAAACTATGCTAGAAGAAGACAAAAGAAATCTTGCCAATAGATTGGAAGGAAAGTTAATTGAACTTGCAAGAATTTCAAACATGCAACTAGACATCCTAAGCCAAATGATGATTGCACATCATGAACTAAATATCAAAGACATTGAGATCTGTGCACTAAAGATGCAAAATGAATAACTACAAAATGACCTGAAAAGAGAGAAGGAAATTACAAATTGCTTCAACAAACCTAATGAGGCCATTAAGTATATTGATTAGCTACTTAAATCACCAAGGGCAAGCAATGATACTTTAGGACTAGGATACATCAGCACTAAAAAAAAGGTGAGTCATCCAAGACTATAGAAGAATGAATTAATAAAGGTAAGAATACAAAACCTACTTGTAACTTTTGTGGTAAACAGGGACATAACTCCAATGTATGCAAGAGAAAGAATTCCTATTAGCATGACAAACCTAAGAATGTGGGTCACTATTATAAATGCAACAATCAAGGACATCAAGCACATGACTGCATGACTAGGACTATTAGAACACCAAGATTTGAAGGCCACTACTACAATTGCAATAAGTATGGACATAGAGCTTTTGAGTGTAGATCAAAGCCTATACGGTCACCTAACCAGTCAACAAGGGGAAAAAATCATGGACATCACTAAAATTAGGACTACAACACTAGGTATATCTTTCATTACTATTAGGAATATGGACATATCCCTAAAAATTGCATAAGAACACATTTTAGTGGAAACTATAGCAGATGACTCAGCCAAACTACATGCTTTAGTTGTTTGAAGACTAGTAATATCAGCAAGAATTGCCCAACAAGGTCGAAGGCACCCAATTCAGAGCTCAACAAAGGAAAATAGAAGATGGATGTTGAACACATCAGAGGAGAAATGAACAAGACATAGAAGAAGAAATATGGGAGCAATACATCAAATCAAGGGATCACTTCACCTAGAAGGGTAAGTCATCATACTTCATCAAACTAAGAAAAAGATGGAATAAGGAATTGATACACAAAGCTTTATCATACATTAGTTCCTAAACAAGTAGGTACTAAAAAGGAAAGATCAGCATGAAGAGAGATGCAAAGTTAAAACTTCAAGTTTTCATCAGTGTTTCCAAGTTAGAAAATATTCCCTTAGATGCCAAGTAAAATCCTAGTGGATGCTGAGTTGAATGCCAAAGTCAGAAGAAGCTGAATGACTAGTTACTACCAAGTTGGTAGTGGAAGCCAAGTAGATAGAAATTTTAGTTGAAGCTGAGTGAAGGACACTTCTATGGATGCTAAGTGGTGGAAAGAAAATGGAAGCTGAGTAATGTAGGAATGCTTAAGAAGCCGAGTGGATAGTTGTAAATGCACTAAGCATTAAATGCTACGAAAATAGGGTATGTTATCACATTTTGAATCATGTTTATTCATCGTGAATGACCAGAAAAGATGAAGAAGAGTGGAAAATAATTTGCAAGCAAAGAATCTAGCATTTGAGTTGATTTCAATAGCAATTCAGCTTAGTTCCATCAAATTCAAGGTATTTACATTTCTGCCGAGCTATGCAATTTTAAATTTTCTTCATGTTAAAACCTTAGATTACAAAAATGTCTTCTAGCTCTAGGAAAACTCAAGAGAAAGAGACATTTGAGGTTCAACTAGTGTTCAATGAAGTAAAACAACCAGATTTTTGGTCAATCCTAGAGGTGGCATACAAAAATGACCTTGCTAGAGCCCTATCTATTATACCTCCTAAGGTAGTTATGGTTCAGGATGTTAGAAGATGTTATAATTGAAAAATTGGAGCCATGGGAGATATGGAAATGAGGGAAGCCTAGGAGAAATTATGTGAGAATGGAGTATTGAAAGATGAGTATAAATTGTTGACAAGAAGGGTTTGATGTGTGCCCTAGAATTTCCCATAGTTTTTAAGATTGAATGGATCAGGAGAGTGCTTAGGAAGATACATGATGGAATTTTATGGCTAGAGGATAGTCCAGTAAAAATTTAAAAAAAAAGGATTGTACATAGAGTGATAGGGTACCCAACCCTAGATCAACCAAAGACCCATAGAAGTGATGCCAAGGAAGCAATTGAAAAGAACATTGGTGCCAAATGGAACAAGAGAGGAATGATAATAGACACCATCCAAGACCCTCTTATTGACTTTTCTATTAGATTCATTACACAAAAATTTTACCAATCCAAAAGACTTAACAATGTGCCTTGCATTGCAACGGATGTGGGTTGCAAACTAGTGAAAAGGGATCATACTTATGATCTTGTAGAACTGCAATTGCAACAAATCAATGAAAATTTAGTAGCAATAAGGACAACCAAAGGAGCACAGTGTAAGTTTGGTACAATTTTGATTTGCATATTTTTCTATGTAAAGATTGAATTTCCATCTTTTGGTAAAGTTGACTGGAAAGCAAATAGGTCTATAATAGCTCAAGTAAATGTATATATAAAGCAAATGGGAGCTAATTTTGAAACCCTTATGACTAGCTATTTTGAAGACTTCAAGAAGACCATGAAGCAGAGGATAAGAATACCTATCTCATTAGTAGAAAAGCATGTAAATGATGTATGTTTTCTTGTAGATATTGACTACACCTATATTCAAGCTGCTACACCAAGAGTTAGATGGCTAAGACCTCTTGGCTATGAGATAAATATAGATGAGGCATCTACAACCATAACTGCATTATTAGTTGAGAAAGTAGATAAGAGTGCACCACATTTTGGAACTTTTGATGTGGTCATATCAAAGGTGGATATAGAGTTGAAGACTGCATCCACACTGAAGAAGAATGATAAACTTGTTATGAAGTAAAAAACTAAATTTGGTGAGGGCACTACAGAAGAAGAAGAAGAAGGTGAAGAAGCAAAAGATGGTGAAGAAGCAAAAGATGATGAAGAAGAAAAAGGACACGAGGCACTTGTATTAACCCAAGGCATGGGTGAGATTGTAGAAGAAGAAGAAGGTGTTGAGTAGGAAGCACCAAAACTAGAGCCTAAGAAGAGAAAGACACATAAATAGCCAATTACATAGTCCAAGGGGAAAAAGAAAGAAACAAAGCCAAGCCCAGCCAAGCCAACTACAAGGGTAGAGACTAGGGAAACAACACAAGTGGCAAAGAAACTAAAAAGTGCAAAAATCCACTGAGCAAGGAGGGCCTATAGAACAAAAGAAAAGAAGAAAATAAGTTGCACCCCCATAGTCAGATGAAGAAAAGACTGAATCTAGCAATTAGCAATTTAGATTGGTAAGACATTCTACCAAGTCTAATTTGGAAAATTTTTGTGATAACATTAGAGATAATGCAGATTTAACTACTTTAAAGACCATTGATTTTAATAAATTGTCAAGAGAAGAACAAAACATAGTGGAAGATTCTATCTACATTATGATGGCCAAGTTCAAGACTACCCCACTTGAACTTGACAATTCTATGCCTAAGGAGCTAAGCTCCATTGTAGAAAATAAATGTCATTACTACCTTAATATCGAGAAGGAAATAAGAGAGTCAATATTGGCTTGTGCTATGCCTAACCTAACTAAAGGTCAAATAAGTAAGGCCGGTAAGAAACATGGGAGCAAATTTGCACCTAAATATAGAGCCTTCAATATTCTGCAAAATCAAATTGAGGATGTTGTGCAGAAATCCACTCATATGTGGAAAGTTATATATGGACTCCAAACAATCAAAGAAGGATAGGAAGATCCCTTTGAGGGAAGAAATGATGAGAAAGAAGAGGAGAATGAAAAGGATGAAGAAGGAGAGAAAGAAAAGGAAGAGGTAACTATGGAGGAGAAGACACAGAAAGGTGAATAGGCAATAACTGAGGAGTAGTAACTAGAACAGAGTGTCCAAGACACCCAATTGCTACATGCAAGTCCTCCATGTATAACATCTACACCTAAAGACATTGTAAATATAAAGGATGTTCCTGACACCTCAGTTTAAAACATTGATTCACTGACTATAGAGGATATCAAAAAGATCCTTCACCAAACAACATTGCAATCACAATTGTGTACAAATCCTATTTTGGTGAGTGTAGTTGAGTTATAAAAAGTTGTAGTAGAGATTACCAAGGAGAAGATAAACACATGAGAACCACCTTCACAACCTCCCATAGCTACAAATGATAAACCAAAAAAGAAAGTAGCACAAGAAACAATTGCTAAGGTTGATCCCACAATAATAGTAACAACAACTACCAAGGAGTTAGCAAAGGAGCAGATAGGAGAAGATGTTCCTACAACACAATGCCAAGGTCCATCCCTCAAATAATTTTCATTGATCAAGGAAATAGAGAAGAAGATGGGGAAGAGGAGAAAAGCCCCAAGGAAAGAGAGCAAGAGTCAATACACACACTGGTAAACTTTCCTAACTTAGGGACTTCTACCAAGTAGTCGAGCACTAATGCAGTACCACTATCAATCTCAACACCAGGCTCAAGCTCTACCAAGTTAGCAAGTGTACTTCACTATGAAGACCGTACACTTCATGAAGAAATACTCATACCTAGTTATAACTACAAAACAATGAACTTGGCATAGATAAATGAAGTGCAAGAGGCACTGGAGAGGAAGAAGTAGGAGATATAATCAGAAATGAGTATAGACAAAAGAAAGAATTGTTAGAAATAAAAGAAAAATTCCTTGATACATTTAGCTTGCCTATACCTAATGAAACAAAGCCCATCATGGAGAAATTGTCCAACATAATGGACCAAGTAGAAAATGAAGACCTTTACACTAATGTTAAATATTGGAATGGTTTAAAAAGAAATTTCAAATGAAAGTTAATGAGAAGATATCTAGTGAGATAACACTATCACAGGTTGAATTGGCTAAGAAGATAGAAAAGGTAAAAATAGTACTTGAGAATATTTTCTCATTGTACTCCAAATTGTGTGACTCATCATACTTCACACAAGAAACTAGCTAGAGAATACTGAGCTTGGAGAGGAATCTGAAGATATCTAGCACATAGCTACCTAAAGATCTACCTCAAAGTGAGAAGAATTTTACAACTATGCTTCACACTCAGAAGGAGTTAGCTGTATTGACAACAGAAGAGGCCAATTTCAAGGCTGAATTGATACAAATTCAATCTACTATTACCCCACATCTAGAAGTACTATATGAGGAAGTGGCCTATGGAGAAAATGTTTTAAAGAAAGACCCTAATCTTTCTATGATGGAAGGCCTTGTACATCTTGCAGTAGAGACAACCATCAAGCTCAAAGCACTAGAAAGAGTATTGGACAACTGGGATGCTTGTTTGAGATGATAATGGAGGTAAATAAAATATTTTTGGCTAAACATTCTACTCATTCTTAGGACCCTTTGACATAAGTGTGAAAAAGGGGGAGATATAATATTTTGGAGGAGATAAAGATAGGAAATAATAAGAATGGGAGAATAATACATCATGTAGATATGGGGGAGATATACCAAAGGGGGAGACAATAAGATTTTGAACCTTGGACAAATAAGGAAATAAAGCCAAAGAAATACAAAAATTGCAAGAAGATATGTGAAAGGGGGAGCAGACATAGAGTAGAAACAAAGGGGGAGTACAACTAGACTAGAAATAGGGTACAGTAAAATAGAGGCAAAGAGTATCAGACACATCAACATGAGACAAATTCAGCACAAGAGTTTTTGGTTATAGAAATGGCACATCAGCTCAAAGGGAGTCAAAAAATTTTGAGGTATATAATCTTCCACAAAATTTTGAACAAGTTTTTGAAGTTTTGTACGTATGAAAAATAGAATATATATTATACTCATAGAGATGATATCCATAATGTTTAGTTAAGTGTTTTTGCCACTCATGTCAAAGGGGGGGATTGTTGGTCTCAGATTGGTTTTGACAATTGAGTGTCAACACACTTAACCAGTTCTTAAGTTGATGCCAAGCATAATATAGATGCCATGCTATAGTATGTGCCAAGCCAAAAATTTAACAAGTGCCAAGTGAGCTTCACGTGCCAAGAAATGTTCAAGTGCCAAGTGATCAGTGATGTCGAGTCACTATATGTGCCAAGCAAGGTATAGATGTTGAGTGAAACAAAATTACTATAGGAGCCAAGTGAAACAGAATTCCTATCTCTGTCAAGAATCGACATGTAGTAAGTGTCGAGTAACATAGAATCAACATATGAGTTTGTGCATTTAAAAACTCAGATGTAAACTATTTTTGAGTTGACTTAGGATGAATCTCAAAGGATCTTGAAGATGAGATCGAATCTTTTATATTTATTATGTGATCACCATGTAGCCAATAAGAAAATTAGAGAATGCATGCAACCAATAAGAAAAGTTAAAGAATCATGTGGGAAAAGATGAATGAATATTGATTGTAGATCCATACCTAACCCTAAGTCTTTGAAACCTTTTAAAGGAGGATGAAACACCACTAAATGTGCATATGTGAGAAGTGTATGGGTAAATTATAGAAAAGTTCAGAGGGCTGTGTAAAGACTTAGAAAGAGAATAAGAACATTGTATAATTTAGTTGATCAAGAATATAGTATCAAAATTTTGAGAAGAGACAAATTAGATCAAGAAAGGATTAGAACAAACAGAGCAAAATAAGGATCTAGAATTAGCAAGTGAAGATTGCAAGTCATCAAGTAAAGACTTTCTAATACTTTCTCTATATTATATTAGGAATAAAATCCTATTATGATAGGTTGGTCTAATAGCCATGTTGTAAGCCTTTAGACAAGGTGCTAAATCCTTTAACAAGATAACATTCCAAGGGAGTGTTTGTAAATCCTTTAACTAGGTTGCTTTTAATAAAGTGTAAATTATTTAATAGGATAGGCCTTTCATAGGGTAGACCATTGGAAGTGATCAAACTTTGTAACCTTAAATAGTTACATATTGTTGCAATGATATTTTGTGGGTATCACCCCCACCCTAGTTTTACCTTCTCATTTTGGAGGGTTTCTGGGTTACCAAAATCTTGTGTTATCTATTTACATGCATGTCTTTACTTTCATTTTTATTAGATGAATTAAATGCATGTGAATGATTTTAGCTAAAAAGTTTTCGAGGTTAAAGTTAGTTACTTCTGATTCAACCCTCCCTCCCTCTTAGAAGTAAATCTTCCCACTTGTAAATTCCAATAGGGGTTATATCCTTTGACAAAGTTACTTAAGAAAAAATGGTGCTCTGCATCAAATATTATGATCAAACTATCTTATAGATTGGTGTAGAAAAGTCCTACTCTACGAGTTTCTTAAGGCAGCAATGAACAAGTAGGATAGAATGATTAATCAATCATACACATATGAAAATTGATGAATTCAAAATTTACATGAAGATATCTACATGGTAAATGATGCATGAGTGCAAATGTCTTTGGCATTGTTGTCAAAGAGGGAGATAATGAAGTGAGTTACGCATGAAAAAGGGAGATAAATTATTAAGAGGGAGAAATCAAAGAATGCAAGGTGTTGCCAACAATACTTATGAATCTAATTGATTTCATGATCTTACATGATAGAGGAAATTTATGTGTATCATATCAGAATTGATTGGATGGGAATAATAATAAAACTAAAGAAAGATATTATTGGACACATAGATGTTAGTCAAAATGAAATTAAGCATATTAATTAAGATTTGATACTATACAAATATGAAGTTTCTGAAGACAATACATATTCACAATTAGCAAGACACATTGATCTTATTTTTGTGTAACTCTAGGTCATGAAGGTGGTTAAATAAAGGTGAAGGACAATCCTAATAGTGGTGATGAAAAATGATATCCACTTTTATATATTTATAAGGATGTTAAGTAAATAAGGAAGTAATAATTATCAATGATTATACAAGACAATTTGACTTGTTTAGAAAGGGAAGCATGAAGATAGATTCATGTGACTGCCACATTATGAAGTAGGTAGAAGTGTACTCATTGTAGTACTATATTGTGATGTAGTTGTCATATTGAGGAATAGTAAAAGGAATTCAAATGTGAACTATCTCCAACAATGATAATTACAGAGCGAAAAAGACATTTGTGACTCTCATACAAATATACTACATTTGACAAGAGCACTACATGATAGAAATAATAAGTAAAGCAATGATTCAACTCGATAATTAAAATTTTGAAAATTTGTAGATTCAGTGTTTCAGAGACCAATGAGAAGAGACAATAAAAGGAAAAAAGTCAAAATAGAAATTTTTAGATTGCTCAAGATTTATCCATAGACCCTAGAGAGTTGTTATAAATTATTTAGAATAATTGAGAGGGGGGGTGAATCAGTTATTCGAGGTCTAAATGTCCAATTGAAACTTTTTCATTAAGTAAAGTGTGCCCATCAAACTTATTCATTCATCCAAGCATGAACTTTCCTACTTAGTAGATTACTATAAATCAAGATGGAATAATAACACATGAAAGATCAACACATAAAAAAATGATTTATGTGGAAACCCAATTTGGGAAAAACCACCAGTAACATGCTACTCAATTCTCACTCTTTTAAAGTGATGCCCTATGAAAGGCTTGCCCTATTAAAGGTTATAACAGACTATTAAATGTGACTTGGTTAAAGGATTTAACCACCCTGTTAGAAGTGGACTTGGTTAGAGGACTTTAGAAAATTTACTCGAAATGCCACCCTATTAAAGGATTTACAAATGGCTATTAAACCAACCTAAGTCCATAGGATTTTTACCTTAACTGATACAATTTCTAGAGAGTAACAATAAGTGTTTTTGACCTGATTGCAATTCACAACTTATCTTGCAAATTTAAGATCTCTATTAAGCTCATAACATTGCTTGGCTTTTAGTCTCTTTAGCTCTGACATCTTGCCCTCCTTTCAAGCTTTGTCTCCTGGAGTTTCGATGCTCAATTTACCAATGCAATCCTCTCTTTCTAACCACTTATTGAAGTAGAGTCTATGTGCTCTATTCTTCCTTCTCCTAGATGCCTTCTTCTTGACACCCTTCAACCACTTCATAATTTGGCACACCAAAAACTCTAGCTTCTTGGCCCGCGACTTCTTAAATAGAAGACTAGAATTGTTCTTCCCGCTCAATTCTTCCCTCCTTTAATTTTAGTTCGAAATGATTAGGTAGAATTCATTGAATCTTACCCACGTCTTGTTCCTTCTAGAAACATCTTGAAGAATCCTCTTGAATTTGCTAAAAAATGGTTTACATAGAATTTTGTATGACCAACTCATCATCCTTATCCTCCAACTAGTTCACAAAATTCAAGGTAAAAACTTTGTTGGCTCAGATATGGTGAATCTTTGACTTTTCCAATAATGCAGTAGTTTAGCACTATTGAAATTGTGATGCTTGGCACATACTATGTTACTCAACATCAACTACATTTTACTGATGCTTGGGACCTACTATGGATTCACTTGGCATCCACTAAGTTTTTTTGACACTCAAAACCTATTACTTTACTCGACACTTGAACACTCTTAACTCCTTCTATATCACTCGACACACACTAGATTTTTCATTTCCTCAGCTCCAACTGAAAATTTGCTCGGCTTGAACTGGTTTTCTTGGCACTGACTAATGAACTTAGTTAAGCTTTGCAATCAACATTGTTTCAACTTATTCCTCCAATGTTTTTAAGTGTGGCCAACCTCTGTGTCTTCAAGTATGTTATCAAGACATCATTTGACCATTGTCTTAACTGATCCTTTCACAAGTCATTACCAAACCATAACTCAACCTTTCCCTTAGGTTCTTTTGTTACTTCTTGTTGATTAAATCCTCTTCATCAATCAAATAAGTGATAGTACTTGGATCTTATAAGAAATTGTCATTCAAGAAAATAGTATGTTTGACATCAATGATAAAAGAATGATTGAAAACCTTCTTTAACAACAATCTCCCTCTTTGCAATCAATCTTCTTCAATGATCTTTTCAATTAGATTTCCAACAAGAGTGAAGCTAAGAATAATCTTGAAGTGAGAAAATATTATATAGAAAAGTCACTAATAAGTTAGTGGGTTCAAGAGATAATGTGCAAGAGTGAGAAGTTCCAAGCATGCAAGTGGCTGTGTCTAAAATTGAATACCCAAGAGGTGGAAAATCATAGTTGTAGACTAGCCAAAAGAGTGGTTAAGGGGTCTATGCTACAAGTGTAACACCTATTTATTTAGATCATTCGTCTATTGTTTGATACCTCTACAATAGTAAAATCCATCAACTATGGACCATAATAGGTTCCTTTTCCTAAATCCACTAATTAGGTGACTCATTAAATTATGTTCAAATTTCAATTAACCAGGATTCTCATAAAAAGTAAAAACTTTAATAGGTTTTATTCAAATCCCTTAGCCAAGTGGAACGTAATAGTGTCATTGTAATGTTTTCATAGAGATAACATCTTTATAAGCTGCATTTTAAGAAAGTGTAATATTTCTGTGGATCAACTCACACACAATTTTGTTTGTACCCTAGCAAAGTTTCCATGAGATAAGTATAATTTTTTTTGTTTCAATGTTCATGTTCATTTTTTTACCTAATCCTAATTCATTAAGTTGTAGGTAGCAACAACCTGTCAACTAGTGTGAAGCATGATAAAAGTACAAAATTTGAAACTACTAGAGTATATTGATACACCCTTCTCCCTTGAACATGCTAACCTTTTATTGGAAGAACAATTTTAATCAGAGTCTAGGTCCTCTAAAATAATGAGTTTAATCAAATATCAAGATGGTTAAAAGAAAAGCATCAAAGTTTCCTATGCAAAAATATAGCTCTTGGTGTAGAAAGATACATCAGCATCTAAGAAATCTTAGTGATGATTACTAAATCCACGTAGAGGTCAAATATGTGGAACCTGTTAGTCAACTCATTCTAGACCAGATAAAGGAGAAAGAAGCTCATATAGCCACAATTGATTCTCTAGCTAGCACCCAATCCTACTTTGAGTAAAAGGATGTAGTAGACCTAGAAAAAACATATGTGACATGGGGAAACCTTAAAATAATCTTTTGTGGTGATAAACATATCCAAAAGGCTAAAGTTGAAAGCCTAACAAGAGTGATTGATGACATGTAGATGAAAGAAGCAGTGGACATCAAGACCTATGGAGAATGAGTAAAAATTGGATAATATCCATCAAAGATTATAGAGGCATAGTGCATGATGATGAGTATTAAAGAAAGAGATCAAATTTTGTTCACACAAATATGACATTAGTCTGTCAAGCGTTGAACATTTGAGAACAATAAAAAAATTGAAGTATCTCATGATTTGTTGGTTGGAAAATTCATTGCATTTGAGCTAAAAAAATCTATGAAAATAAGGAACCTAAGGCTGAAACTACATTCAAGGTTGTAGATGTAGGTTGTAGGCCAAAAGGAAAAGGAGGCAAGCACATCCTAAAATATAAGAGAGATGAAGATTTTAGATGCTAAAGAAGTCAAACATGAAGAGAATGGTTATGGGAAAATGGAAGTACAACAATAAGCTTCTATTCAAAATCTTTGATTAATAAAAAGGACACTATGTTGCTAGATGTCTTGAGAATGTCAAGGAGACTAGAAAATAAAGGGAAAAATCCAAAGGTAATGAGAAGAGGTCATGCTACATTGTTAGAGAAGGTGTTATTGATGAATATTAAAATTAGAATGATTATGATGATGAGGAGGAAATATCCTTTGTTTCTATCATAGAAGAAAGGATGGATAAAACCTTGATAACCATTGCTCTAGTATCCACAAGGACTAGATAATTGAGAGAGGGTTTTCTCATGAGCTATCTCATCATAAGAAAAATTTACATGAGGTCATAGCCTATGATGGAGGTGTTGGTGTTTTGAAATTAATAGAAGATGATAAAAAGCCTAAGGGTTGACTACTTCTTATATTCAACATACATTTCTTTAGATCTATAACAACATCAATATAATCTTAGGGAATGTCTACTTGTTTGGCTCTATAGGACCAATGTAGGTGCACCTTAGGGATAAAATGGCGGTGACACTTGATATTTGTTTCACACTTATCTCATACACTAATATTTTTTCTTCTTATTTCTACGCTATAGAAAATAATGGTCATAATTCTTCTTGGTTTTACAAATGACTTTTGGTTACAGCAACTAGCTATAATGCTCAAAGATTCATTACAAACAAGTGCTAACTAGCTATTAATCTCTTCATACAACAAAGTAAAATTTGGTTTGATTTAAAAGTTTTACTTTATATAACCCCATGAATTCTTCAATATGTAACTAAATGTATGATCAATACCTTATCCACTAATATTCAAAATTTACCCAAAAAACATGCGTTCTAATTGATTGCCTTACAAGCAACTATATAAAAAATTATCCCTAGATCCATTCTTATGAATATCATTCTTATATGACTGAATATTTGTTGCTCTCAGACTAGTTTTGATATTTGAGTGTCAACACACTTAATCAATTCTCAAGTGAATGCCAAGTATAATACATAAGCTAAGCTATAATGCATGTCAAGCAAAAAAATTCAATAGGTGTCAAGTGAAGTTCAAGTGCTAAGTGATGTATATATTCCAAGTGAAAAAAAATTGTTATAGGAGTAGAGTAAGTAAGTTTTCCTATATGTGCTAAGCATCAACAACTAGTATGCGTGAAGTAACACTAAATCAACATATGAGTTTGTGCCTTCACAAACTGATATGTAAACCATTTTTAGAGATGACATAGGATGAATCTCAAATGATCTTGAAGATAAGATAAAATCTTTTACATTACCTATGCAATTAGCATGAAACAAATAAGAAAAATGGAGAAGGCATGCAACCAATAGGAAAAGTGCAAGAGTTGAGTGGGAAATGAAGAATTAATATTGATCGTAGATTAATACCTAACCCTAAGTCTTCAAAATCCTTAAAAGGAGGACAAAATCCATTGTATATGTGGATGAGAGAAGTGTATGGTTGAACTATAGAGAAATTCAAAGGAGAGTTTGAAAGACTTATTGAAGAATAGAGCAGCATTGTAGAATCTAGTTGTTGAAGAATAGAGTATCAAAACCATGCAGAGTGACGTATCAGATCAAGCAACAATCAGATTAGAAAGAGTAGAATAGGGATTTGTAAACAATAATTGAAGATTGCAAAGCTATCAGGTCAAAAGGTTTTCTAATACTTTCTAGCAATTGTATCAGGTATGGAATTCCTATAGGCTTAGGTTGGCCTAGCAGCCATTTGTAAATCCTTTAACATGGTGGCATTCCATGTGAATGTACTAACCAGGCCTACTTTTAGCAGGGTAGTAAAATCCTTTAACTTGGTCACTTTTTACGGGATGTAAGGTCTTTAACAGGATAGGCCTTTCATGGGGCAGACCATTGGAAGTGGTCAAACATTGTAATCTTGAACAAGTTACAAATTACTAAAGTGATATTTCGTGGGTGTCATCTCCACCCCAATTTTACCTTCTCATTTTGGAGGGTTTTTGGGTTACCAAATTTTTGTGTTGTCTATTTTCATGCATGTCTTTACTTTCATGTTAATTAGATAAATTAGATGTGTGTGAATGGTTTCAGTTTGAAAAGGTTAAAGCTAGTTACTTTTGATTCACACCGCTCCCCTCGTCTCTCTGATGTAAATCTTCCCACTTGTTAATTCCAAAAATTGGTATTAGAGTGAAGTTCTCACAAGGAGGAGCCTTACAACTTGGAGAAAAGATATAGAAATGGAAGTCTACAAACTTGGGAATATCATAGAGAATTAGGCAATTGATATTCAACTTGCTTTACATGCTTTGGAAGAAGCTAGAGGAGAACTAAGAAAACCCTTAAAGAGAAGAAAAGAGATTCCCATAGTTGAGAATGACACATAGTACAAGGAGATTGACACCTCAAATCTATTTTCAAATGGAGATTCCAAAGAGCTTGATGTAGCACTAGCAAACCTAATGGAGAAGAATAGAGCTCAAGTAGAAGAAATTAGGATGCTCAAGCTTGAACAAAATGATAAGCCATGATGCTTTGTGAGGTAACTAAACAAAAGAAAAGAGCCATTAAAGACAAGTCTATGATAGAAGAATATGAGGGAAACCTTGCCAATAGATTGGAAGAAAAGACAATTGAGCTAACAAGAATTTGAAACATGCAGATAGACACCTTGAGTGAGATGATGAATGACATCATGGACTAAATGTCAAGGACATTGAGATTTCTATGCTAAAGATGCAAAATGAACAATTACAAAATGACCTAAAAAGAGAGAAGGAGATTGTAGAGAGCTTCAACAAACCTAATGAGGCCATCAAGTACTTTGAGCAGCTACTGAAATCACCAAGGGCAAGCAATGACACTTCAAGGCTTGGTTACATCAGCACTAAACAAGGAGAAACATCCAAGACATAAAAAATGAGTAACAAAGGTAAGAAAACTAAACCTACATGTCATTTGTGTGGTAAAAAGGGACATACCTCTAATGTATGCAGGAGCAAGAATGCCCATTAGCATGATAAACATAAGAATGCAAGTTATTGTCATTAGTGCAAAAAGCAAGGACACCAAGCACATGACTATAGGACTAGGACTATCAGAACACCAAAATTTGAAGGTCACTGCAAAAATTGCAAGAAGTATGGACATAGAGCTTTTGAGTGCAAATCAAAGCCTATGTGGACATCAAATTAGGTAACAAGGGAAGGTAACCATGGTCATCACTACAATTGGGACTACAACACCAGTTATAGCTACCATTACTATCAAGAATATGGACACATCCCTAAAAATTGCATAAGGACACATTTCAGTGGGAACTACAATAGATGGTTGAGCCAAACCACATGTTTCAATTGGTTGAAGACTAGTCATATCAGCAAGAATTGCCCAACTAGGTCAAAGGCACCCAACTCAAAGAATGACAAAGGTAAAGAGAAGGTAGATGTTGAACACATCAAAGGAGAAATAAACAAGAAATGGAAGAAGAAAGATGGGAATAGCACATCAAGTGAAGGGATCACTTTACCTAATAGGTCAAGTGATCACACTTCATCAAACTAAGCAAGAAAAGGTGTAAGGGACTGATTTATAAAGACTTATCATACATTAGTTCCTAGACAAGAAAGTACTAAAAAATAATAGATCAGCATGAACAAAGATGCAAAGTCAAAAGTTCAAAGATTACACAAATGTTGCCAAGTTTCCCTTAGAAGCTGAGTAAAATCCAATACAAGTTGAGTTGATTGTCAAGAATGTAGGAGCCAAGTTGGTAGAGGAAGCTAAGTGGAGAGAGAAAATTTAATTGAAGCCAAGCAAGTAATATTCCTATGGAATTTGAGTGGCGGAAAGGAAATGAAAGTGGAGCAATGTAGAATCCTTTAGAAGCTGAGTGGACAGTTGTAAATATACAAAACATTAAATGCAATGAAAATAGGGTATACTATCATATTTTCATTTATTTTTCTTCATCTAGAATAAAGAGAAAATATGAGAAAGTGTGAAAAGTGAATTTCAAGTAGTGAATCCAGTGTACAAGATGATTTCAACAACATTCCAAGCATGTTTCTATCACTTTTAAGGTATTTATGACTGTGCCGAGCTACAAAGTTTTGTGTTTTCTTATTGTTGAAACCATAGAGCTCTAGAAAACATAGGAGAAGGAATAATTTGAAGTCCAACCAGTATCCAAAAAGGTTAGACAACCTAATTTTCACGCAATCCCATAGGTTGCATACACGAACAATCTAGCTAGTGCTTTATCGATTGTACTCCCTAAGGTTGTAATGGTTCAGGATGTAAGGAAATGTTATAATTGCAAGATTGGAGCCATAGGTGACATGGAAATGAGGCTCTAGGAATATGAGAAATTATGTGAGAATGGAGTGTTTAAAAAGGAATAAAAAGTTGTTGAAAATAAGGGTTTAACACGTGCCCTAGAATTCCCCATTGTGTTTAAGATAGAATGGATTAGACTAGTGTTGAGATGAATGCATGATGGTAGATTATGGTTGGAGGATGGCCCCATAAAGATCACAAAGAGAATTGTACATAGAGTGACAAGGTACCAAACCTTAGATCGGCCAAAGACTCGTAGGAGTGATGCCAAGGAGGCAATTGAAAAAAACATAGGTGCTAAGTGGAATAAGAGAGGGATGACAATTGACACTATCCAAGACCCTCTAGTTCATTTTGCTTTTAGGGTTATAGGACAAAAATTCTACTAGTCTAGTAGACTCAGTAGTGTGCCTTGTATTGTAGTGGATTTAGGATACAAAATGATTAAGAAGGATCATACATATGATCTTGTAGAGCTGCAAGTACAACAGATCAATGAAAATTTAGTAGCAATCAAAAGAACAAAGGGAGCACAATGCAAATTTAGTGCAATTCTAATATGTATTTTCTTTTATGTTCAAAATGAATTTCCTTGCTTTTGCAAAGTTGCATAGAGAAATGATAGGACAATCATAACTCTAGTCAATGAATATATAGATTAGATGGGAGCTAATTTTGAGACCTTAACGACAAGTTATTTTCAAGACTTTAAGAAGTCAATGAAGCAAAGGCTCAGAATTCTAGTTTCCTTAGTGGTAAAACATGTAAATGATTTATATTTCCTTGTAGATATTGACTAAACATACATTTAAGATGCTATACCAAGAGTGAGATGGTTGAGAGCTCTTAGGTATGAGATTAACATAGATGAAGCATCAACAACAATAACTGTGCTACTTGCATAAGAAATTTAAAAGAAAGCACCACATTTTGGAACGTATGACATGGTGAGATCCAAAGTGGATATGAACTTGAAGACTACCTCAACTTTGAAGAAGAAAGACAAGCTTGTTAAGAATCTAAAAGCCAAATTTGGGGAAGGAACTATAGAGGAAGTAGAGGAAGAAGGTGAAGATGCCCAGGGTGATGAAGATGAGCAAGATCAAGGGCCATATGCCCTAACCTAAGGTATGGGAGAAGATGTAGATGAAGAAGAAGGTGCAAAGTAGGAAGCACCAAAGGCTATGACAAAGAAGAGGAAAGCTTAGAAGCAGCGAGTTGCACATCCCAAAGGAAAGAAGAAACCTACAAAGTCGAGTCCAGCCAAGCCAACTACAAGAGCTAACACTAGGGCTACAACACAAAGGGTAAAGGTGCAGGAGAAACAAAAGGAAATAGGAAAAGAGGGGCCTTTAGAGAAAAAGAAGAGAAGAAGGTATGTTGCACCCTCAAAATCAGACGAGGAAAGAACAAAGTTTGATTAGGATCAATTTAGACTTGTAAGTTGTTCTATGATTTCTAAATTGGAAAACATTTGCAATAATATTAGAGATAATGCAGATTTGTCTGGTCTAAAGACCATAGATTTCAATAAGTTTTTCAAAGAACAAAAAAACATGGTGGAAGAGTCCAACTACACTATGATGGAAAAGTTCAAGACTACCCCACTTGAACTAGATAACGCAATGCCTAAGAAGCTAAGCTCATTGGTTGAGAATAAATGGCATTACTATCTTAAGATGGAGAAAGAAATAAGAGAGTCTACATTGGCTCATGCAATGCTAGACCTTACTAAAGGTCAAATAAAAAAGGAAAGCAAGAAGCATGAGAGAAAATTTGCACCCAAATATAGAACCTTCAAAATTTTGCAAAACCAAATAGAAGATGTTCTCCAAAAGTCCACACAAATGTGGAAATTGATATATAGTTTTACAACTATGAAAGAAGGACAAGAAGACCCATTTGATGGTAGGAATGATGAAGAAGAAGAGAATGTGAAGGAGGAAGAAATAGAGAAAGAAAAAGATGAAGGAGAGAAAGAGACAGAGACATTGGAGAAGACACATGGTGAAGATGCAACAACTAGAGAGCAATCAACTAAATACAGTGTCCAAGATACAAAACTTCCCCCACCAAGTCCTCCACACAAAACACCTATAGAAATAGTAATTGTAAATGATTTTCCTGAAACCTTAGGTTAGAACATCAATCCTTTAACTGCAATGGATCTCAAAAAGATCCTTCACCAATCTACATTGCAAGAACAACTATGTACAAATCTAGTATTGGTGAGTGTTGATGAACTATAGATAGTTGTAGAAAAAAATAACTAGGGAGAAGGAAAGCACACAAGAAAAAACTACACAACCTCCCACAACTACCACAAATCAACCTAAAGAGCAAGAAAAACATAACAAAATTGCTAAGGTTCATTCTACAATGAAAGTGAATCCAACTGTTAAGGAGCAAGAAAAGGAGCAAATAGGACAAGATGTTCCTACAACACAAACCTAAGGTGCACCTCCACAAATTTTCATCATTGATCAAGGTAGTAGAGAAGAGGAGAAAGAAGAGGAGAAAACCCCTAAGGAGGAGGCAATACAAATATTGGTGGATTTGCCTACCTCGGGGACTCCAAATAAGAACCTAAGCACTGATGCAGTCCCATTGCAGATTTCAACACCAAGCTCAAGCACTACCAAGGTTGCAAGGGTACTTTACTATGGAGATCTTGGACTTGATGAAGAAATAATCATACCAAGCTATGACTTTGGGACTATGAATTTAGTATAAATCAATGAAGTGCAAGAGGCACTAGAGAGGAGAAAGAGATAAGATATACTTAGAAATGAGTATAAGCAGAAGCAAGCACTAGTGGAAATCAAGGATATATTTCTTGATGCATTCAGCTTGCAAGTACGTGATGAAACCCAGCCCATTATGGAGCAATTGTCCAGCATTGTGGACCAAGTACAAAATGAGGACCTAGAAACTAATGTCAAATTATTAGAATGATCAAAAAAGAAATTTTAGATGAAAGTGAATGAGAATAAATCAGGTGAAATAGCACTTTCACAAGTTGAATCGGCAAAGAAGATTGAAAAAGTGAAGAAAGTACTTGAGAATGAATTCTCATTGTACAACAAGTTGTGTGATTCCCCATATTTCACATAGCAAATGAGCCAAAGGATACTGAGCTTGGAGCAAAATCTAAAGATTTCCAACACTCAACTACCAAAAGATCCAGCTTAGAGTGAGAAGCATTTTGCAACTATGCTTCACACTTAAAAGGAATTAGCTATGTTGACAGTGGAAGAGGCCAATATTAAGGCCAAATTGATGCAAATTCAATCTTCCATAACCCCACATCTGGAAGTAATCCATAAGGAACATGCCTATGCAAAGAATTTTCTAAAGAAAGATCCCAATCTTTCTACTTTAGAAGGCCTTGTTCATCTTTCAACAAAGACAACCATCTAGTACAAGTGATTGGAGATTGCTTTATATAATTGGGATTCTTCTCTCAAGATGATTATGGAGGTAAATAATTTTTTTTTTGGCAAAATATTCTATTTATCCTTAGGACCCTTTCACATAAGTGTCAAAAAGGGGGAGAATATATTGATCGAGAGATGATATTATGGTTTGGATATAGTGTGTAAATAGAAAGGGGGAGATATACCATTTTGGGGAAATGTAAATAAGAATGGTTACATAATACATTCTTTGATGGAAGATGTGAAAACTGCAAAAACAACAAGAAGAGGCGATAGAAAATAAATACAAAGTATAGCAAGAAAAAATAGGGTACAATAGATATAGACATAGGTAGTTAAGGCAAAGAGTGTTAGATATATCAGCATGAGACATGGGTAAAAGCACAAACCTATGTCACCTTTTGTAAAGAGATAGGATATCAAAATGTGTCAATTCAATATTAATGACAATAAAAATGGTATTTGTGTTTAAAATATGAAGATGATGTAAACTAATGAAATGTGTAGAAATGGATGAATTTTATGCCTATAATTTTTTATAATTTTTTTGAGTAAGAATTTATTCATTTTATTTTATTTTTAAGTCTCCTTTTTAATTGTAAAAAATATAGGGTGTAGTTCCCATTAGACAAGTATATGCGAATCATCTTTTTTTGTTCCAATTTAAAAATTTCTTATAGATGACATGTATAGCTAGTGAACAAAAAAAGAAATAATTATTTTTGATGTATATTTTCTTTGTTATAAGTACTCAATTTTAACCTTATTAGAATCCAATAGTTTTTTCCTCCTGTCAAAACTTCCCTATCAAATCTATACCTTCTTGAAAAAAAATTACATATTCATGAAGAGGATTCTCTCACCTAGAAATAAATATAATATTTTAATTTTTTTGATATGATTTACTATTTTTTTCCTTTTTTAAGGAAGCATCTTCTGAAATGTTGAAATATCAACTTATAATATTTTGAGATTATAATATATTATAACTAATCAAAACACTCAAAAATTTATATAATGATGATATTGAATTTGAGATCTATAAAAGGGTATTTTTAGTTATTGAAAAAAAAAGAGTTTTGATAGAGAAATGAGATTTGACCAAAATAGGTTTTGGTATCATAAACGGTGACAGAGATCTATGCTTTTATCCACATATTTAGCATAATAATTCTAGTTAAAAAAATTGTAATCGCACATTAGCTCAGGGGGTTACAAGATTTTGAGGTATACAAAATTTTGAATAAAGTTTTTTAAGGCTTTTACATATGTTGAAGAGAATATGTAGTATACTAATAGAGATTAGATGCATAAAGTTTAGTTAAGTGTTTTTGCCACTCATGTCAAAGGGGGAGATTGTTGGTCTTAGATTGGTTTTAACATTTGAGTTTCAATAGACTTAACCAATTCTCAAGTCAATCTTGAGTATAATACAGAAGCTGAGCTACAATGTATGTTGAGCTAGAAAATTTAATAGGTGCCAGGTGAACTTTAGGTGCCAAGTAAAGTTTAAGTGCCAAGTGATATATCGATGCCAAGCTACTATAGATTCTGAGTGAAACATAATTGTTATAGGAGCTGAGTAAGCCAATTTTCCTATATGTGTCAAGCATCAACAACTAGTATGTGTTGAGTAACACAAAATCAGCATATGAGTTTGTGCCCTCACAAACTCAAATGTAAACCCTTTTTGGAGCTGACATAGAATGAATCTCAAAGGATCCTTAAGATAAGATTGAATCGTTTACATTACCTATGCAATCAACATGCAGCTAATAAGAAAAATGGAGAAGGCATGCAACCAATAGGAAAAGTGCAAGAGTTAAATGGGAAATGAAGAATTAATATTGATTGTAGATTCATACCTAACCTTAAGTCTTCAAAATCCTTTAAAAGAGAATGAAACTCATTTTATGTGTAGATGAGATAAGTGTATGGGTGAATTACAACAAAATTCATAGGGGAGTTTGAAAGACTTAGAAAAGAACAGAGCAATATTGCAGAATCTAGTTGTTGAAGAATAGAGTATCAGAACCATGTAGAGTGACATATTAGATCAAGCAAGGATCAGATCAGAAAGAGTAGAATAGTGATCTATAAACAACAATTGAAGATTGCAAAGCTATCAAGTCAAAAGGTTTTCTAATACATTCTAGCAATTTTATTAGATATGGAAATCCTATGGACTTAGGTTGGCCTAGCAGTCTTTTTTAAAATACTTTAATATGGTGGCATTCCATGTGAATGTGCTAGAGTCCTTTAACTAGGCCTAATTTTAGTAGGGTAATGAAATCCTTTAAATAGGTCACTTTTTATAGGGTGTAAAGTCTTTAAGAGGACATGCATTTCATAGGGTAGACCATTGGAAGTGGTCAAACATTGTAACCTTGAACAAGTTACACATTACTGCAGTGATATTTTGTGGGTGTCATCCCCACCCCAGTTTCACCTTCTCATTTTGGAGGGTTTTTGGGTTACCAAATTTGTGTGTTGTCTATTTTCATGCATGTGAATGGTTTTAGTTTGAAAAGGTTAAAGCTAGTTACTTTTGATTTACCCCCCACCCCCCTTCCCCCCCCCCCCCCACCCCACCTCTCAGAAGAAAATATTCCCACTTGTTACTTCTAACAATATCCTACCAAGTTACTGAAGCATTTGATTAATTACTTGAATTAAAAGCAATAGAAAATTGAGATACAAATTATCCTAGTTTCATTAAATTGCATAATCCTTTCTTATACAATCCCAAGATAATCAACACATAAAATGAAGATAGAATTTAGAGAATGACAGATGTAGAAAAAACCTCCTTCTATATTAATTTCCTTGAAAATAATACAAAATTGATGTAAACTTAGAAACACTTTAGGACTTGACAACTTGTCATTCAATGTTTACTTGTATTCCCATATTTGCTGATGAATACATCACAAAAATTCATACAAAGACACTAGACCAAATGCAAACAATATAACATTGAAAATTACATGAATTTTGGACCTCAACTCCAAATATTGGGAATCCTTTTATAGGAAGGATTGCAAAAAGATTTAGATGGGAGGACGCATGTTAGAATTTGACTAGAAAACCAATACAAAGATATTTCATAATAAGTTGTATTCAAGACATTCTCTATATTTGGTTAAACTTTTTTTTGATGCATTTACAAACTTGCAGGTGGCAATATCAGTAAATATCTTTAGACAAAATTGGTTCATCATCATCTCTTGTTACCATCCATACCTTTTCTCTAGTTAGTGCCAACTTGGGGCATGCTCTATTTCTATTTTAACATCCAAGATAAATGCCACGTTCAGGTCAAATCTCACTGACTATTAAATGAGATCCATATATTATTCTTCTAAAATTTCATTTGAGCCTTTTCAATAGGGATATATCAAATGAACGTTATTTAGCATTTATCAATCCAAACATTTCCTTCAAAACATGACCATCTTGGCATTTTGACTTTTTCATCCTTCTTGAAGCATGCCACATGTCAAATTTTGATCTTGTTTTCAATAAAAGCTTTGACAATAGAAACTTGGTCCTCCTTATGATCCTGTGATACTGTAGTGCTACAAAAGATGAAGAAAATCTCACCATTGCAACTTATCATTGAACTGTCTTCATCGAATGAGATATCAGATGAACTCTATATTAACTCTATCGATCAAATACTCATTCAAAACCTAGATACTAACCATTCATGTGATCATAATAAGCCTAGATGCTACAACCAAACTCATATCTCTCTTTTGCAATAGTTAAGCCCTTATCATTACATCAAAACGCGCTCATGTGCCAATCAAGAGAACTAGTCACATTGCAAAACCACATATTTTTCTTTAACTGATGGATTCAAGTTGCAAAACTACTCAAAGCTTGAATGTTGAGTTTTGACTAAAGTCACAAGATCACAACTTACCTTTAAACATAGCCTCTAAACCCTTTTGTCATGCGACAAAGAAATCAACACTTTGTTGTATTAACCCATGGTTAACCTAAAACTCTTATGACCATGTGAAAAACTTAAATGTCAACTATTCTTCAAATGAGAGATATATTGAATGAACATACATTTTCTATATTGATTGAAAATCATAAAAATCATTCAAAACCTACACTTTACCATTTTCTGGTAATATTTCAACCTTCTTGGAGCATGCCACATGTCAACCATTGATTTACTCACTTCTTTCTCTAGCTTCACCATCTAGATTCGCAAGGACACATGTCCTGATGATGTATCTCTTCTTTCACTAACTTCCTCACATCTTCAAAATGTGGGAATATGCCCACCATCGATATCTATCATTGGATGATCTTGAAAATAATGAGGATACTTTGATCTTCCTGACATCTCTATCTAATCAAAAGTTTCCCATACTCCAACTCCACCCCTACAATACATCGAGTATATTTGTTTAAAACTTATTGATGGCAACATAGAAATTCATATGAATACTAGGCCTACCATTCTCTGTAGAATGCCATGCATCAGATAAAATTCAAACATTTTCAAAAATTTTGAAAGTGACAACCCTAGCTTTTTAACCATCTAAAAGCTGAGAAATAACATCTAGTTGATAACCTCATCAGTACATCTAATCAATCAAGAACTTCCCACATGCCAACTCACTCTAAGACTAAATTTCCATGTCCTCGCTTTCATCCATATGGCAACTAGCCATAACTTTGTAGCTATAACTCAAGGTTACCCTTTAACACAAGTGAACCTACAATCTAGTGCATTTTTCTATTTTGTGACATAAACCCAGGGTTAGCTCAAACTCAATGTGACTATACAACAAGAATATTTTAAACTTAGTTAGCTCATCATAGATTAACTTCATCATTGACTATTTTGACCTACGAATGAGTGATGAACCATATCATTCTTGGTTTGTCATGACTTCACAACTCAAAATTTTAACTCAATATTAACCCTTACAAATTCATGACAAGGAAATCATAGTAGCATGGCCTTAACTCTAGGTTAACACTAACCCATATTGACCCTATGATGAAGTAAATTTTACTATTTCTACCTTGGGCCTATGGGTACACATGTCACAAGTGTAGACCCCCACTTTCATCAAACTTTTCACATCTTCATAATGTAGACATATGCCCACCATAGATCCTGGAAAATCTGATGGTTGGGAAACACTGAAGCCTTCCTTTTTCTTTGTCTTCATTCCTCCATGTGTCTAAATATTACACCTTCACTATATTTACCCATGATTATTATGAAAATCATGCAATCCTTTGATCCATAGTATATCATACCATCATGACATAAACCAAGGGTCAAGCTTAACCTGCTATGATTATGCAACTAAAGGAAAGTTTAGCATTGAGCACTCAGATGTAACTTAAAATATTGACTCATCTTTAACTCTTCCTGACCATGTGATAAAGTCATCATCAATTCACCATATTAACCCACGGTTATCATTTATCCATTACAACTAGGCAATAGAGAAAACCCTACTTTTAGCTAAAAATGGGACCACATATTCACATGGCAATAAGGTGTATCCCCTCTTTTTTTAAACTTTTCACATCTTGATAATTCATGCATGCACCCACCATTGATCTAGCAAGATCTAATGGCAGGGATGAAACATTGGAAACTTGCACATTCTTTAACAACATAACAGTTACACTACCATGACCTTAAATCTTAATTCCATGCAAACCAAAGAAACCCAATGATAAATATTTTGCTCCATTGTGACTGCAAACCATAGTTAAGCTAAATCATTTATGATGCTATGAACACATTAAAACTTTAACCATTTAACCTTGTCACCTAGTCACAATAGAAAATATAACTGTAGTCATTTATCTTGTGAAGCTGTGATATCTTTCATGAAATCATTTTGCTTGGTTGACCACAAATTGCAGAATAGGTCATAATCATCACAACACCATGCAGAGGGAATGAAATGACCATTTTACCTTTGCACCACAAGAAGTTGTTGACTATTAATAGGCAACAAACTTGTGCTAGATGAGTTTTACAAAGTTGCAACTAAAAATACATGAAGCCAAACATGAAAATAAAGGTAAAGGGCTCAAACTTAGGATATAGAAAATATGACATGGTTTTAATGAATCCCATTAAAAATTCAAAATCAAATACCCTTAATGAGGGAAAAGACAATGTAAACACAAGGGTTTGGACTTGGATGACAAGAAAATTGAAACCTTAGGCAACAAAAAGCACATTCTTCCAAATTTTCATTAGTATTCACAATTTTTTTTGGTAAATTGAAAATTAGGCCAATAGTGGCTCTTTCTAGGGATGATGGATAACTTGTATCCATGCAAGAATACAAAATTTCTAGAACAAGAAAACAACATACTTGAAACTCATGACAACTTTTGAGAGCACACTTAACTAAATAGGGAAAACACACAAGAAAACACTATATAGAGAAAACAAACTATACAAAGACTTACAAAATATAGAAAGATCTACAAGGAAACCTAAAACTATTGTTCATAGAATAAAAAAAGTATATTTTAGCAAAAATACCTTTTCAAGATCTTTCAATGAACTGGCAACTCAAGAATGTCACCTAATAGCTCACTTATGAAGTATGAATCCTCTCCTTTATTACCATGGATTTGATAAGGGCCAAGCCAAATGGGATCAAATTTACCACGCTTACATTTATCTTCTAATCTATTATTCCATAGTAATAGCAATTCTCTAGGTTGAAACTTCCTCTCTAATTCTTTCCTATCATAAAGATACTTCATTTGTGCTTGAAGTTTTGTATTTAATGTAGAAGCATCCCTCCTTGTTTCATGCAATTGTAATATATAATCCATTCTCAATTGTATATCATCAATAATTTCTTCATCATAAGCCTAGAATAACTTATACATATCATTCAAATTATTTTGAGGCAATCTTTCTTGAATCCCATATATTAAGCAAAAAGTGCAAAAATAATAGCCTTTTTCATTGTTACCTTGTCTACCCATAATGCCAAAGGAAACTTGGAATCCCAAGCTTTCTTATTATCTCCCAAAATCCTCTTGATGATCTTGAGCACACTTTTATTGCTAGATTCAGCCTAACCATTCCCTTGGGGATGGTATGGTGATTATATAAAAGTATTGATGCCATATTTCTTACAAAAAAAATTGTATTCATCTAATCTAAAACACATGGAATTTCCAGTGACAATTTTATGTATACATCCAAATCTAATCGTGATATTATTTAGTATAGAATTAATTACCACTTTACTTGTTGCATTTACGATAGAAATTGCTTCTACCCACTTGTTGAAATAATCATTGGCAACAAGGATCCAAGAATTCCCTCCACTAGACTTGTTATAAATTTCATCAAAGAAATCAATGCCCCATTGTTGGAAAGATGCTTGTACTTCCACTAGTTTTAATGGAAATTTTTCAGAAAACTTCAACTCCCTACTGAATCTCTGACATACATCACACTTCTTTACTAATTATTGTGCATCTCTAAACAATGTAGCCACCAAAAGTTAGACCTAAGGACCTTGTGGGCTATTTTTTTTTCCATGTAATAACCCCCACAAAATCCTTCACGCATGTCACCCAAAATATTCTTTGAATTTTCCTTATCAACATATTTCACAAGGACACCTTCCATGTCTCTCCACCATAATTGACCCTTGACAACAAAATATTTGATAGCTTGTAATTTAAGAACTTTTTCTTGATTCTTAGTCAATCTTGATGTAGCCTTCAGATGTTGTAAGAAAAATATGATGTCTTTATACCAATCTTTAGTTTCCTTGTCACATAGATCACTCCTATAGTCATTATCAAGTTGGTTAATCTAATTTGCTTCTAGGTTAGCTTCTTCCATCATTTTAGCAAGGCCTTGACCTCTAACCAATTTGGTGATTTGGATATCAATGTTGAAGTCTTGGATCTTGTTGATTCATCTACATATTGTTCCTGATACTTCTTTTTGTGAGAAGATGTCTTTACAGTGGCTTCCATTAAATAAAATCTCAATCTCTTTACAGTCTTAACTAATGCACATGCTTGTTTTTCATTCATGTCATACTTATGTTCAATAGCCTGTAAGGACTTGCTAAAAAATGCAATAGGTTGTTCAAATCCATCTTCATTTTTTTGTAACAAGATAGCAGCTACTACATAAAAAGATGCAAAGAAGAAAATGTGCATTGGCTAGGAATATTCAAGAGATATCAAAATAGGGTCATCCTTAATGGCTTTTTTTTATCTCATTGAGTGTCATGCTAGGCTCTACATCCCATTTGATCTTAGAGCCCTTCTTTAACATCTTTGAAATAGACCTACTTACTTTTGTAAAGTCAGTGACAAATCTTCTGAGAAAATTGATCTGGTCATAGAATGACTGAATACCTTTTACATTCTTTGGTTTCTAAATTTTATCAATTTCTTCAACTCTCTTAGGTTCAATTCTAACTCCTTCTTTTCCCACTATGTCGCCTCATAGCTTACCCTCTATAACATTAAGTGCACATTTTATAGGATTCAAAGATATTCCAAATTTCAATGTTTTGATAAATACCTTTTCTAAGTGCATGCAATCATCCTTTTGATCTTTTGAGTAAGCAATCAATTCATCCTAGTATACTACTAGAAATTTGTCAATAATATCCTTGAAGGTTAGATCCATAGCTCTTTGACAAGTATCACCATAATTTATTAAACCAAATGACATTCTACTATAAACATAAGCCCGCCAAGTTATTGTAAATATAGTTTTATACTACTCTGACTATTTCACAACCACTTGGTTATAGCCTTAAAATTCATCCATCATGGACATGAGTTTTTATTTAGTTACTCCTTATATAATTTCCTCCATATTTGGCAATCCATTATTATCTTTTAATGAAGATATGTTCAAATTTTTGGAATTTATAAAATTATATATCTTCATTCTTCTTTCTAATAGGTACCAAATTTGATACCCAAGAAGAGTGCCTTATAGGCTGGATGATCCGTACATCTCTTTTTTTTATTAACTCTTCATACATCTTAGGTGCAAGAATAGGATTAATTGGCCTCTACTTCTATCTAAAAGGTTTGGCCCCTTCTTTCAATAACACTTCATATTGAAAAAGGTCTTTCCTATATGGTTTCAAATCATCATATGGCCAAGAAAAGACATGTTTGTATTTCCTCAATAGACCAATCAATTGTTGTTTAATGTAATGGGCTAATTTATTTCCAATATAAACCTACTTTGGTGCTTCAATAGTCCTTAGATTTATTTCTTCCACATTCTTGGCACTAGACTCCTTGTTTTCTACTTTGGATCTGTCTTGACTGTCAAAAATAGACTCCAAAACAACTAGTCCCTTTGGGATCTTGTTATCTTTCAATTATACAATTTCATACCCAAAAATAGTATCTTTACCATCTATATTTTCAACATATGCCAAACCATCAATTTTTTGCCCCCAGAACTGGTCTTCATTGTTTAGAAATTTGATTATATCCTTCTCTTCTTCAAAGGCATGCCAATTTTGAACATTATCAAGATGACCTATTTTTCTCCTAGTTTCTGTAGCTTGGACTTCATTCTCAACCTTCTTAAGTTCTTTTGCAAGATCTTTTTTGCTCTTTCCTATCATTTTCCAGATCTAGATCTAATTTTGGCATTGGGGGGTTTATAGATTTATTGGTTGCGACTTGAGGCTCATTTATTTGGGTTCCTAAAGCTTTTCTTTTTCCTTTATCTATCTACTTGATAGTAAGTTCTACTTGGTTACTTTGGACAAGCTTGTATGTTTGAACCTAGGAAATAATAGGTTCTTGTTTTTGGCTTAGGGGTTTTTCTTGCTCCTAAACTTTGGCTCCCAAGCTATCTACATCTCTAAAGACATCAGCATGAAGGATTGAAGTTCTTTCTTGTAACTTCTTGTTTTGTTCTTTTAAGGCAACCATCCTTCTAAGAAAATTATATCTTTTAATAAGGGCATCTAGGGTGGCTATCTCTCTTTCCTTTTCTAGATGAGCATATTTAGCTTCTTCCTTAGCAACCCACTTCTTCAGCATTTGTAGAAGTGGCTTATAAATCAATAGGATCATCTAGGTGTATACGATTAGTTTCCATGTATGGGACCACTCTGGCATTAAAATAATCCCTAAATAAACTCCTGAGTCCTAACCTATGATTCATCTTGATTATCAGATCTAGCCAAGGGGATGCATTTTGTACAGGTGACATATCTTTGTCTTGATATGTTCTTTCATCTAGTAATGGGGTATTAAATATTCCTCTTAAAATTCTTGTGGTTTCATATTCAAAGCTAAGTGAAGAGGACTCTCTCCCTACTACTGGTTAGTACTGAGAATTAATTGATACACTACATCTTGGTTTCCAGGTGGGGTTTGGTTCTGCCTTTTTCTTATTCAGATTCTTCCTACCACCTTGAGGTAAATTACTATACATTGGTACATCATGATTGGCTCTTGTGTAAGCTCTTGTGTTTTTTCTCTTGTCAGCCATATTTTCTATTTATCAAATAAGCACTAGCTTCAAAACCTTGACTGAGTTGCCACCCTATTCTAAGGAAAATACAACAATTAAAACTACTCCCAACTTTCAGAAAAGACACAAGACAATATAGAAATATCTGACATACAGATGAACAAATCACTAAGATCATAAGACTGCAACTATTGCTTAACAAATAAGACACTTGGAAGGGTTGTATACATCATTGTACATCTATGACATTTGATTTTCTCTTTCCTTTTTAAATTCTCAAGGTTTTTCACTAAAAGATGTCCACTATAACAATGTGCCATACCAAAAAATTTGACAAATATGTACACAACAAGACCAAAGATACCACAGTACTTCTTACACTTGTGTTGGACAACTCCCTAGAAGAGTTGACATTTTGTTGTTGTTTTTCAACTACTAAACAATAAAGCTCAATACCAAGATAATAATACCCATAAATCTAAGGACTAGCTACATCCCATTAAAAATTATGTTTGCATATTATTTAGAACCAACTTCAACAAAACTAGGATTGGTCTTCTACTCTTTATGCACTATAAAACCAAGGTGGGTATACCTAAGGGATGATTCAACATGAATGTTGTTGTATGTGAATTTTATTACTTCCATTCTAATTCCTATCTTCTCTCTCTAACATATATATTTTTCATTCATTCCTTGACACTTTTAGATGATATATGCCCCTTATAAGTAGATTTGGTCACAATTCTTCTAAGATCTGCAAGTGCTTCTAGCAATAGTAGTTAACCAAAGCTTAAGGGTTACATGCAAAAAAGTGCTGACCATCTTTGAAACTCTTAATACATTAAAATTAAGTTGATTTTGATATTGGACTCAATGCTTATTCATGATCTACCTATCTACAAAATGGATTAACAAGATCAATGCCTATTCAATTGGGATTCAGAGTATACTACAATTTATAGATCTAACTTGTTGCATTACAACAAATATTATCAATAATTCTTACTTGAATTCATTCTTATAGAAATCCTTTCTATTACCATAGCAATCCCATTAAATTCACTAAAGCATTTACTAAATTCATTGAATGCAATAATGAATTGACATATAACCTAAGTGAATTGCATTCAAGTGGAAAAGCTTTGCTCATACAATATTAGAATAACTAGATAATAAAAAAGGAGACAAAATTCAGAAAGAACAGATATGGGGACAATACAATTTTTTATTCACCTCCTTTTGAAGATTTCCATGCAATTATAATAAAACTGTGAATGACTCTAGACTAGATATTAGACCTCTATAATGTCAATATATCCTAGTTATTTACAGAGAGAATACATCATAGGTTTTTCATACTTTTAATTGGACCGAACAATACTCAATATAAACCCAAATTGTATTAGAAATTAGACCCTTCTCTAGCCTTGGAATCTCACTTATACAGTGTGAGATGCAACAAGCTTCAGACATAGAGAATTGATACCTATCCTAATACAAAAGATATTTACATTTTCTTTCTATCATAAAAGACCAAAAGGTGTGTAACAGAAATTTTTTTACATCAAAATATTCTTTTGGACAAACCACTTTTCTGTTATACCTCGAAAATTGTGAAATCAATGACTGGCCCCCAAGTTATTCTTATTCTTTGGAGTATGTGGCAATTAGGCTTGTGAGTGATGTGTCCTATTCTATTACTTGCAAGCTTACCTCAACTTGGGGGTTCTTAGTGTCTTCATCATGAACTATTAAAGTAACGGTTACCTCTGCATCTTCTTCTACACTGTCATCTTCTACCATCTATTCTGCAGACATAAATTTATCTTTCCATTCATTGAAAATAGTTTCATTAGGTCAATCAAAGTTTTTGATTTCCCTCTGCAATTTTATTATAAAATTGCCAAGTGCTTCTATTTCAATGAGATCTTTCCTAATAATATTGTAAAATAACTACACTTTGACCAACTCTTTATTGGTCATTGCCCATAGTAGATGCCCATTTTCATTTACAACATTATTCATTCTTTGACAAAATATTTCATCTAATTACCTTTTCTATTCTTCCTTTTCTTTTATTCTATCAACTTTTTTGAGAGCACTAGGAAAAAGGTCAAATTTCTTAGCCATATACTTGGAGAAGCAAACTTCTCTTTTTTTCTAAATAGAATCTCATTTGTCATCAAAATCCTCCAGCTTATTAAGAAAATTAAAATTCTTTTCTATTTGCTGACAAGGTAGTTTGATGATAGATATGCACATAGCAATAATATCATTAGTCCTTTCAGTCCACTTCTATACAATAGGCATTAATTGACCTTCATCTCCTCTTATTTCATCACAAATAGCTACAGTTCTAGCCAACTGATCATAAAATGATGGCCATTCAATTCTATCTATTAAGTACATTATAGCTTGCATTATTTTTTCTTCATATTGATATTCAATTCCACATGCATTGTGTATAATTTATTGTTTTATTCTTCAAATTCCTCTATAGTGTAGAATTTAGGCCTTTGTGGGGTGTCTGGTATTTCAATAATGGGAGTGGATTTAAATAGCTCAATTGGTGGCTAGGGATATACAATTCTTGGCCTTCTAGACTCTCCCATTTTTCTCTTCCCAAGTTGCTTGTCCATTTGAGATACCTGATTTTCTAGCAACTGTATTTGTTTTCCCCTTTCCTCACAGGCCTTTAGAACTTCTTCAAATTTAGCATTAAGTTCTAAGTACTTATCCTATTCTTTTCTAGTCACCACATTCAAAAATTTTACCATTTTTGAAGCCATTCCAAAAATTTGTTGGCTGCTCACTTCATTAGTCCTATATATTGTAAGAGTACCAGTATGTTTCAAACTAGAAATTTATTGCATTCTAGTTTTATCGCTTTTCTCAGTTGATTGAATTACTAGGACTTGATGATCATCACTAAATCTAATTCCCCTATGTTCCTGTAGTATTTATTCCTCAGTTTTATATTGCACATTTTTGTCTTTTCTACTTGGCTCAAAGACCATAGCATTAGCTATATCCGACTCATGAAAAATTAGGACCCCTAACTCCTTAACTAATTGCCTCCTGGTCTTAGGTGTTAACTAGGCAAAATCATTCAAAAATTTAAATATTACCTCTTCCTCAATAACAAAGTCTAGTTTGCCAGCTTGTTTAGTCTTTATTTTCTTACATACAAGTTTCTCAAAATTTCCTATATTCCTTCTCCATAAAAATTGTGCAAAAGCCTTATTTAACAAAGATTTCATCATTTATAAACTTCTAAAAAGCTTGTGCAATGATGGGATCTATCTCCTTACCTTGATAATTAGAAACTGTGAGGTCTAAGGAGGGCATATAAGGCTCTTGAGGAACTCCTCTTTCCATGTCTACATATGTAACAATCACATCCCCTTCTACACACATTTTTCTCAGCAACTCTCTTAAGGATCCTTTATCCTCAATTCTGATTGGTGTTTGACTTGGGGAGTACTCTTCTAAATGAGAAGAGGATCATTGTTCCAATTTCTACCTCTTTGGGGCACTAGTTGCAGGTGGGCTCTTTGGCCTTGATCTTCTATAAGGGGGAGCCTTTTGTATGTTCTACACTAGTATGAACCCTACACTCTTCTATAGTCTATATTGACTTGGAGCAACTACCATTCTATTGTTTATTATTCTTTTCACCTCTGCTACTCTATCAGGATAGGGTTTTACATATGTAGCCTTCTTTTCATTCATAGCTTTCATTATTGCAGCGAAATTATTCAGCAATACATTCATTTTGGCTCCCCGATATTTCTTTCCTTTCAATGGATCATAATCAAAGTCAAATGCTTTAATGAATTCCAAAAAAATTCTGAATACTATTCATTTCTCTCTCATTACCACTTGTTCCTATAAGGAGAAGATATTCCTAATAACATCTTCAGGGAAATACACCTGCTATATAATACAAGTGGCTCTTGTCCTTTCTCTTAGAAGTTCAAAGAATCCCTCTGGGTCAGTATACCTGGCATGGGATTTCGTCATCTTGTACTTATTCAAAAATAGGCTCTGATGTCTCCATCCCTTCCACACAAAATTAAAATCATGTGTCAAAGTAACAACTGGGAAGGAAATGCCCTTACCCTTACCAATCATATCTCTCTCCTCAATAGTCTCGATCTACAACAACAATTATGTTATCCCTATCATTAGTGGAAAATTGAAAGGTATGACATGAGGATTCCCCAAAAAACCATATACTCTAATTACTATAGAAATATTAAATAGGATTATATCCCCCTAACTATGACTAACCAAGATCATAAGACTACAACTCTTTCTTAACAGATAAGACACTTGGAAGGGTTGTATACATTAGTGAACATCTGTGGCATTTGATTTTCTTTTTCCTTTTTAAATTCTCAAGGTTTGTCACTAAAAAATGTCGACTATAACCATGAGCCACACTAGACAATCTGATAAACACATACACAACAAGACCAAAGACACTGCAGTACTTCTTACACTAGTGTTGGACAACACCCTAGTAGAGCTGACATTTTGTTGATGTTTTTCAACTACTAAACAACAAAGCTCAATACAAAGATAATAATACCCATAAATCTAAGGACAAGCTACATCCCATTAACAATTATGTTTGCATATTATCTAGAACCAACTTCAACAAAACTAGCATTGGTTTTCTACTCTTTAGGCTCTGTAAAACCAAGGTGGGTATACTCAAGGGATGATTCAATATGAATTTTGTTGAATGAGAATTTTATTAGTTTCATTCTAATTCTCATCTTCTATCTCTAACATATATATAGTTTATCCATTTCTTTACATTTCAAATGATATACATCCCTTATAAGTAGATTTGGTCACAATTCTTCTAAGATCTACAAGTGCTTCCAACAATAGTATCTAACTAAAGCTAAAGGGTTACATGAAAACAAGTCTTGAGCATCTTTGAAACTCTTCATACAGTAAAATAAAGTTGATTTTGATATTAGAATTAGTGCTTATTCATAATCTACCTATCTATAGAATGGATTAACTAGATCAGTGCCTATTCCATTGGGATTCATAGTATACTAAAATTTATAGATCTAACTTTTTGCATTACAACAAATATTATTAGCAATTCTTACTAGAATTCATTCTTCTAGACATCCATTCTATTACCATAGCAATCCCATCAAATTCACTAAAGCATTTGATTAATTCATTGAATTAATAGCAATAATGAATTGACATACAACCTATGTGAATTGTATTCAAGTGGACAAGCTTTGCTCATACAATATCAGAATAACTAGGTAATAACAAAGGAGACAAAATTCAGCAAGAATAGATATATGGTGACAATTCAATTTTGTATTAACCTGCTTTTGAAGATTTGTATACAATTGTAATAAAACTCTAAATGATTCTAGACCATATATTAGACCCCAATAATGTCAATATATTCCAAGTATTTACAAAGAGAATACTTCATAGGTTTTGCATACTTTTAACTAGACTAAACAATACTCAATATAAACTCAAATTGTATTAGAAATTAGACCTTTCTCTAGCCTTGGAATCTCACTTATATAGTGTGAGATGCAACAACCTTTTGGCATAGAGAACTAACAGCTATCCTATTATAAAAGATATTTACATTTGCTTGCTATCCTAAAAGACAAAAAGGTGTGTAACAAAAATAATTTTACATCAAAATATTCTTTTGGACAAACCACTTTTCTATTACACCTCAAAAATTGTGAAATCAATGATTGGCCCCCAAGTTATTCTAATTCTTTAAAGTATGTGGCTATTAGTCTTGTGAGTGATGTGTCATGTTCTATTACTTGCAAGCTTACCTTGACTTGGGGGTTCTTAGTGTTTTCATCATGAACTATTAAATTAACAGTTACCTCTGCATCTTCTTCTACCCCGTCATCTTCTGCCATCTATTTTACAAACATAAATTTCTCTTTCCATTCATTGAAAATAGTGTCATCAGGCCAATCATAGTTTATGATTTCCCTCTACACTTTTATTACATAATTTCTAGCTACTTCTATTTTAATGAGATCTTTCCTAATAATATTGTAAAATAACTACACTTTGACCAAATCTTCATTGATCATTGCCCATAGTAGATGCCCATTTTCATTTACAATATTATTCATTCTTTGAAAAAATATTTCATCTATTTCCCATTTCGATTCTTCCTTTTATTTTATTTTTTCAGCTATTTTGAGAGCACTAGGAAAAAGGTTAAATTTCTCAGCCATATATTTGGAGATGCAAACTGTTGTTCTTTTTTGAATAGAGTCTTGTTTGTCATCAAAATCCTCTAGTTTATTAGGCGAATCAAAAATCTTTTTTATTTGGTGACAAGGTAGCTAGATGACAGATATGCACATAGCAATAATATCATTACTCCTTTCAGTCCACTTCTATACAATAGGTATTAATTTACCTTCATCTCATTTTATTTCATCCCAAACACCTACAATTCTTTCCAAATAATCATAAAATGTTGACCATTCAATTGTATCTACTAAGTACATTATAGCTTGCCTTATTTTTCTTCATATTGATTTTTCAATTCCAGTTGCATTGCATGTAATTTATTCTTTTCTTCTTTAAATTCCTTCGCAGTTTAGAATTTAGGCCTCTATGTGGTGTTTGGTATTTCAATAATGGGAGTGGATTTAAATGGCTTGATTGGTGGCTGGGGATATACAATTCTCGGCCTAACAGACTCTCTCATTTTTCTCTTCCCAAGTTGCTTCTCCATTTAAGATATCTAATTTTCTAGCAATTGTATCTATTTTCCCTTTTCCTCATAGGCCTTCAAAACTTCTTCAAATTTAGCATTTTTTCTAGACACCACATTCCCAAATTTTACCATTTCTAAAGCCATTCCAAAAATTTGTTGGTTGCTCACTTTATCAACCATATATACTATAAGAGTACCAATATGTTCTAAACTAGAAATTTTTTGCATACTAGTTTTGTCCCTTTTCCCAATTGTCCAAATTACTAGGGGTTGATGATCATCACTAAATATAATTCCCCTATGTGCCTATATTATTTCTTCCTTAGTTTTATATTGCACATTTTTCTCTTTTCTAGTTGAGTGAAAGATCATAGCATTATCTATATCCCACTTAGGCAAAATTAGGACCCCTGACTCCTTAACTAACTACCTCCTAGCCTAAAGTGTTAACTGGGAAAAATCATTCAAAATTTTGGATTTTACCTCTTCCTCAATAACAAAGTTTGGTTTTCCAGGTTGTTCTGTCTTTATTTTCTTACATACTTTCTCAAAATTTCCTATATTCCTTCTCCATAAAAATTGTGCAAAAGCTCTAGTTTTAACAAAGTTTTTATCATTTATAAACTTTTGAGAAGCTTGAGAAATGATGGGATCTATCCCCTTACCTTGATAATCAGAAACGGTGAGGTTTAAGGTAGGTACAGGAGGCTCTTGAGGCACACGTCTTTCCATGTCTATAGAAGTAACAATCACTCCCCTTCTCCACCCATTTGTCTCAGCTGCTCTATTAAGGATGCTTCATCCTTTATTCTTATTGGGGTTTGACTTGCGGAGTGCTCTTCTACATGAGAAGAGGATCCTTGTTCTAATTTCTATCTCTTTGGGGCACTAGCTACAGGTGGGCCCTCTAGCCTTGATCTTCTATGAGGGGGAACCTATTGTATGTTCTACACTACTATGTACTCTGTCCTCTTCTACAGTGTATACTAACTAGGAGCAACTATCATTCTGCTATTATTTCTTCTTTCCACCTCAACTGCTCTATTAGGATAGGATTTGACATATGTAACATTCTTCTCATTCACAACTTGCATTATTGCAGCAAAATTATTCATCACTACATGCATTTGGCTCCCCAATATTTCTTTCCTTTCAATGGATCATAATCAAAGTCAACTACATTAATGAATTCCAAAAATTTGTTGAATATTATCCATTTCTCTTTCCTTACCTCTTGTTCCTGTAAGGAGAAGATATTCCTAATAACATCTTTAGGGAAATATACGTGTTGTATGATATGAGTGGCTCTTGTCCTTTCTCTTAAAAGATCAAAGAATCCCTCTGGGTCAATATACTTGGCATGGGATTTTTCCATATTGTACTTATTCAAAAATAGGCTTAGATGTCTCAATCCCTTCCTCACAAAAACAAAATCATGTGCCAAAGTAACAAATAGGAAGAAAGTTTTGTTACCCTTACCAATCATATCTCTCTCCTCAATAGTCCTAATCTGCCACAAAAATTCTACTATCCCCATCTTCAATGGCTCATGGAAAGGTAGAACAAGAGGCTTCCCCAAAAAACCATATACTCTAATTACTATAGAAACATTAAATGAGATTATAGCCCCCCAATTGTGACTAACCAAGAGCCCTTTTGCATGATCTTCGGGTCTAATCAATTCTGACAATGACTATGGGATTCTAGGGATATCCCCTCTTAGAAGAAATCTAAGCCTAGATGCAAAATAGCTCTCAATTCTTAAAAAACTAGCATTCCTATCCTCCCAAATCATATCAATGCTCCACAATTGGATTGGATTCCTTTCACCATTCCTTGTTAATTCTAGTTCCATTCCTTTAGAGAAAAAGTTAGCTCCCTTAAAAAGACATATATGCATGAGCAGGGAGTACCAACAAAAAGGTTTTTTTACCTCTCCTTTTGCTATTCCTACCAAACCATTTTGTATTTCTTTTTCTAGGAAAGAGGAAAAATCCAAAATACTTCTCATTCCAAACTATAATGTTTGAGCCATGATAAGAACAATAGATCTTAGGATGTAATCCCCTTCATCCACTCCAAAGATTTGACAAAGGAAAAAGTACAAAGAATATGCCCTAGGATTGAAAATTTTTCTCATCAATGGGTCCACAGTATTGGGTGTAACTAAAGGTAATGTTCCAGTTACAATGAAATGTTGTTTGAGAGGCCATGCTCTTAGGTACACTCTCTGTGCATCATATCTTACTTGAAGGTCATCCATATTAATAATCTCATGCACAACATGATTAGGATTGAGGTTGAAAACCTCATTAATCAACTCAAGAGAAACCTAAATAAATTATCACTAGCATAATTCATGACATACTTGGTAATTGGATCATATTTCTTAGATAGGTCAACTAGTAAATCACTATCAAAGAAAACTATGGGGACTATTGATTTTCTAATATTGAACTCCCAGACATTACTTAAAGTGGTATCTAATTTTCTTTCAGCAAACAATTTCTTGAACAACTCTAAACCTCCCATTTAAATTTGAGCTTCTCTCTAATTATTTTCCTTCATAGAAACCCTCAACAACCACTAACCTAGGGTTCTTTGGAATGAAATCCCTACCATTTGTTATTTCATGCACAAATGGGTGAAATTGCTCAAAAAAATTGTCATGGATAGACCTCTTGAGATAGTTAGTGTGTCCAAAAAATTCCTTTTGTGGAGGCATTTTCTTGAAAACTTCAAATTTCACACAGTACGAGTTCCTTGACTTTAAGAGGATGTAAAGCACTTACCTGTTGAATTGTGTCTCTTTTTGTTGAAATTCTCTTCCCTTGCTCTGAAAATCCTTGTCCTCTAATAACTCTTCGTGATTTTGTGATTCAATTATGGTAGATTTTTGAATTATACTCAAGTATTAAGATCACACGAATGAGCTCTGAGTGACATTACCTTTCATTAGCTCTTATTTTCATGTTGCACTCAAATTTGAATCTTATTTTTTGATCTCATAACATCAAATGACCCTATTTTGAAAAAAAAACTAGTTTATGGCTTTAAAGATGCACCCATGTGTCGAATAGGCTCTTCCCCACATTTCTTAGAATTCTTGCATCTTGACAATGTGGGCAAGCACTTGCCATTAATCTTCCCTCAAATTGACAGTCAAGAAAATAAAACATCATTAAAGTACTACCTTTACTATTTGGATGCAACTAGCGTTACACTCAAACATCTCTTTCTAGCCTTGCACGACTTAGTACATATTTATCACAATTGGTCCTACCTTGCCACATTTTCGATCAGTGCTTCCCAAAATTGTTTAAATGTCATGCAACACTATAATGTGAGTAAGCACTAACCTTTAATCTTGCACAGATTGACAATCACAAAATTTTGTGTCCTTGTACCATCAATTTAGCTAATCTTGACCAATAAGATATCACCTTTCAAATCAACATGCTCTGACAAGTCTAACTACAATATTAACTCTTAGAAATTCCATGCCCATAACATAATCATTTCCACTTGGCATATGTGTGCCATGTTCTACCAATGAATGGACTCTAATTCATCAAAGGTTTACAACATGGCATGACTTAGCAGCCTTCTCAAAGGTTGGTTCCACTATGCCACATGGAACATTGGTGCTTTTCCACATTGTTTAAAGTTCAATCATTTTCTTAATGTGGGGAAACACTCTTTGTCAATCTTGTTAAGATCAATGGTGAATCAAAATCCTTGCCTTTTAGAATCTAGTCAGCTAGGTCAACCAATGAAATATTTCCTTTATGCTCCTGCTCATCTAAAAATTTCAACAGAGAACGTCACTACTATCTTCTACTAGGTTGGTTCCATAACGTCATCCTTTGCCATGCATCAAATAGATGCTTTCCTAGTTTACTTATTTGTCTATCATCTTCACAATGTGGGGAAGCACTCTTTTTTGATCTTTGAAAGATCAACAGTGAAAAAATTTGAGCATTCAAATAGTATGAAATAAAACAAATGATGTCAACATAGATACATGTTGCTAAGGTGCTTCCCTACTTTGTCTAAAACTCGTGCAACTTCATCAAGCAGGAAAGTGTTGTCCATCAATCAATCCAAGATTAATGGTGGATTGGAAACATTTTAAAATTTTCTCATGGTACTTCACCTACCATAACCATGGACAGGTTTCAACATAGCATTTACCTGCATTGTTTAAAACTTGATCAAATTTACCAAGCAAGAAAGCACTAATCACTAATCATTGATCTAGAATAACCAATGATGTAGGAAAACTATGGAAGAAATAGCCATGTTGCAAGGAATAACCAATGAGAGATCAAATAATTAAAGAACATTAGGATATTGCAGCATGATAGGCAAGTGACATCATTCAAGGACATTTGTCACAATAGCCCTTTCCCACTTTACTTAAGTCTCTGGCATCTTCATAATGCTAGCAAGTGCTATTCATTGATCTTGCTTTAGATCAATGGTTGATAAAAGTCATCTTTTCAAACATAGGAAAAATGACCCTGATCAAGGATTGCTTAGAAAATAAAAGGTTTAATCGTGGAGAATAAAGTCATCTTTATAAAAAGAAAAAGAAAGACCTAGGATAGAATATCCTCCCATGCCAATTTGAAAACATTAACCCTTTTGAAAACTAGGGCACAAAAATGAGGGTTCTAACCTATCCTTTAAAAAATTGAACTGGGGTTTTGATTTAGGATTACCAAAGAAAAGAAAAAGGGAATTGGTTTTTCTTTTATAGGAAGTCATAAAGTACATATAAAAAATAGACCAACAATGGCTCTATCTGGGGAAATTGAATATACTAGATTCAAATTAAGGGATCGGAATCTTTAGGGGAAGCAGACCACAAGCTTGACCTTTTTACTTCAGACAACTTTGAGAGAGGAAAACTCAAAATAGAAAAATATACAAGATCTATTCAGAAGACACAAAGTTTTTACAAAATGTACAAGGGAACCTAGACTACTATTCATGGAAGAAACACGTATTTTTCAAGAAGAACACTTCTTCAAGAATTGTCCATGAACTGGCAGTTCAAGAATGTTACCTGACAAATCCTTGAGAATATAAGAGTCCTCTCCCCATGTGTTTTCAATTAGATAAGAACCTAACCATATAGGATCAAACTTACCATGTTTTCCTTTATCCTCAATCCTAGCATTCCACATGAGGACTAAATCTCCATCTTCAAATTTCTTGCTCACTATCCTTTTATCATAGAGTGCTTTGACCTATAGTTGCAATTTCTAATTTCTGATTCATGCCTCTCTTTTGGTTTCTACTAGTCCTACAAGCTCCTCAAACCTTTCTTGCATATCATTAGTAATATCTTCATCATATAACTAGATGTAATTATAAAGTCCTACTCGGTTGTCTTGAGGCATTCTTTCTTGAATTTCATACACCATATCAAAGGGTGCTACACTAATAGCTTTCTTCATAGTCACCATGTCAACCCATATGGCTCATTGTAGTTTAAAATCCTATGCTTTCTTATTATCATCTAATGTCCTTTCTATTATTTTCAACAAACTTTTATTTGTGGACTCAGCTTGTCCATTCCCTTTTGGATGACAAGGGGAAGAAGTTGATCTTGTAATTTCATACTTGTCACAAAATTTCATGAACTCCTCAGACCTAAAGCACATTGCATAATCTGTTACAATTTTTTGAGGACAACCAAATTTGGAAACAATGTTATTTAGCAAGAAATTATTGACAACATTAATAGTTTCATTTCTTGTAGGGATTGCCCTCACCCACTTTGTGAAATAATCAGTGGTAACTAGTATCCATGAATAACCAGTACTAGACTTAGGAGAAATTTCTCCTATAAAATTTGTTCCACCTCTACTAATGTCAATGGAGTATTTCTTGAGAATTTCAACTTACCCTCAAACCTCTGATAGGCATCATACTTTCTGACCATTACTTGAGAATCTTTAAAAAGAGAAGGCCATCAAAAACTAGCTCTCATTATCTTGTGGGCAGTAGTCTTAGCCATATAATATCCTCTACAGACTAGAAAATGCATTTTCTTCAATATCTCTTTTGAATTTTCTTGATCAACACATTTTAGTAGAATTCCTTCAAAATTTATCCACCATAAATTATTTTGGACAATAATATACCTGATTTCTTCTAGCTTGGTATTTCTTTTTTCATTTTCATTCAAATGAGGAGGGGTTTCCATATGTTGCAAATAATGGATGACATTAGTGCACCATTCACAGTGGTCCATATCAAATAGGTTTGACTTCAAATTATCTATTACTGTATTAATCTGATTAGCTTCTAAGTTAGTCTAATCCATATGCTTAGCTAATCCTTGGCCTCTCATCAATTCTATTATTTGTATTTCAATGTTAAATTCTTGGATCCTATTAATCCATCTGCATCTCCTATTTGACACTTCTTGTTGAGAAAATATGTCCTTTATAGCAACACTAGGTATAAATACAATGACAATGGCACCTATCAAATAGAATCTAAAAGCCTTAATAGCTTTTACCAAAGCATATGCTTGTTTCCATTTATCTCATATTTCAATTTAGTAGGTTTCAATGAATTACTCAAGAAAGAAATAGGTCGTTCATACCCTTCCTCATTTCTTTGTAAAAAAACTATAAATACAGTATGGAAAGATGCAAAGGAAAATATGTGCATAGGTTTTGTGTAGTTAGGGGTCCTAAGGAATGGAGCATTTTTTTATAGTAGTTTTAATATCCTAAAATGCTTGTGAAGGTTCACCATCCCAACTAATAGTAGCTCCTTTCTTAAGAAATTTTGAAATAGGCCTACTAATCTCAACAAAATTTGTAACAAATCTCTTTAGGAAGTTTACTTCCCCAAAGAAAGATTGTATCCCTTTCACATTCTTTGGCTTAAGGACCTTATCAATGGCTGCCACTCTTTTAGGATCTATCTTTACTCCATCCTTTGATACTATATGTCCCAATAGTTTACCTTTAGTTACCCCAAATTTACACTTCTTAAGGTTTAACGACACTCCATATTCTAAGTCTTTGATGAAAATCTTCTCCAAATGTCTAGAATGGTCCTCAACCCTTTATGAATAAGCTATAAAGTCATCTTGATATACAACCATAAACTTATTGATGTACTCATGGAAGGCTACATCCATAGCCCTTTGAAAAGTGGCACGAGCATTAATCAATCCAAATGGCATTCTCACATGTACATAAGTTCCCCATGGAGTTTTACATGTTGTCTTAAACTACTCTTCTTCTTTTACTAGGACCTAGTTATACCTTGAGAACCCATCCATCATGAAAATCAACTCAAAACTAGTCACTTGTTGTAACATAGCCTCCATATTTGGAGACTCATAATTAACTTTTCAAGAAGCAATGTTTAGATTTATGAAATCCACACACAATCTGATGTCTCCATTCTTTTTCCTAATAGGCATTAGATTTGAGACCCAAGTGGAATGTCTAGTAGGTTTAATTATCCCTTCATCTCTTAACTTCATCAATTCCTCTTGCATTTTAGGGGCTAGAGTAGGATTGATTGGTCTCTATTCCTGCCTAAAAGGTTTTACATTATCCTTAAATGGTATGACATGTTGAAAAAGATCTTCTCTATAAGCCTTTAGGTCATCATATGACCATGCAAAAACATGTTTATATTTTCTCAGAAGGTCAATCAAAGGCTTTCTAATTTTAGCTCATAAGTTCTAACCAATATAGACCTTCTTGCAGGCATCATTAGTACCCAGATTTATCTCTTCTAGCTCTTGAGGTTTACAATCTTTAGCCCCAAATGTTACCTTATCTTTGTTATCAAACATGTTCTCCAACACAACCAAACCCTTAGGTACTTTATTAGTCTTTAACTATATGACTTCTTGACAAAAGATTGTTTGCTTCCCATCTATGGTTTCAAGAAAATCACTACAGTCAAACTCTTGACCATGGTATTTATCTTCATTCAACAAGAAATTCACAATGTCTTTGTCATCTTCAAATACTTGCCAGTGTTCAATATTATCAGGTATTGAGGGTCTTTTATGGACCTCAATCTATGAAATTCTTGCAAATTTTACCTCCTGTGGTTTAATTGCTACATTTGCTAATAGGTCAGCCATCTTATTTTGAGTTCTATCTCTCCATGAAATACCAAATGCATTAAAGAATTCTATTTGATCCCAAACAACATTTCTATACTATTTCAATCTTTTATTTTTAGAGGCATATGTCCCCCTTATCTGTGAGACAATCAATTTAGAATCTCCTATAACAAGCAACCTTTTAATGCCATGATGAGTAGCAACTTTCAATCCTAAGAGCAGGGCTTCATATTCAACTATAATTTTAGTGCATGAAAAATTTAGGGTGAAGGATTATCTAAAAGTATACTTTTCAAGAGAAACAAAAACCACCCCTACTCCTAAACCTTCTTTAGAGCTAGCCCAATCAAATAACATGGTCCATAATACTAGTGAATCCATACACCACTCAAATTCATCCTCAATAATAGCATGCAACTTCTCAACTTCTTGGATAATTAACTTAGCTCTAAATGTATTCACACCTATGTCTACAAAACAAGTAGCATCTTTGTCAATTTCTTCTCCCAAAATATGGCTAATCCATGGCTCTTTGCCTACTTTAACAACCTTATCTCCTATGTGAAAAGTTGTATAGATTAGGTCACATTGTAGACTATCTCCCATAGCAACACTCCATTTTCTAGAAAGCAACATTCTATAATGTGGAGGAATATAAACTACAAGGACTGGCATTGTCAACTCTACCTCAAGCTATACAACTAGCTTAAATGTTAAAGCATTAATGGTACCTATACCTACAACTTCTCTAGCATCCATACCTCTACATCTAATTTTCTTAGTGTCTACCTTCAACCCTAGGGCTTCCATTACTTTGAAGGGCATGATGGTATTAGAAGCTCTTGAATCTATCACGCAATTTTTTAGGGTTTTTCCCTTTATAATCAGACTAAGAAAGAAATGGTCAATATCTTCTATATATGCTACTAATGAATCATCCAGAAACAATACCACTATCTTCTACTACTAATGGGGTTTGTTGTTTGATATTTTGTTCTATAATTTTGTCATTAGTTCCTATCCCTCCCAACCATGATAAGGATTTACTTTTATGCTCTTTAATTCTAAATAGTTTAGATAAGGGTAATTTAATAGTAATTTGTGACAACATGGATATCATGTCAATAGGGTCAGATATAGTGGGTTTCACAATCATACCTAGAGTTGGAAACTTATGAATAGTAGGTACTATTATTTTCTTGACAGTATTAGTTCCTGATCCATTTTCTTGCAAAACTACTTTTCCTATCTCATTTGTTTGGAATTGAACTTTCTTCTTGGGTTCCCACTTCTTGTTTTTGATATCTTTAATCTTAACTATTCTATATTAGCCTTCTTGTCTTCATCTTTCATCTTATGTGTAACATCTTTTATAAATATACCAAAAGGCTTCCCAACATCATTGTTAACTATTTAATTTCTCAAATTGTAATTGCTATGTACTTGGGAGATCATCTCTACAGTGATCCTATCAATTTCCTCTTTAGAAGACATTCTCAAGTCCACATGACCAACTTCAAAAGATGTAGCACATACCTGATCTTCATCATACCCTTCATTGTATAAGAACACTTGTTGATGATGTAACTGATCGGCAAGTCTCTTATTTTCAAGGTCACTTTTAGTCTCTTACAAATTAAAATTCGCACAATCACTGCACATACTGACCATATTATAGTTTACATCATCATGACATTTTTCTTCTTCTTCCTCCTCATTTAGTGCACTATGATCTAAAACAAATGACTGAGAAACTACACAATACTCTGAAGAGTGAGGTGATTGAAAAATGATACGCCATGGCACATCATCATTCATATTAACAGAACTCTTTTAAAAAGGATCTAGTGTATCCTTGTCTTTTACATTCTCGGTTAGGCTAGGAATTGGCTTACCATCCTTCCACTGAGTGGTATAAGGTTAGTTCTACATTTTGGGTTGTCTATTGAAATTGTTGTTGTTCACTAGGGCCTTCTCACTAACATTTAGCTTATGTGTATTGAAAGTAGTTGGGTCCATCTTTTTTAACAAATCCAACACCTGACCTATTGTGGGTTCTTCAGGCTCCTTTCTTATTGAAGTTTTATCAACATCCCTTTTGTTGTTAATCTTGGGATTGAACAACTTTGGATCATCTCTCCTACTAAGCTTTCCAAATGCTTTCCTATTATTTTCAATATTCACTACAATCTTATAAACATCCCTCAAAGTTTTAGGATCTTTATCCCTCAACTATTAAGCCATCTTGCTATCAAAAGCATTACAATAGGTCGTAAGACAAACATCCTCATTCAACCTTATAACCTAAAACAATTTATATATACCCTTTTAAAATCTTACATTGAAATCAAATGTAGACTCATTAGGGTTCTTCTTGATGTTATTGAAATCATTCAACATAAACCCAACATTAGTATTATCTCCATATTATTCTTTGAACAATTTCTCTAATTTACTCCATAAACTAATGCTATCATTAGGTAATCTTCTGAACCAATCCCTTGCATCTTCAGTCAGTGAATGAACAAATAACTTCATCACCACATCATCATGTTCAACTTCAAATTCATTTAGCATATCTATTAAAACCCTTAAGTTCTCTTTACCTATAACAACATTATTTCCATAGAACTTGACCACTTTATCTCTTAAATCAAAATATATAAGATGTGGAGCACTAGGAATACCCACAAATGACATTTTTCTATATTTTTCCATGTAGATGGGTTTCTTTAGAAAACTAGCAACATTTGAGGTTCTTGCTACATTGGCTTGGTTAAGAATAACACTTTGAGACTATTGAGGTTGGACAATGAGGGCTTGAGTACTAATGGTGGATGATGAGGCAGGGGCAGATTGAGATATTCCCTAAGTTGGAATTACTAGTCCACAAGCCAATACAAAAGTTGTAGTTGGGGTAGACAAAATTGGCCATGAAGCCAATACAGAATTAGACTCTATGAATTGTATTTTTGTCCTAGTTTTTGTAGCTTGGGCTTCATTCTCAACCTTCTCAAGCTCTTTTGCAAGATTTTCTTTCTCTTTCCTAGCCTTTTCCAGATCTAGATCTAATTTTGACATAGGGGGGTTTACAAATTTACTATTTTCTACTTGAGGATCATTTATCTGGATTCCTATAGCTTTTCTTTCTCCTTTGTCTATTTGCTTGACAATAGGTTCTACCTGGTTACTCTAGACAGGCTTGTAGGGTTGAACTTGGGAAATAACAATTCTTGTTTTTGGCTTAGGGGTTTTTCTTGCTCCTAAATTTTGGCTACCAAGCTATCTACATCTCCAAAGACATCAGTATGAAGGATTGAAGTTCTTTCTTCTAACTTCTTATTTGTTCTTTTAAGGTAGCCATCCTTCTAAGAAAATTATCTCTTTCAACAAGGGCATCTACGGTGGCTTGCTCTCTTTCCTTTTCTAGATGAGCATGTTTAGCTTCTTCCTTAGTAACCCACTTCTTCAAAATTCCTATCTCTAATTTTACTTCTTTAGGATCTATAGAAGTGGCTTCTAAATCAACAAGGTCATCTAGGTCTATAAGATTAGTTTCCATGAATGGTACCACTCTAGGATTAAAAGGATCCCCAAATGAACTCTTGAGTCCTAACCTATGAGTCATCTTAGCTATTAGATCTAGCCTAGGGGATGCATTCCCTTCTGGCGACATATCTTTGTCTTGATATGTTCTTTCATTTGGTAATGGAGTACTAAATATTCCTCCTCAAAGTCTTGTAGTATCATATTCAAAGCTAAGTGAATAGGACTCTCTCCCTACTACTGGATGGTATTGAGAATTAATTGATAGACTACCTCTTGGTTTCTAGGTGGGGTTTGGTTTTGTCTTTTTCTTATTCAGGTTATTCCTACCACCTTGATGTGAATTACTATACATTGGTACATCATGATTGGCTCTTGTGTTTTTTCTCTTGCTAGCCATATTTTCTATTTATCAAATAAGCACTAGCTTCAAAACCTTGATTGAGTTACCACCCTATTCTATGGTAAATACAACAATTAAAACTACTCCTAACTTTATAGAAAGGACACAAGACAATATAGAAATATCTAACACACAGATGAAACAATCACTAAGATCATAACATTACAACTCTTGCTTAGTAGAGAAGAAACTTGGAAGGGTTGTATATGTCAATGTACATCTATGGCATTTAGTTTTTTTTAAAAATTTTTAATTCTCAAGGTTTGCCACTAAAACATGTCCACTATAACTCTAAGCCATACCAAAAAATCTAACAAACATGTACACAACAAGATCAAAGATACTAGAGTATTTCTTACACTTGTTTTGGACAACTCCCTAGTAGAGTCAACATTTTGTTGGTGTTTTTCAACTACTAAACAACAAACTCAATACAAAGATAATAATACCCATAAATCTGAGGACTAGCTACATCCCATTAACAATTATGTTTGCATATTATTTGGAACCAACTTCAACAAAACTAGGATTGGTTTTCTACTCTTTAGGCTCTATAAAACCAAGGTGGGTATACCCAAGGGATGATTCGAATTGAACATTGTTGTATGATAATTTTATTAGTTTCATTCTGATTCTCATCTTCTATCTCTAACATATATATAGTTTATCCATTCCTTGACACTTTTAGATGACATACATCCCTTATAAGTAGATTTGGTTGTAGTTCTTCTAAGATCTGCAAGTGCTTCCAGCAATAATAGCTAACTAAAACTTAAGGGCTACATGCAAACAAGTGTTGACCATCTTTGAAACTCTTCATATAGTAAAATAAAGTTTATTTTTATATTAGAATCAGTTCTTATTCATGATCTACCTATTGGCAGAATGGATTTACTAGATCAATGCCTATTCCATTGGGATTCAGAGTATACTACAATTTGTAGATCGGACCTGTTGCATTATGACAAATATTATCAACAATTCTTACTAGAATTCATTCTTGTAGACATCCATTCTATTACCATAGAAATCCCATCAAATTCACTAAAGCATTTACTTAATTCATTGAATTAATAGCAATAATGAATTGACATGCAACCTAAGTGAATTACATTCAACTAGACAAGCTCTACTCATACAATATCAAAATAACCAAGTAATAACAAAGGAGACAAAATTCAGCAAGAACAAATATGGGGATAGTTAAATTTTATATAAACCTTCTTTTGAAGATTTGCATACAATTGTAAGAAAACTTTGAATGACTCTAGACAAGATATTAGACCCCTATAATCTCAATATATTCCAAGTATTTGTAGAGAGAATACATCATAAGTTTTTTATACTTTTAATTGGACTGAACAATACTCAATATAAACTCAAATTGTATTAGAAGTAAGACCCTTCTCTAGCCTTGTGATCTCACTTATATAGTGTGGGATGCAACAAGCTTCCGGCATAGAGAAGTAATAGCTATCCTATTACAAAAGATATTTACATTTGCTTGCTGTCGTAAAAGACAAAAAGGTGTGTAACAAAAATAATTTTACATCAAAATATTCTTTTGTATGAACCAATTTTCTGTTACACCTTAGTAATTGTGAAATCAATGATTGGTCCCCAAGTTATTTTGATTCTTTGAAGTAGGTGGCCATTAGGCTTGTGAGTGGTGTGTCCTATTCTATTACTTGTAAGCTTACCTTGACTCGGGGGTTCTCAGTGTCTTCATCATGAACTGTTAAAGTAACAATTATCTATGCATCTTCTTCTACCACATCATCTTCTACCATCTATTTTATAGACATAAATTTCTCTTTCCATTCATTGAAAATATTGTCATTGGGCCAATCATAGTTTATGATTTCCCTTTGCAATTTTATTATAGAATTGAGAGCTACTTCTATTTCAATGAGATCTTTCCTAATAATATTGTAAAATAAATGCACTTTGACCAACACTTAATTGGTCATTGCCCATAGTAGATGCCCATTTTCATTTACAACATTATTCATTCATTGACAAAATATTTCATCTAATTCCCTTTTCCATTCTTTTTTTTCTTTTATTCGGTCAACTTTTGTGAGAGAACTAGGAAAAGGTCAAATTTCTCAGCCATATACTTGGAGAAGTAAACTATTTTTTTTTTTTTAATAGAGTCATGTTTGTCATCAAAATCCTTGAGCTTATTAAGCAAATCAAAAATCCTTTCTATTTGGAGACAAGGTAGTTGGATGACAAATATGCACATAGTAGTAATATCATTACTCCTTTTGTTCCATTTTTGTACAATAGGTATTAATTTACCTTCATCTCATTTTACTTTATCCCAAATAGCTACAATTATTGCCAAGTAATGTAAAAATATTGGCCATTCAATTCTATCTATTATGTACATTATAGCTTGCCTTATTTTTGCTTTATATTGATTATTCAATTCCACATGCATTATATATAATTTATTCTTTTCTTCTTCAAATTCCTCCATAGTTTAGAATTCAAGCCTTTATGGGGTGTCTAGTATTTCAATAATGGGAGTGGATTTAAATGGCTCAATTGGTGGCTAGGGATATACAATTCTTGGCCTGCTAGACTCTCCCATTTTTCTCTTCCCAAGTTGCTTGTCCATTTGAGATATCTGATTTTCTAGCAATTGTATCTATTTTCCCCTTTACTCGTAGGCCTTTAGAACTTTTTCAAATCTAGCATTAAGTTCTAAGAACTTATCCTATTATTTTCTAGACACCACATTCCCAAATTTTACCATTTCTGAAGCCATTCCAAAAATTTGTTGGCTACTCACTTCATTAGCCCTATATACTATAAGAGTACTAGTATGTTTTGAACTTGAAATTTTTTGCATTCTAGTTTTGTCCCTTTTCTTAATTGAGCAAATTAATAGGGGTTGATAATCATCACTAAATTTGATTCCCCTATGTGCCTATAGTATTTCTTCCTCAATTTTATATTGCACATTTTTATCTTTTCTAATTAAGTCAAAGATCATAGCAATAGTTATATCCCACTCAGAAAAAATTAGGACCCCTAATTCCTTAACTAACTACCTCCCAACCTTAGGTGTTAACTTGGAAAAATCATTCAAAATTTTGGATTTTACCTCTTCCTCAATAACAGTGTCTAGTTTTTGAGGTTGTTCTGTCTTTATTTTCTTACACACTTTCTCAAAATTTCCTATATTCCTTCTCCATAAAAATTGTGCAAAAGCCCTAGTTTTAACAAAGTTTTCATCATTTATAAACTTTTGAGAAGCTTGAGCAATGATGGGATCTATCTCCTTACCTTGATAATCAGAAACTATGAGGTCTAAGTAGGGCACAGGAGGCTCTTGAGGCACTCCTCTTTTCATGTCTATAAAAGTAACAATCACATCCCCTTCTCCACCCGTTTTTGTCAACTACTCTCTTAAGGATGCTTCATCCTCTATTTTTATTTGGGTTTAACTTGGGGAGTACTCTTTTACATGAGAAGAGGATTTATTTGTTCCAATTTCTACCTCTTTGGGGTACTAGCTATAGGTGGGCTCTCTAGCCTTGGTCTTCTGTGAGGGGGAACCTATTGTATGTTTTGTACTACTATGTACTCTGCCCTCTTTTGTAGCATATACTAACTTGGAGCAACTATCATTCTTCTACTTATTCTTCTTTCCACCTCTACTATTATGTTAGGATAGGATTTGACATATGTAGCCTTCTTCTCATTCATAGCTTGCATTATTGCAACAAAATTATTCATCAATACACGCATTTTGGCTTGCCAATATTTCTTGCCTTTCAATGGATCCTAATTAGAGTGAATTCCAAATATTTGATGAATACTATCCATTTCTCTTTCCTTACCTCTTGTTCCTATAAGGAGAAGATATTCCTAATAACATCTTCAGGGAAATACACTTATTGTATGATACGAGTGGCTCTTGTCCTTTCTCTTAGAAGATTAAAGAATCCCTCTGGGTCAACATACCTAGCATGGGATTTTTCCATATTATACTTATTCAAAAATAGGTTTAGATGTCTCCATCCCTTCCTCATAAAAATAAAATCATGTGTGAAAATAACAACTGGGAAGAAGGTGTCCTTACCCTTACCAATCATATCACTCTCCTCAATAATCCCAATCTACGACAACAATTTTGCTATCCTTATCTTCAATGGCACATGGAAAGGTAGGACATGAGTCTTCCCCAAAAAACCATATATTCTAATTACTGTAGAAACATTATATAGGACTATATCCCCCTAGTTGTGACTAACCAAGAGCCCTTTTTCATGATCTTTGGGTCTAATCAATTCTAACAATGACTATGGGATTCTAGGATTATCCCCTCTCAAAAGAAATCTAAGACTAGATGCAAAATACCTATCAAATCTTACAAAACTAGCATTCCTATCCTCCAAAATAATATCAACACTCCACAATTGGACTCAATTTTTTTCACCATCAATTGTCAATTCCAGTTCCATACCTTTGGAGAAAAAGGTAGCTCCCTTAAAAAGACATATATGCATGAGTACAGAGTACAAACAAAAAGGTTTTTTTACCTCTCCTTTTGTTATTCCTACCAAACCATTGTGTATTTCTTCTGCTAGGAAAGAGGCAAAATATAAAATGCTGGTCATTCCAAACTTTAATGTTTGAACCATGATAAGAACAATAGATCCTAGAATGTAATCCGCTTCATGCATTCTAAATATTTGACAGAGGGAAAAGTACAAATCCTAAGCCCTAGGATTGAAAAATTTCATCATCAGTGGCTCTGAGGTATTGGGTGTAACTAAAGGTAATGTTCCAATTATAATGAAATGTTGTTGGAGAGGCCCTGTTCTTAGGTATAGTCTCTGTGCATCATACCTAGCTTGAAGGTCATCCATATCAATAATCTCATGCACAACATAGTTAGGGTTGAGCTTGAAAACCTCGTGAATCAGCTCAAGAGAAACCCTAAATAAATTATCACTAGCATAATTCTTCACATACCTGGTAATTAGATCATATTTCTTAGCTAGCTCAACCAATAAATAGCTATCAAAGAAAATCTCGAAGACTACTAATTTTCCAATATCAAACTCCTAGACATTACTTAAAGGTGTATCTAATTTTCTTTCAACAAACCATTTCTTGAACAACTCTAAGCCTTGCATGGAAATCTGAGGATCTTTGTAATTATTTTCCTTATCATAGAAACTCTCAGCAATCACTAACCTAGGGTTCTTTGGAATCAAATTCCTACCAATTGTTATTTCATGCACAGATGGGGGAAATTGCTCAAGAAAATTGTCATGAAAAGACCTCTTGAGATAGTTAGTGTGTCCAAAGAATTCCTTTTATGGAGGCATGTTTTTGAAAACTTCAAATTTCACACAACACGAATGGCTTGAGTTTAAGAGGATACAAAGCACTTGCCCACTGAATTGTGTCTTTGTTCATCAAAATTCATTTTAACTCACTGAATACCTAGTAAAAATCTATGCCCTAGCTCTGAAAATCCTTGCGCTTTGATAACTCTTTGCAATTTTGTGATTCAATTATGGAAAACTTGTGAATTATACTCATGCATTAAGATCACACGAATGAGCTCTACATGACATTAACTTTCATTAGCAATTATTTCCATGTTGCACTCAAATTTGAATCTTATCTATCGATCTCATAACATTGGACAACCCTGTTTCAAAAAAAAAAACTCCTTTATGGCTTTAAGGACTCGGCCACATGTTGAACAAGCTCTTCCCTACATTTCTTAATATTCTTACATCTTGACAATGTAGGTAAGTGCTGCCCATTAATCTTCCCTCAAATTGATGGTCAAGAAAATAAAACATCTTTAAATTATAGCCTTTACTATTTGGATGGAACTGGCACTATCCTCTAGAATCTCTTTCCAACCTAGCATGACTTAGTACATATTCATCACAATTGGTCCTACCTTGCCACACATTCGATCAACAATTCCCCACATTTTTTAAATGTCATTCAACTTCATAATGTGGGTAAGCATTGACCTCTCATCTTGCACAAATCGAAAATCAAAAAAATTTGTGTCCTTGTACCATCTAGTTAGCTAATCTTGACTAATAAGATATCACCTTTCAAATCAATGCACTCTGACAAGTCCAACTGCAATATTAACTCTTAGAAATTCCATGCCCATGACATCATCATTTCCACTTGGCATATACATGTCATGTTCCACCAATGAATGCACTCTGATTCGTCAAAGGTTTACAATTTGGCATGACTTAGTAGCCTTCTCAAAGGTCAGTTCCACTGTGCCATGTGGTGCATTGGCACTTGCTCGCATTGTTTAAAGTTTGATCATTTTCTTCATGTAGGGATGTGCTCTTCATTGATCTTGTTAAGATCAACAATGAATCAAAATCCTTGCCTTTTAGAATCCATTCAGCTAAGTTGACCAATGAAACATTTCCTTTATGCTCTAGCTCATCTAACAATTGCCATGGAGAACATCACGACTATCTTCTACCAGGGTGGGTCCATAACATCATCCTTTGCCACACATCAAATTGGTGCTTTCCTACTTTACTTATCTATCTATCATCTTCACGATGCAAGGAAGCACTCGCTGTTGATCTTTGAAAGATTTACAGTAGAATAATCTAAGCATTTGGACACTATGAAATAAAAGAAATGACAGCAACACAGACACATGTCGCTAAGGTGCTTCCCCACTTTATCTAAAACTCATGCAACTTCATCAAGTATGAATGTGCTATCCATCAATCAATCCAAGATCAATAGTGGATTAGAAACATATTAAAATATGCTCATGGTACTTCACCTATCGTCACTATGGATAGGTGTCAATACAGTGCTTTCCTACATTGTTTAAAACTTGATCAACTTTACCAAGTGGGAAAGCACTATCATTGATTTGGAACAATCAATAGTGCAACAAATCTACAAAAGAAATAACGATGTTGCAAGGAAAAACCAGTGAGAGATCAAATAAGTGGAGAATGTCAGGATATTGTTGCATGACAAGGAAGTAACATCATTTAGGGACATGTGTCACAATAGCACTTGCTTGCTTTACTTAAGTCTCTCGCATCTCCATAATGTGGGTAAGCGCTATTCGTTGATCTTGCTTTAGATAAATGACTGACAAAAACCATCTTTTCAAACACAGGAAAAATGACCCTGATCAAGGATTGCTTAGAAAATAAAAGGTTTAATCATGGAAAATAAAGTCATCTTTTTTATATAAATAAAAAGACCTAGGATAGAATATCCTACCGCACCAATTTGAAATCATTTACCCTTTTGAAAAACTAGGGCACAAAATGAGGGTTCTAACCTATCCTCTAGGAAATTAAACTAGGGTTTTGATTTAGGATTACCAGAGAAAAAATAAAGGGCCTTGGTTTTTCTTTTATGTGAATTCATAAGGCACATACCAAAACCAATGCAACGCCATCCTTAACCTTGGTTGTCACTGTATTATACCTTTTACTCCCACTAGTCATCTTGTTAGTGATATCTTTAATGACGATGCCAAATGGTTTACCAATATTAGTGTGGAGAATGATGTTCCTATGATTGTACTTACTATGTACTTGTGATATCATCTCTGCAGTAATCTTTTCAATCTCTTATTTGGATGGTTGTCTTAAATTTATGTGACCAACCACTGAAGATGTAGTGCAAACCTTGTCTTCATCATAATCTTCATTATCTGAAAATAGTTTCTTAAGATGTAATTGGTAAACATGCCTTTGATCAAAAACATCATTTTCATGTTCTTCTAGATCAGAATCATCATAATCATCACATAAGTTCACCATGTTCTAGCCTACATCATCGTAATTCTTTTCTTCTTCCTCTTCATTTTGCACATATTGATTTACAACAAATAACTAAGCTAATGCATAATAATATAGGGAATGAGCAAACTGGCACACAGTACACCAAGGTACATCATCTGTCATATTGATAAAATTTCTTTGTACAAGGTTCGGTGTACTCTTATTCTTAGTATTTTGTGTAGGGTTGAAAATAGGCTTGCAATTTTTCTATTGAGTTCTATATTAATAATTTTGTATTCTAGGTTGCCTATTATAATGACTATTGAATTGAGGCTTATCATTACCATTTTTCTTATTTGCATTATTGTCTAATGGATTCATATTTCTTAGCAAATTTAAATTTTGACCCTTGATATCCTCCTCAAAATTCTTACCTGTAGTAGGCTTATCACTTTCTTTCTTATTATTCCTTGGATTGGACAATATAGGGTCATCTCTTTTCACTAACCTACCAAAGGCTTTTCTATTTTTATCAATGTTAACTACCATCTTGTAAGCATCTCTTAAAGCCTTGGGATATTTTTCCCTCAAAGTATATGTCTTCTTGTTATCAACAGCATTGACATAGATAGTGAGGCATACATCTTCATCAAGTCTCATCACTTGGAAGATATTATACATCCCATTTTGAAACCTCACATTAAAGTTAAAAGTGGATTCATTTTAATTCTTTTTAATATTTTTAAATTCATTCAACATGAAACCAACATTGTTGTTGTCTGCATACTATTCCTTAAAAGATTCTTCCAAGTCACTCCATGAATTAATGTTGTCATCCAGTAGCCTTCTAAACTAATCCCTTGCTTCTTTAGTCAATAAATGTACAAATACCTTCATGATCACATCTTCATGCTCTATCCCATAATCATTTGGCATATCCATAAATGTTCTTAGATGTTCCTTGCTAGTAATAGTATTGTTTCCTGAAAAACTTTACAACCTTATTACTCAAGTCAAAAGAAATAGGATGTGGGAAACCAGGGATACCTAGAAATGATATCTATCTATACTTTTCCATGCATATAGGCCTTTTATGAAAACAAATAGTATTTGATGTATTTGCTACATTTTATTGGTTTTAGATAAGGCTTTGAGGTTGTTGAATTGGTTGAATCACATGAACTTGAGTTCTAGTTATAGAGGATGAAGCAGGTGCTAACTGGGGGATATTTTGACTTAGAACTATTGGTCCACAAGTACAAATAGAAGTTGTAACCTAGGTGAACATATTAGGCCATGAAGCTAAGGTAGAACTAGACTTAATGAAATATATATTTATTCTAGTTTCTATTTGTTGTGCTTCATTTTCTACTTTCTCAAGCTCCTTTGTTAATTTTTGCCTTCTTCTTTTTGGAATTTTCTAAAACCAAATCTAATTTAGACATAGTAGGATTTGTAGATTTGTTTGGAATATCTTGAGGTTAATTTATTTGAATCCCTACAACCTTTTGTTACCCTTTTTCAATGGGTTTCACAACTAGATCTATGATGTTTGGCTGAATAGGCTTGTAGGGATGGACTTGAGATATAAAAGATTCTTCTCTTTGATTCATGATTTTTTCTTGTTCATGAACCTTGGACATTAGATTATCTATATCTCCAAATACATTAGAATGCAAAACACAAGTTATTTCTTCTAGTTTCTTATTTTTTTCCTTCAAAACCACTATCCTTCTAAGGAGATTATCTCTCTCAATGAGAGCATTCATGGTTGCTTTCTCTTTCTCCTTCTCCAAATAGATGCACTTGGCATCTTCTTCTGCAACCCACTACTTAAGGGTAAAAGTACAAAGATGTGTAACCTTTTAGGCTCACTTATCAGAATGACTCAATTTGAGTATTTCTACCTAAAAATCATTTTTTTTTCAAAGATATGATCTAGATAAATTCATTCTAGCTAACTTATATAAGGTGTCACACTTTTTCATTTGGAAATATCTACTAAATGCATGATTTATACTAGTCTCTATCCAATTACTAAAGAAATAAAATTATTTCATAAAAATGATGTTTCAATAACTCATACTATTTTTAATGATATTATTTTAATAACATATAAACACCATTTTGTAGAGCTCAAAGTCAAGAATATTCTCATATAGAGTTTATAGTGTTTTAATTAGAGATAGTATATTGTAATTAAAAAATTCTATAGGCATGCATTTTAACACTTGAAAAGATGTCAATATTTAGAATAAAAAAATATTAAATCATATCAAAAACATTTAAAATTTATATTACATTCTAGAGGAGAGAGTTCTCTTCTAGACATGTATAATTTCTCTTCTGGTTAGAATAGATTTATTATGAAAAATTTGGTGGGAGATGAAAACTATCAATTTTAGGTGAGTTAAAATTTGAATCATTACAAAAGAGAAAATATAGATCTAAAGAAAACTTTTGGTTTTGATTGTTCTAGATATAAATTTTATCTATAACATAGTCTAAGATCAAAGGGAAATAAGTTTATTTCCATATAGTTTTGTGGTGGGACCTAGACCCCTAATTTTCAACATTATTCAGCAACTGAAAAATTATCTATAAAAATTAGAAAAATATATCAATTCTTATTCAAAATGATTATTAAAAATTATAATCCTAAACTTCTTCCATTTCTACACATTTCATTATTTTACTTCATTTTCAAACTCTAAATAATAATACTAGTTTTATGTCATTAAAGTGAATAGTTATACTTTTGTTAGCCTTTTCTTTTACAAAAGGGTGACATAGGTTTGTGCTTTAACCCCTATGGACTTCTATTTCTGAAAAATAGTTCTTTTGGGTTTGCAAAAGTTGCTTCTAAATCAATTGGATCATCTAGATCTATGAGGTTTGTTTCTACATATGGAATCTACCTAGGATTGAAAGTAGTATCCATAACATTTCTATATCCTAGTCTCTCATTCATTTCTTTTATCACATCTAGCCTACAAGGCAAATCCCCTACTAAAGAGCCATTCTTGTCATGATATATTCCTTCCTCTTGTAACAAAGTATTGAACATTGCTCCTAAGACTCTAGTAGTTTCTGATTCAAATATCAAGGAAGAAGACTCTCTCTTCACCATAGACTAGTATTGAGAGTGCATTGACACACTATCTTTGGCTTTCCAAATAGGATTTTGGTCTACATTTAAAAAATAAAAAAATTCTCCTGCCTTCTTAAGGTACATCAGTATGTAACAATACTTTTGGATTGGCTCTTGTAAAGGCTCATGTATTCTTTCTCTTGTCAACCATTTGTTTAGAATCACTTGAAAATAAGCACTAGCTTCTAAACCTTGACCGAGTCACCACCCTATTCTAGTGAAAATATAATATGAAACGACTTTGGAAATAGAGAAAAATATCATGGGAATAGATCTAAAGCAAATCTAACATGAAAAGAGGCCAATCGGGAGTACTTTTTAGAACTCAAAAGGAAAAGCAACTTTATAAATATTTTATACATTAGTGAGCTTCCATAGTACTGGGAATTTTGTTAATTATCAAGGTTTGTCACTATAAAAGTCCAACACAACATAGGAAAGATATAATAGTATCATGAAAATAGATGTATATCAATAATACTAGAGACTACAGTATTCTTTACACAATATCATGTGTTGAACAACTCCCCAGGAGAGTCACCATTTTGTTGGTGTTTTGAAACTACCAGATAGCAAAGATCCAATACCACAAAGAAAAAGTTGATAACAAGCCTAAGGGTTACCTACTTCCTATATTCAACATGAATTTCTTGAGATCTAAACCAACTTCAACAAAATATCAAGACTCTACTCTTTTGGCACTATATGACCAAGGTGGGTGCACCTTAGGGATAAAATGGTCATGGCACTTCATATTTTCTTCATACTTTACTCATACATTGATCTTCTTCCTTCTTATTTCTCCCCTATATAAAATAATGCTCACAATTCTTCTTGCTTTTACGAATGACTCTTGGTTACAACAACTAACTATAATGCTCAAAGATTCACTACAAACAAGTGTTGACATGCTATTAATCTCTTCATACAACAAAGTAAAAATTGGTTTGATTTAAATTTTTTACTTCATATAACCCCATGAATTCTTCAATATGTAACTAAATGTATGATCAGTACCTTTTCAACTAATATTCAGAGTCTACCCAACAAACTTGCGATCTAATTGATTGGCTTACAATCAATTATATCAGTAATTATCCCTAAACCCAGTCTTATGAATATCCTTCATATATGACTAAATATCCTACCAAGTTCTTGAAGTATTTACTTAATACCTTGAATTAAAAGGAATATAAAATTGATAGACAACCTATCCTAGCTACATTAAATTACACAAACCTTGCTTATGCAATCCCAAGATAATCAACACATAAAAATGGAGACAAAATTTAGAGAATAATAGATAGGGAAAAACCCTCCTTCTATATTAATTTTCCTTGAAAATCATACAAAAAAAATATAAATTTGTAAATTCTTTAGGACTTGACAACCTATCATTCAAAGTTTACTTATATTCTTAGATTTCTAGATGAATATATCATAGAACTTCATACAAAAACACTAAACCAAATGCAAACAATATAACATTGAAAATTACATGAATTTTGGATCTCAAATCCACATCTTGGGAATCCTTTTATAGGAAGGAATCCAACAAGCTTTAGAAGGGAGGACACATATTAGAAAATGACTGGAAAACCAATACAAAGATATTTCATAATTAGTTATATTCAAGACATTCTCTATATTTGGTTCTGAAATCTTTTCATGTGGATACAAACTTTGGTAGGTGGCAATATTAGAAAGATATTTCATAATTAGTTATATTCAAGACATTCTCTATATTTGGTTCTAAAATCTTTTCATGTGGATACAAACTTTGGTAGGTGGCAATATTAGAAATTATCTTTAGACAAAATTGGTTCACCATCATCTCTAGTTACCATCTTTAATTTTTGTCTACTTGGCACCAACTTGGTCCATGCTCTAGATTGTTTTTAATGTCTAATGTATCTACTACCATTAGATCAAACCTTGTTGACTCCAAAATGAGATCCATATATTGTTATATTGAAAATTTGTTTGAACATTTTTAATAGAGATATATCAAATGAGTGTTATTTATCTTTTATAGATCCAAACATTTTCTTCAAAATATGATTGTCTTGTCATTTTGACTTTTTCATCCTTTCTAAAGTATGTCACATGTTAGATTATGATCTCCTTTTTGATAGAAAAATATTGAATGAATACACTTTTCCTTTATTGATGAAAAATCCTTTCACATCTAAAACTTGGCCCTCCTTGTGATACTAGAATATTACAATAGACCAAATAAATCACACCATCGCAACTTATCATTGAGCTATCTTTGTTGAATGAGACACTGCATGAATTAAATTTTAAACTCTATCAATCAAATTCTCATTCAAAACATAGATACTAACCATTCAAATGATCATGCTAAGCCCCGATGCTACAAGCAAACCGATATCACTCTTTCACAGTAGTTAAGCATTATCATTACATTAGAGCACACCCATATGACAAGTAGGAGAACTAACCACATCACAACCTCACACATTTTTCTTTAACCAATAGATTCAAGTTGCAATACTACACCAAGCTTGAATGTTCATAGTTGACTCAAGTCACAAGATCACAACTTATCTTTAAACTTAGCCTCTAACCCCTGTGGTCATGTGAGGAAGTAATTGCCAGTTCACTATGTTAACCCATGGCTAACCTAAAACTCTTGTGACCATACAAAAAACTTAAATGTCTATTTTTCTTCAAATGAGAGATATATCAAATGGAAATACATTTTCTTTATCAATTGAAACTCATAAAACTCATTTCAAAGCTATACTTTACCATTTTCTATTAACATTTCAACCTTCCTAGAGCATGCCATGTGTCATCCATTGATTTTCTCATTTCTTACACTAGCTTCACCATTTGGTCCCATAAGGACACATGCCCTCATGGTGTATCAACACTTTCACTAACTTCCTTAAATTTTCAAAATGTCGACATAGGTCCACTATTGATCTGCATTAGTAAATGGTCCTAAAAATGTAGATGATACTTTGCTCTTGTTGACATCTCTATCCGATCAAATGTTTCCTATACTCCAACTCATCCCCTTAAATATATCAAATGAATTTATTAAAATTTTATCAATGATAACACAAAAATTCATACAAAGACCAAACCTACAATTCTTTGTAGACTACCACATGTCAACTACATATTTTCCAACTTTAGATAAACTTTAAACATCTTCATAATTTGGGAAAGTGACAGGCCTAGATCTTTGACCATATGATAGTTGAAAAATAGGATCTAGTTGATATCCTCATCAGTACATTTGACCAATCACAAAATACTCATACACCAACTCACTCTGACATTGAATTGCAATGTCATCACTTGAACATCCATATCATGGCCAGCCGCAACTCTGCAAGTATAACTCAAGGTTACCCTTTAACACAAGTGAGCTTGTGATCTAGTGTATTTTGCTATTTTGCAACCCAAACCCAAGGTTAGCTCAAACCCAATGTGACTATGCAACAAGCATATATTAACCTTAGTTTCCTCATCATCGCTTAACCTCATCATTAACTATTTTGACCAGCGCACATGCGATCAACCATATCATTCTTCCTCGGTCGCAACTTTGCAACTCAATTTTTTTAGCTTAATATGAACCCTTGTGAATGCATGACAAGGCAAACACTGTATCATGACCTTAATTCTAGGTTAGCACTAACCCACTACAACCTTGCAATGAAACAAACTATACTATTGCTACCTTAGGCCTACGAGTACACGTGTCACAAAGGCATATCCCCCCTTTCATTAAAATTTGAACATCTTCATAATGTGGGCATAGGCCTACTGTAGATACTAGAAAATATGATGGTTAGGAAATACTGAAGCATTCCTTTTTCTTTGTCTTTGTTCCTCCACATGTCAAAATCTTGCACCCTCACTGCATTAATCCATGATTATCATGAAACTCATGTGATCCTGTGATCCACAACATATCACACCATCATGAAATAAACCAAGGTTTAAGATTAGCACATTATGACCATTCAAATAAAGGTAAGTTTAGCATTGAGCACTCAGTTGCAACTTAAAATCTTGACTCATCTTTAACTCTTCCTAACCATGTGACAAAGGCATCTCCACTTTTCCATATTAACCCAAGGTTATCATTTATCAATTATGACTAGGCAATATGACAAACCTTATGTGTAGCTGAAAATTAGCCCATAGATATACATGGCAATCAAGTATATTCCCACTTTCATTAAACTTTGCACATCTTGATAATGCAAATGTATACCAACCATTGATATGGGAAGATTTGATGGTAGTGATGAAACATTGGAAACCTACACATTCTTGAACTACATAACAGTTGTATCACTATGACATAAAATCTTAACTCCATGCAAACCAAAATGAATCAATGACAAAGCTTTCACTTTATCATGACTACAAACCAAAATTAAAAGCTAAATCACTTATGACACTACAAACACATTAGAACTTTAACCATTTAACCTTGTCACCCACTTGTAGTAGAAAATTTAACTACAATCATTTATCTTGTGAAGCAGTGATATCTTTCATGAAGTCATTTCTCTTAGTCACACCATAACTGTAGAATAGGTCGTAACTGTTGCAACACCACGCAAAAAAAATGAAACTACCATCACACCTTCACACCAGAAGAAGCCCTTAACTATTAAGAAGAAGTGAAACTACACCAGAGGAGTCATCACTAAGTCGTAACTTAAAATACATGAAGCCATACATGAAAATAAAGGTAAAAGTCTCAAACTTGGGATATAGAAAATATGACATGGTTTTAATGAATCCCATTAAAAATTCAAAATCAAAACCCTTTACAAGGGAAAAGACAAGGTAAACCCTAGGATTTGGACATGCATGATAGGAAAATTGAAACCCTAGGAAAAAGAAAGAACATTTTTCATAATTTTCACTATTATTCATGGATCTTTTGGGTAAACTAAAAATCAAATTAATAAGAAGAATGGTGAAGGTTGGTAATATCTCACCATGTACAATAACAAGTAAGAGTTTTATATCCCTGAATGAATCCATACATTATGAAGATGTATATTTAGTGGAAGGTATGAAATATAATTTGCTAAGTGTGGCACAATTGATGGATAAAAGTTATAGGTTTGAATTTAATAAAGGGTCTTACAAAATATTTTACAAGACATGCAAAGTTTTTGTGATGGGAGAATAGAGAAAAAGAAACTTTTCATACCTCAATATCTTTTATAATAAATGATTGGTAGCTAAGAATGGCAATATTTGTTATGGAATTAAAGAGTATATTTCATGTAAAATTTAAAATAATTATTTTGGTGGCAAGGAAAAATTATGTAAGGGGTCTATCCTCTATTACCAAATAGGAAAATGCTATGTGCAAGAATTGTCAAGTTGGAAAGTTGGAAAGAACTAGTTTTTGTAGCAAGTTATTGACTTCAAGAAAAGCTTTAGATATAGATCACATGCTCAAAGCTACAAGGAAAAGGTAGAAAGGGATCCTAGTAGAGCATTGGAATGCTTGAGATGAGGTAGGGGAGGTGATTTTACCACCTAAAAATTTTCAATAAATAGTGAGTAGAACAAGATCTAACATGTGTCAGCTCCAAGGACACCATAATAGAATGGTATTACTAAAAGAAGAAACCAAAAAAACATAGATTATGTCAAAACACTAATAATTATTAAACATGTTGTACACACACACACACACACACACACACACACACACACACACACACACACACACACACACACACATCTTAAAAAGAAGTTATGAGCATAGCTATGTGTACCTTAAATAGGGCAAACTTGAAGAAGGAAAAAAAGAAGAATCCCTATCTATTATGATTTTATCACTCACCATATGTGAGTTACTTCAAGGTATTTAACAAAAAATACTGCATTAAAAGAGATCAATATCAATGAAATTTTAAGCCTAGAAGTGGCAAGGATATCTTTCTAGGATACTCTATGAGAATTGAATCACATCAATTTCTTGAGCTACCAAAAAAAAAATTGTGGAATCTACCAATGTGAAGGTAGATGTTCTCTCAAAGAATAATGGAGACAAAAGTTAGAAATAATAAGAACACTACAAAGAGTTTGAATATATTATATTAAATGATACAATAGAAAGAATAATTGTGGAAGTAGAAGTTGTACAAGAAGTTTCCACCTCAGCAAAAAGTTATTTAGACTCAAGAACAAAGAGAAGAAGAACCTAAAGGGGAAAAAATTCTAGTAAATTAAGTAATAAGACATCACTTATCCAATTAGATCATTGGAGATAAATACTACTAGAGTGATGACAAGGAGAAATATGACAGATATAGTGTACCTTCTCTCACACATAGAGCCCAAACTACAAGGGAATCATTCAAGCATGAAGAATTGAGAAAGGTCATGGAGGAAGAGATTGATCAAATAATAAATAATGACACATGGAACTTGGTGACCCATGGAGAAGACAAGAAAAAAAGAAACACTAGGCACCTCACTTTCATAGCACTAGACATCAAAAGATATTCATTAACTTCAATTTGCATTCAAGTAATTTCAAAATTTTAGGAATTAAAGAAATAATATATTTATCAAGAATTGAAGGCATTCAAGATTCAAGGATTTGTTGAGAGAATATTCTTTATAAGACATAGTACTTTGTTGGTTATTAAGGAGTGATATCTACATTAATGAATTCACCATATTATTAATTAAGACCATTTACATCCATGGATCCATTATGTGCATTAGTAGAACCATTAAATTTTTCAATATTTCCTACATAGTCCATTGTGAAACCCTTATTAGCAAGGGTTTCTTCAAGAGATAAATATTTATGTGTTTTTATCTCTTCCTTTCACATTTTACATTTTAATATCAATGTTGATTCCTATATCAATGGTTTTACCTATGAATCCCTCATAAAAAATTAAGTTTTATTATGTGTAAGAGGAGGTCAACTAAACTACAACCAAATATCTTTAAAAAAATCATCAAAATATTTCCAATATTGCTCAGATAGTTTTTTTTTTTTTTTTTGGTGTCTCGAGAACATGTCCATCTTCCTATTAAGTGTCCAAACACTTTACCTCTAGGTCAACATCTTGCTAGAGGCTTGAGAAAAAAATAATTTTCTTGGTTTTATGTTTTGATCACAAATTTGTAGTTAGAAGTTCTTTGACAAGTTCAAATCCATAATTTCTAGAGTAAAAATACATAATTCCTTTCACATTTAGTGGTGATTTCTTTATCACTCATTTCACTTTTTATTCTACCCCTATTTCCATATTTTAGTTGGGTTGGTTGCATATATTTGGCACCTAGATCTATCATACTCTTCACGTTACAAAATTTTTTTCAATTTCAAACTTGGATTTACATATCCTTAATTAAACTTAAACTCTATGAAATATGATCTATTTGCATTCAGATTTGATATAATTTTGGTTTAGTACTAGCATCCCTTCATAAAATTATAGTTTATCTAATGTAAGTCAAATCATATTGAGAATGATATTATGAAGCTCCACTTTCTATTATATTTTGAATGTTAGTGTGGAAGTGGTTAATTAATTAATTCATCTCAAATGTTTTATATTTTAAACTCATTAGGCTCCATCTAACGCCTAAATGGACCCTTTGTTTAATGCTAAAGCAAATAGATACTTCATCAATGTTTGGATGCCTTAAGCATGCATATAATGACTTGATTAATTTGGAATTTTGATGGAATTGAAAAGGGGATGGAGCTCTCATAACATGTATGAGTTGATCAAATAACCATAAATGTTAGGAATCATTTGAAATAAAAAATACCTATCATAAAAACAAGATCAAAAAAATACAATACGATTTGTAAACCTATTTGTATGGATTGAACAAATTAAACTAATTTTATGATTGAGAAACATAAGAATGAAAAAATGACCTTAATTATAGAAAGGAAACCTACAAAAAAATCTAAAAAATCTATCTTTTATCATAAATAGTAATTTAGAGCTAAGATATGGAAACTAGAAGTGCATGGTATGCACAATATGCAAAAAATGTGTTGACTTAGACTAGAATAACCTAAAGTTAGGATTGTTAAGTGAAATGCATTAGAGAAAGAATGTGTAAACATTTCCTTAATTTTGCATAATATTATGACCGAAAATATTCCTTAGCCTACTTAGAATTAATTAATAAAACTCGAGTGCATCCTCTAATACAATTATATTTGAAATCAAGTAGATCCGTTTGTCACAAGCAATAGGAAATATAGTGAAACTATAGGTTCCTTTTTATAAAAAATGATACTAAAATAATTTAGGGTGAATAGTTTGTGTAGGTATAAAGTTGAGCAAATGAGAAGTTTCGTTATACACATTTTATAGAAAGTAATGTTTTGTGTCGGAATCAAGTAGAGTAGTTGTAAGGGATGTCTAGATGAAAATAAAAATTATAAATATATGATCAAAATGTTTCCTAAAAAACTTTATTAGAAGTGCTTGAAACTATACTTCAAGATAAACAAGACCTTTCTTTTACAAATTTGTTAAATTATGGTGGGTAGCTCTCTATCTTCTCTATCTAAATTGAAAATTTTCTCTTTAGATCATTCAAGTAGTAGATATAAAGAGAGAAAATGATAAGGATGATGGACATTTTCCTAGTTAAAATCTAGCTCTTTTGGAATTATCTATGAAATATAATTCAAACTAAAGCTTATTATAATATAGAAGAGGATATATCTATAATTGAAAGATATACCTTCTATAAATTAATGCCCTCCCAATATGAAAATAAATCATGAAAATATGCTTGCATTGATATTTGTGTAGCTTCTACAATGATTGAAACACAATAATATGGTGAGGTAATTGAGTTCTTAATCATGAAAGCTTGTATTTATATGTAAGGATAAGATTAGGACACTTCAAATAATAGGAGTATGCTTTCTTTTATTCCCCCTCCTCCCCAAATAAAATGTTTTGAAATTTTATAGTTTAATAACATACATAAGGATTAATGAGTCGCATGATATAGTTGGTAGTTTCAATTTGAATTTAGGTAGTAGTAATGCTAAGTGTCATGAGTAAACAAAACTTCAAAATATAAAATGAATCTAGAGCATTAAAACTCAAGTATTAGTAAGGTCACATCATGATTAACTAATCTAAACAAAAAATTATAGTGGCATTGACACATATAAATATAAGATCTAATGAAAGATTATAAATGTCATTTGGATTTTTGAATGTACTATATTTGAATTGAACAAATAGAATATAAAAGTGCAAAGGAAAACATACAACTCCTTCATATTTTTTCCCTTTCTTTACTATCCTTCTTTCCTTTACTTTCTCTCATCCTGATGACAGATCATTAGAAAATATTTATACTAAAAATAGACACAATCTTAGCCTATAACAAACATTTTTTTACTCCCACTTCTTGTCCTTTTGAAAGATGTTTCTTCACAATCTCCCATAAAATTTTATTTTTTCTATTAAATAAAGGCTCTCACAACTAAAGAAATTGGAAATAACAATTTCGAAACGGACGTAAGAAGAGGGATTAGATAATAAGAATCAGGTTTAAGGCCACCAAACATTGTTGATTTCACATGCGTGCACAGGAAATGGACACCCCGCTTGTCCAAATACACTGTACAGTTTACCTTCGATGCTCCTCATCATTCATACCTCTGCATCGAAAACAATTAATTTCTCGCATGGCATTTGCATTAAAACCCAGTCACAACTATTAAGCTCTATTCGCGGTTGTGACCAGATGTACTGATTATTTACTAGGTTTCTGTCCCAGCTACGTTGATTTTCACGGGCAACTATTTCATCGTACGAGCTCCTCGAAAATGCTTGAAATTCGGACCAACTGGGCCCTTCACACCCTTCTATACTAAGCTCCCACAGAGAAGTGCCTATTTCGTCCACCAAAACAACTTTCCCATCATACCCAGCTAACTTCCAGCTGCAGCGGTGCTCATACTCAAACTCAGGAACCTCTGCTGTTGCCTCTGGTCGCCTGATAACATCCCAACTCTTCTCTTCAATATTATACGCTACAACATCAAATCTGACCATCATGGGAAACCCACTATATTGATCAAGTGGGGTGTAATTAATCCAATAGAACTTCTTTCTTGCATATAAACCTTCTCCTTTGGGACAAATTGCTACGGCTACATCCATCTCCAATTTTGTCCATGTAGAAGTTTCTGAGTCAAACACCTCCATAACCAGCCGGTTCCTTCGTCCTTCTAGGCTGTTGTTTAGTCCTATTACCAACATGCATCTTCTCTCATAAGGATCAAATCAAATGGCAATGAAATCTGTTTTGGATTGGAGTTGAATTTGCGGGGGCCGATTTTTCCATGTCCTGGTAATAGGATTGCATATAGAGAACAAATTGGGTGCTTTTCGATCACTACGATAACAGTGGAGGCTCTTGCAGTTCGTCACCACTCTACCGCAGGTGGCCAGAAAATCTAATGTGAGTTTACGGAGAGCGTAATTGGGCATTGATTGAATTAAGTACAAATGATGGATAATAGAGTCACCCTGTGTAAAACCTTGGGAATCATATACACAGCCTAAAAAATTGTGCAACGCAGTTGGACCTCGCAAACATCCGTTCAAGCCTCCTATGAGAAAAGCTGGTTGTCAATAAAGGGGGACATTTAAATGAATTCGCTGGATTAATTCTGTTCCCCATGATTTACAAACAAGCTTGAAGTTTCTCATGGTTAGAGTAGGGAGATGAGATATAACCCGGATTAATAATGCTTCTGGCAGTTTGCTCCATACCTCAACATCCATCTCTGGGGTCTCTTCAACTGCAGGTTTTTTCTCTCAAATTCCGATTTGAGCTCAAAATGTAACTCCTTTATTGCATCATCAATTGTAGGTGATAACGTAATCCTTCTAGCCACGGATGGAAGACAGGTATAAATGTATTTGAAATGATTATTTCTTATATTGAACATACTAAATATATGTGTGCAAAAGAATTGCTTATTTGAATTCTGGCTAACTCACCATCCTGACATATACCTCTAGGTTCAAAACAGGTATACAATCTGTTTGTAACAGAAAGGCAGCCCTCGCATTGGTAGCCACTCCACCTTTCCTTGGGAAATAATAAAATATTATTGAGTCGATATTAGTTATGTTGGAAAAGTCTCTCCACGACAAATTTTGGGCATAGGCGATATTACTTAGGTTACAATCCAGTTTGAAGGCTGTCCTCTGTGTTGTCTTCCAGATTTTCTCTTTTTTTTTATCATGTTTATATTCATAATGAGCTTTTCCCAAAGATGGTCCCTATTGGTTTTGTTATATATTTCAATATATAAAGATTTTTTCTATCTATACTGTTTTAAGTAGTTGTGTGAAGTAGGAGTATTGAGTTTATAATGACAAATCTCTTTAGATAAGAGGTAAAAGAGTAAAGGGTAATCATTCCATGGTACAATAATAACCATTAAAGTTTGAAGGTTAAAAAGAGCCTCTTGGAATTATTTTTTTCGCTGTTATGGGAATTGAATTTAATAGATTTCCTTTTTATTTGATTGATTAGGAGCATAACATTTGATATCTGTCACTTTTTTCTACAAGCATAAACTTTTGGTAAGTGATGTTGGCTTTGAGAACTTATTTTTCCTTACTGAAATAAAAATGGTTGTGTTTGCATTGTTAATATTGGTTGGTTCATCTCTCAATACTATTCATTTATTTGAGGCTTAAGCTTGAATAATGATATTCTATTCTTCAACAAAGATTGACATATTATGTGAGTATAAGTGGGTCTAATTCTATGATTCTTTTGACAATAATTGTTGTTGATTTGTATCATTTCTGAATGACCCTTCTAAACAAATCAAAGAGCATAAAATTTTGTTAAACTCAGTGCACCCTTACAAATCTGCATAGTCTAGAACTTGACAATTTAATAATAAATTTCACAATTGTTTGGCTAATTAACCTCACTATTTGGAGACTTTCATTTATGGTTGAACGTCACATCCCTTTGATAGATTCGATTTCTCACTCATGATTCAACCATAATTTTTCTTTTCATTCTTTAAAGAAGATAAAGGATCTTGTGTCAAGTGATGCAAATAAACTATGTCTGATGAACTATTCATATCCTTATATTAGTGACAACCAGCAAGATATGCTGAAAAAATAAGAAAAATACTTTTGATTTCTACATGTAAGGAGATATTAATAATCTTATTCAGAATTGAAGTTATGTTGGGATCTACCATAAGCCTAGCCAAATTAACACTATAATTCTTTCATTAATTAGAAGCTAATAATAAATCATAAATTAATTAGATTCCTAAAATTAATATTAAAAGAAAAAAGGCAAATTAGTTGTTTTGAAAATAATTGTATACAATTATTTCAGTTTATAATAGTAATATTTCAGTTTATTATTTCAGGCTTGTATTAATAGACAAATTCAATCCAAAAGTCTAGCATAAAAGCTAAAATAGGCCTGCACCTAATTGATGCTTTTGAAAATTGCCTCCTCACTCATACTTTTCATGAAGCTAACCAATTGGTTGACTACCTTTCAAACTTAGGATGTGATGAAAAGAAACTAGATAGTTGGGATCAAACTACATTGGCAGAGCTATATCCAAGTTTATGAAACAAAGTTGTCATGATTTATCATTTGGCACTCTTCATGTTGTCATTTAGTACCTTGCAAAAAATGATTAATTGAGATGGATGTGCTGGCACTTTTGTAAATGATTATCCTTGATATTTTTATATGCCTAATATCTTCTTTTTTCATCTGGCTATATTTGAGTTACCTTGTCATGTACTTGTGGCATGTGTCTCAGGACAACGTGGCTTAATGACCTTGTGTGTCCTATTTTCTTGGGCTACGAATTTTGCTAGATGGTTGTTTAAGGATCAAAGTTCTCATTAACATTACATGCTCCAACTCTACTTCTAAATTTGTGTCTACTTCTAAAAATCATTATTACTATGAGCAATCATTCTGTAAATTTTCTCAACACTTTGTATGGAATCTCTTGGCATCTTTGTGTCAGGTGATGATTTTGGGTTGTCCATTTAAAAAAAAAATTAAATTAAATTAAATTAAATATTTAACATAAAATGATTATTAATTTTACTTGATGACATATAATATCAATAAAATGTGACTTAATTTACAAGCAATTGAACACCTAATGTGTAAATAGATTAACTCTTTACTTATTTACTTTTCTAAAATATAAATATAAATTTATTTATTTGGTTCACTAGCTAGAATGGGGTAGAGACTAGATAAAGGTTAACATGAGAAGGTTTAAATATAAAATTAAAACATTTAAAGCACAACATGGGTGCTTTAGGAGTGGAATTTGGTCCTTATAATTAATGCGTAAATTCCTTGTAAGAGTGAAGGATATATTTTATATATTTTCTATATATTTAAAATAGTGTGAAAAAACCACTTCACTTTGATTAAAATAATATTCAACAAACCCTAAACTTAAATTCACTCTAAATCAAATAACTATAGTTCAAAGATAAAATTTGTAAGGCTATATCAATGAACCATGTGTCTACCATTTCGAATATATTTGAACTTAAGAATGTTTGGTTTATCTTTTGAAGAAGAGGTTAAAGAAAAAGGGGCTATGCATGATAGTTGTTAATGAAGGACCTTGAGCATCCTAATAGTGAAACATATTGATGTCAAGGATAAAAGGGACCAAAATACATACTAGTGAAAGTGATACTAAAGTGGTTATAAAGATGAAAGTGAAATAATAATAACATATGTAGTTTCTAACTTGGAATATCTTTCTTAAGATCTATAACCTTCATCATAGATATTTTACAAAATTATGATGATTAAAATACTTTTAGTCAATCCTAAATAAATGAATTTGTTAATTATGTTGGCCAGAAAAGATCAAAATATAGTGCATGCCTCAAAAACTATTTTTTAAAATAAAAATTACATATGCCACCTAAATATATAACTATTATATCATCAATAGAATTAGTGGAGTGGAAAGAAAAGATTGTTTATAGAATATTATAATACTTTGCTATGGACCAATAATATTATATCCTTGATTTGAAAGCAATAAAAGAAAAACAACTTAGATATAGCACCTTTTGAAATCATCTATGATATTCTATAAATAAAGGCATAAATAAATTGATGTAAAGTCTATACGAAAATTCTAAAACACATCCCATCATGCTATTCATAATCATATATTTTAATTTCTACTATAAAGAAACTAGAAATAATTCTAAACCTCTCTAGATAAAATCTGAAATATCCATCAATACCCCACACAATAATGTCTTAGCTTCTCTATTAGTCTATGTCACTGTTCCCATATAGAATTAATATTATTTATTTCATTATATTGTGTAGGTTATGCAAAAAATAGACCCCACTATGACTAAAATACTATAGAAAAATGTTATTCCGGGTTTGATCATATAATAAAATAGCTTTTGAAGCTTTGTATGAAACTATAATACTACTATTAGAAACTACTCAACAACTTAACAAATCTTAATCACTACTTATCATTATTTATAAACAATAAAACTTATATATGCTACTCCTTGTTGGAAATTTAAGATGAGTAACTGAGAGGGGAGGGGTGACTCAGTTACAACAAAAATAAATCCGAGATCCCTTAAATGTCAAAAAAAAATCAAATTATAACTTCTTCTAAAATTGTATGATTCATGTAACTCAGTTAACACATAGGCACTCAGTTAACACTACCAATTTGTTGTCACTCGGCAAGTATGGAAGTATCAATTGAAACTCAGTAAATACTAAACATATAGATCTTAAGATATTAAGTGTGGTTAACATTAATTAACTTAGTTTTATACACATAAAAGAAATAGCATGAACACAAGTGACACTAGGATTTAATGTGGAAACCTAATTTGTGAAAAACCACCAATTGAACCTAGTTAGTTATTTTCACTCTTCTAAAGTGAGCCCTATTAGGATCCAATCCTATTAAAAGTTACAAAACACATTGTTAGGAGTGACCTTGTTAAAAGATTTAATCACCCTATTAGGAGTGGCCTCATTAGAGGTCTTTAGACACTTCAATCTAGAAATGCCACCTTGTTAGAAGATTTGGAAAATAGTTGTTAAGATAACTCATTTAAAAGATTTGATGCAGTACTATAATTATTAGAGAGAAACAATGAAATGACTTGATTGCTGCTATATTGCTAATTTCAAATCTCTCTTTTCCTTTGAATACTTGATCCTCCCAACTAGAATGTTTAATGCAACTTGGTCAACTCAAGATACTCTTCAATCCTTCCAATTTTCTTCCTTGATTTATCTTTTCAATCTCATGCTTCACTTGCTAATCTCACAAGTTGACCTTATAATTATATAGATATTCCTTTGTCAAGTTGGCTTGAATATACTTACTAATATTCAATATTCATCCCTTAAGTTAGCTAGACTTAAAAAATAAATTTATTAAACTAAATAAGAAAATCCTTCATTAACCAACCCATCTTAGTAGACACTAACTCTAAAATGATTTTCCCCATTGCAAATTTGTAAACTTCCTTTCGTAACCAAGTGAGCTTGGTAGACACTGTCTTCCTACAAACTTTTTTTGGTGCTCAAGTGAAGCTTGATAGATACTATTTCTGAACTTGGCTTACTCTAGAATGCTTGACAGACACTAGAAACTATATTCATCACCCGAGTGGCTTGATAGCCACTAATAGGTAAAGATATGACATTTTGTGTAATATCAAAGACAATATACAATTGATCAATTATATTCAACAATCTCCCTCTTTAGCATTGATAGAAACACAACATGTCATAATACAATGAAATTTTAGATAAAAATAAAACTAAGGATAGTATCCTTAGTTTCATTATGAATCTCATCCATGAGAACTCCCTGTATTAGTGTGAACTCCCCCTAACATCAATCTCTTCCTTTGGAATGAATTTTTGATTAATCTGATTACAATGACTACAATATCAAACTCTCACTCTTTGATATGAACTCAAGTTCATTTCCCTTTTTGGAATTTCTTTTCTTTCTTTTACATCTTATATAAATCTCTAATATATGACAAAACTTTCCCTCTATCAAACTATTTCTACCAAACATAAAAATTTTGTGATGTATGATTGAACTCTCCTTCTTTGACATCCTATGCTAAAGATAGCATTCAGTGAACTTTCAAGTACCTAATCTACTAATTCACATGCAAACTACCCTTTACAATACTGCATTAACTTGACTAATCTTCAACATGCTTGGTTGATGCATCACTAAAATTTGATTCATGAGCTTTACATAAGAGAATGACCCTTATTTTACCTCTTAGAGAGAAACATGCATCCTTAGGTATTCGCTTGGTGAATATGCTTGCAATCTATTTTTTTGTATTCAAATATTCCAATCTTACCTCCTTATCTTGCACTGATTCTCCTAAGAAATACTATTTAATTTGAATTTGTTTTATTTTAGTATGCATCATAGGATTCTTGGAAATGTTAATTGCACTGGTGTTATTATAAAAAATAACAACTGGATATTTGATCTCTTCCTTCATACCTATCAACAATTGTTTGAACCAAACAATGTTTGAACAATTGAGTACTACAGCAACATATCATGGTTCTACTTTTGACTAAGAGATATGTTTTTTCTTCTTGCTTGTTCATGATACTAGCCTCTTTCCAATAAAGAATAATCCGCCACTAGTGCTCTTCCTATCATTAGTGCTTCCTACCCAATCAACTTGAGTTAATGCTTTTAATTCAAAGTTTCCTTCTTTCTTATACCATGACCCATAGTCTTCAGTACCCTTTAGATACCTCATAATTCTTTTTATTGTCATCATATGATTTTCTGTTGGATTAGTATAGAATCTTTCCACTATTTCAACTGCTAATGATATATCAAGTCTTGAGTGCACCACATAAGTTGAACTTTTCCAATAATTGATTTGTGTGTAGTTTGATCTACATCTTTTTATTCATCATCTTTGGAAAGCTTATATCCAATAGACATAATTGTTTCAACTAGTCTAGAATCCTCCATTCCAAACTTCTTTAGTACCTCCTTGATGTATTTTTATTGATTAATATAGATACCATCCTTTTGATCTCTCCAAACATTGATATCTAAATTTCCTTACTCATTTCCTTAGAAAAAGATTTCCACAAATCATCATCTCTAGTAAACAATGTATCATCCACAAATATTTTTGCCAACATAATCATCTTATCTAGTCCTTCTTTGATGTATAGGCTGATGTTATCATTAGTTGTTTGAAAACCAATCTTTATGAGATACTTCATGTACAATCTCTCATGCCATTCATTGGGGGCTTGTTTGAGTCTATACAAAGCTTTGTGTAGTCTGTAAACCATGTCCCTTTTTTTAGGATCAAAAAAACCTTCACGTTTCTCTATGTAGACTTTCTATTCTAAGATTTCATTTTGGAATGCTTCTATTTCACATCCATCTAGTACACTTTGAATTATTTGTGTGTTGCATATGTAAGGAGTGTTCTAGAACCTTCAATTCTAGCAACAAGAGAAAATTTTCTTCATAGTCAATAGCTTACTCTTGAGCATAACCCTTGCAAACTAGCCTTGTCTTATTTTTTGAAACTTCCCCATTCTCATTCAACTTGTTTCTGAATACCCATTTTGTGCCAATTACATTCTTATCCTAGGGTCTAGGAACAAGATTCCAAGTCTTATTCCTTTCAATCTGATTGATTTCTTGACTCATACCTTCAATCTAACTTTCATTCTCTATTGCATATTTTATAGATCTAAGCTAAAATTAAACTTAAGGAAGCATGTACCTTTTGATTTTTTTCTTGTCATTGTACCAACTGATTGGTCTCTAATTATTTGCTCACATGCATGATGTCTTTTGACATATCTAGAAAGTCAAGGCTCCTTTCTAAAATCACTAGGTTCTCCATGATCTTTTGTTTGATGCTTGGGTCCCACTATCTATGACTCAATTCCATTAGACTATGACTCAGTTTCCACTTACTAAAACTTGGGTCCTTCTGATAACTCAATTCCTTCTAATGACTCAGGTTGTACTTGTTCCAACTTGGGTTGAACTGGAGATTTTGGGTAGTTAGGTGGTGAAGGTTGGTGATTCCCACTTGCTTGAATATCAAGAATAATATTAGGCTCATAATAAATAAAAAATTTGTAGTCTTCAAGTTCCTTACTACTTTGTTCTTTGGTTTTTTATACAAACTCATCAATCTTCACATGTGCACTTTCTATAACTTTATGAGTAGATAGATTCAGATATTTATAAGTGTCTCTCTTATTGGAATATCCCAAAAATATTCCTTCTTCACTTTTGACATCAAATTTTCCTTTTCTAGACTCCTTCAGAATATAACATTTACTGCCAAATACTTTGAAGTAACATAGATTGAGTTTATAGCCATACCATAACTCAAAAGGTGTTCGATTTGAATCCTTCATTAGCTGAACTCACTTCAAGGTATGAACTGTAGTGTTGACTTCTTCCTTAGAGTATTTAATAGCAATATTCTTTTCTATCATAATAGTCCTTCCACAATCAATGATTGATCTATTCCTTCTTTCAACAATGTCATTCTTCAGAGGTTTTTTTAGATGTAGACACTTGTCTTCTGATTCCTCTCTCATTGTCAAATTTTTCAAATTAATTAGAAATGAATTCTTCTTGGCCTCTGTCTGATCTCAAACATTTCAGCTTCTTTCTTATTTCCTTTTCAACTCTAGCCAAATACCATTTGAACTTTTGAAAATTTTCATATTTTTCCTTTAAATACATAACATTCATCATTCTAGAATAATCATTAATAAATAAAATAAAATACTTAACCCTTGTGTAGATTTCAATGCCAATAGGTCCACAAAGGTCTATATGGACTAGCTCCAACACTTCTTTAGAATGATAGTTATTTCTTTTAAAAGTTGTCTTTCCCATCTTGCCAATTTAACAATTCTTGCACCTGCCCATGTCAGGTTTCCTAGTCTTGGAATGCCTCTAACCATTTTGTTCTTGCTTATGTTTATTAGGTTATCAAAATTCACATGACATAAGCTCTTATGTGATAACTAGCTCTTTTCTTCTACTTGAGAAATGAAATATGAACTTCCATTAAGATCCAGGTAGAATAAGTTACCTTTAGTTTGCTTGTCACTCCCAAATAAATTACCTTTTCCATCTAGTAGATTGGCCTTTCCACACATGAATTCTACCTTAAATCTAATATTATTCAACTTAGCCACATTACATAGACTATTCTTTAGTTCTTCAACCCAATAATAATTATCACATTTGGGATCATTAGTCAATGCAATAAAACCTTTACCTTTCACATAACATGGTTCATCATTGCTAAATCTAATAGTTCCACCTCCTCATTATTGTCATCCTCTAAAATGGTTATGGTGTTTCACTTTTTTCTCCTTGAGGCCAATCTATGGAAGAACACCATATTTTTGTCTCCCTCCTCCAATCATTGGACCCTAGATCTCTGTTTCCAGAAGACTTCCTCCTTGTTCATGAGGGAGTTCCATTTTTGTTGACATTCCCTCTCCTCCTACTGTTGTGCAACTGGGGCTCCACTTAGCATGATTTGGTTTTAGAGCTCAACCAACTTCTTTTTTTTTTGCTTCTTTCCATTGGCTAAACTCTTGAATGATGATTTTCACCATTCCTTAACCTCCTTTTGGATTTACTCCAATTTTCTAGCAATTCGCAAAATGGTCATTCCTTCCACCAGGTCCTTCCACCAATGACCAATACAATATCTGAAATTCTTATGTAAATGCCACATAATCTCATATTTGAAAGGCCTCTATCTGGTTAAACTTCATGACCATGAGAAAAGAAGCATGGAATGGTTTGAGAGTGTCCTAGGATAAGCTTTTAGGTAAGTATATTGAAGAATGTTCAATCCAACTGAGATAAGATTCGTGTCAAGCCTAACTTGGATCAGGTTTTTCCCAAGTCTATTGTTAGAGTAGGTGAAGGTCCAACTCTAGATATCAATATCTATTAGGTCTTTTCTTCTTAGGAAATCCTCTAGATCCTGCATATTGTTTGAAAATTCCTCTAGCTTCCCTATCTTCTCTGAGGGGTACAAAGGGGTGTTAAAATCCCCAATACATAAGATATTTCTAGTCTTATGCATTCTAACATAGTGGTTGCCTCATTCCAAACAATGAGCCTATCATTATAAGTATTAGGGCATAAAAATTGAAAACAAACCAACTTCTAGACTGGTTGGTGAATTTAGTGATGACAAAATGGCTTTTGGTAGAAATATCCTCTCCCAACACCTTATCAAGATTCTACATCATCGCAATCCCTCTAGAAGAACCATTAGCCTCACAATAAGTGTAGCTAGCATTACGCTAGATATAGCTAGCCACTCTTGAGAAGACCTACTTTGTCATTTTGACTTCCTACAAAAGAATCATATGAGCCATGAGTTCAATGATCTTTTGTTTGATTTTATATTGTTTCATATAACTATTTAGCCCCCTCACATTCCATATGACCTTCATCTTTCATAGCCCCCTAAGCAATCTCCTTTTATGTTTCCTTTTGGCAGACAATCTTGGTCAGAGGTTAGCCAACCCTCTCGGTTGATCCAGTATTTTCTTTATTCCCTACTTTATTCTTTCTCTTTTGGACTGTCCATCCCACATTTGGGTCCTTTAAAGTGGGTGAAAGAACTTCAATAATACTTGGCAGGGAGACCACAAGAGTTCCATTTTTGAAAAGTGAACTCGCTCCCACATCAGGGAAAGGGATACATGTGTTCCCTTCTCCCAACATAGTAATTTCTTTGCCCAATATAACCTCACCCAGCTGTGGTATTTACACTATCTAAATATCTAAAATCTCTCCCTCTTCATCGATAACCATCTCAAAAATCTTGGTCAAGTTTCCTATGTTCTCCTCTCCTTGCCTCTCATCTTGGGCTCCAAAGGGGTTTTAAATTTCCCATCAACATCTAGGGTTACATTTATCTAGGGATCCCCCAAACCAAATGGTTTTGAGCTTTCAAGGTTTCAGGGGTAATAGCTATCTCTGCTATTTTTGAACTTTCTACCACCTTGATACCTAGGGTTGAGACGTTGTTCTTGAGTTTCTCACTTATTGGGAGTTAGAAAAGAGATGACCAAAGTTGTTACACTTTTAGCAGAAGGGGGCAACATTCTCATTAACAAGTGATTACGACCAGGTACCCCATTTAGATTTTTGGACCACTATGGTGGGGAGGAATTTATTCATCCCCACATTAACATAAATTCTAGCATATCCAAGCTTAACCTTTAAGGAAGTCATCAAGTCAAATTTAATGAACTACCCAAAGGAGTTTTTGATCCATTTCAAAACCCACTCATCCTAATATTCCAAGGGCAACCCACAAAGGTGTATCTAGACTGGGGCAGACCCTAATAGATTGCAATTAGGATTAAATCAATTTTTTCATTTGGAAAGCATTAGGTGGTGTTTTCTGATGCAGAAGCATTTAGAGGTATAAGGGAAATCTTGTGTCACCTAAAAAAATATACCTAGACATAGTTTCTATTTCATGTGTTTTCATTTTAGGATACTCATTTGGCTCAAACAAAGGTTCCATCTCTCACAATTCCACTATTAGTGTTCTGGGTTAGAGTTTTAAACACCCTAGGATACGTGTAAATGCCAAGAAAAAGACTATGTAATTGAGCCATAATTATGGTGAGTTAGAAGGTACAATTTGGAGAGATGATGCTAATTATAATTTAGAACATTCTAGGAAAAGAATTTGGTCAAAAGGCCCCATAGTTAGAAAGTTATTACAATTTTTTTATTTTTGGAGACCTCTTAAGAATGCTTCAAAGTCAGGTTTGAGGCACAAAATGACCTTGTACGGGCCAAAAAAATGGGGGAAAAGGAAAGCTCATACATAGCAATATAAAGCACTTCGAGAGCTTTCCAAAAATGTAAATGGTTCATTAATCAGAGCTACGGTTCGAAAGTTATGCCTCCCCAAAGTTCAGCTACCATTTCTAGATTCCTCTAATTTTGCACCGACTTCTAATGCGACTTCAGGAGCCTTCTATTTTGGCGATGGATGCCAACTAGCACTTTCTAGAATTTATTCCTAATCCTTAACCCTTTGGGGTCTATTTAAGAACATTTCTAGTATTGTAAAAGGTAGTTCAGATTGGAGTTTGAATGAAGGTACTGGGAGAAGAAATTATCTCCATATTTATACTATTGTAAGCCCATAGTGCATGTTTTAGAGTCTATTTTCTCCACACTAAGTGTATTGGCATATTCTCATAGTTAATAAATTTTTCCCTTTCTTGTTGTGTCCATTCTGTACTTGGGTTGTGTCTCCATTAAGTGGTATCAGAGCCAAGTTTTCCTGAGTGTGTAGACAAAGTGCCGACTGTGAAGCAATTTGCACCAGGACTGTGTGGTTGTGGGTTTGAGTTAAGAAGATTCCTCCATGAAGAGAGTGAGGTGGAAGGGCCAAATCTATGAATCTTGAGGAGGTTAGAGCCCTCCAAAGACAAGTTCAAGCATTGTAAGAGGAGCTCCATAGATGAACAAATGTTGCCGCAGGTGGCGAAAGTAAGGACGATAATGAAGAAGAAAAAATTGGACAGGAAGGGGAAGTTCTGAACTAGGCAAAGGAGAGACTTTTTAGGGCCATTAGTAAGTTTGGAAAAAGACCTACAATTGATGTGGATGTATTTTCAAGAAATCTGAAACTGGATGAGTTGACTGACTAAATCAATGAATTGGAGGAGCACTTTGAGTATGAGGATATCAGGGACCCAGATAGGGTTAAGTTTGCAAAGGCCAAACTAAAAGGCCATGCCAAAATCTAGTGGCAAGAGGTTCAATTGGAAATAAATAGAATAGGAAAGAAGAAGATCATAAGCTGGGATCGCATGATGGACAAACTAAAGAAGCAGTTCATTCTTGTTGACTACAAGCTTGATTTGTTTAAGAAGATGCATGGGTTAAAGCAAGTAGGAAAATCAGTCTTGGAATATACGGAGGAGTTTTACCAACTTTTGATTAGAGTAGGGCATGTAAAAGAAAATAAGGAGAAGGTTGCTCATTATATCAGTGGGTTGCGAGCTCGCATCCAGGAGGAATTAAGTCTAGTAAGAATGACTAGTGTTGAAGAGGCATATCAGTTTGCCCTGTGAGTTGAAGAGAAACTAAATAAAAGGTTTGACAGGAGACAAAAAGGGCACTGTCAAGGAGGAAGGGGCAGTGGTAGGTGATTTAGAGGTTGAAATGAGACCCAAAAGAAAAATGAAAATGTGGGTACTAGCAGGAACCAGAGGAACGAGGATTTCAACCACTCTCGTGATCAAAAATTTTGAGATCAGAGAGGAAGAGGTAGAGGACATGGACAAGGTTTAGGAAGAGGAGGCTTCCATGGTACCTATTTCCATTGCAATGAAAAAGTTCATCGTGCCTTTGAATGTCCTCAACAACAAGGAAAGAAAGATAGGAGAGCTGAGGGTCAAGCTAGGGTTGCTCATGTGGATGAGGATGCACATTCATCAAATTCAAAGGATGCAAAAGGAGGAGAGACTTTAGTAAATGAAACGGTCCTAATAAGTGGTGAGATTGAACTAGGACAAAGGAGGCGTCTATTTTGTACCAGGTGCAAGTGTGAGGATAAATTTTGTGATGTGATCATTGATGGTGGTAGCACTAAAAACTTGGTGTTAGGGGAAATGGTTTCAAAGCAGAAGTTCAAGAGGGAGAAACACCCCCAGCCTTATCGGATCACTTGGGTGGAGGATAATCATAAGGTCATGCTAAGTGAACAATGTTTAGTGAAGTTCAAAATTGGGAGTTACCATGATGAAGTTCTCTATGATATTATTCCAATGGATGTATGCCATCTATTGTTGGGAAGACCATGGCAATTTGATAGGCATTTGATACATGATGGTCATGCAAACACATACTCTCTAACAAAGGATAGAGTTTGCTACAAACTAAAGCCCATGATAAAGGAAGGTGAAAACTTATGCAATAGTGCTAGGATCTATCTTGTTGATGGAAGAAAGTTTTTAGATGGCATGAAACATCAGTGTATGTGTTATACTTTGATTCCTAGAAAAGATAAGGAAGGTAGTAGTGAAATACCACTTGAAGTTTCAGATTTATTGAGTGAGTTTGGAGATATCATCTCTAATAATGTTCCAAAAGGATTGCCACTAGTAAGGCAAATCAGTCATCAGATAGATTTAATCCCTGGAGCTAGTTTTCCTAACAAGGCTGCTCATAGGATGAATCCTACTAAAACTAAGGAGCTAAATAGATAGGTTTAGAAGCTATTGAGGAAGGGTTTGATTTGAGAGAGCCTAAGTCCATGTGTAGTACTTGCAGTACTGGCACCAAAGAAGAATGGGGAATGGAGAATGTGTACAGACTCTCGAGCTATAAATAGGATAACCATCACATATCGATTTCCTTTGCCAAGAATGGATGATCTTATGGACTGCTTGAGTGGAGCTCAGTACTTCACAAAGATAGACCTCAAGAGTGGCTATCACAAAATATGGATATGAGAAGGAGATGAGTGGAAAACTGCCTTCAAGACTAAGAAGGGTCTTTATGAGTTGCTAGTCATGCCCTTTGGATTGATGAATGCCCCAAGCACCTTCATGTAGCTTATGAATGAGGTACTTAAGAAGTTCTTGAGAAAATTTGTTATCGTCTATTTGGATGATATTTTAATTTTTAGAAAGACCTTGAAAGAACATTTATTACATATTCGTAGTGTCCTTGAAAGGTTGAGGGAAGAGAAACTATTAATTAATCTAAAGAAGTGTAGCTTTGCTAAAAAAGAGTTAGTCTACTTGGGGTTTGTTGTATCACCTGAAGGTCTCAAAATGGATCTAGAGAAGGTAAAAGCCATCTTGGAATGGCCTACTCTAAGGTTTTCTACTGAGGTAAGATCATTTCATGGTTTGGTTAGTTTTTACAGGAAGTTCATTAATAATTTTAGTGGCATATGTGTACCCCTGATTGACAAAATAAGAGGAGATAGAAAAGAGTTCAAATGGACTACAATACTTGCGTGAAGTTTTTAATTGCTGAAGAAGAAGGTGATAAAACAACCTGTGTTGGCACTTCCTAATTTTAGTAAGGTGTTCCAGGTGAATTGTGATGCTAGTGGTAGTGCTATTGGGGCTGTATTAGGCCAAGAAGGTAAGCCTGTTGCATATTTTAGTGAAAAATTAAATAATGTGAAGAAGAAGTATTTTGTTTATGATCAAGAGTTCTATGCAATAGTTTAGGCCTTAAAGAAATGGAGGAATTATTTATTGCCAAAGGAATTTGGTTTATATAGTGATCACCAGGCATTACAGTAGCTAAATAGCCAAGGTAAATTGAACCAGAGGCATATAAAGTAGGTAGAGTTCTTGCAGAGCTATACATTTATGTTGAAGCATAGAAGTGGAAAGTCTAATAGAGTTGCAGATGCATTGAGTGGGAGGCAATTGTTGCATACAGTAATGCATGTTGAAGTAGTTGGGTTTGATGAACTCAAGAATCGGTACCCTGAGGATCCTGATTTTGCTAACGCATGGAAAGCTTGTAAAGAACCTATTGTTGTAGACAGAACCAAGTGGCTAGACTATTTGATTTAGGATGGTATGTTTTTCAAGGGCAGTCAATTGTGCATTCGAGGAGTTCCATGAGGGAAAATTTGATCAAGGAGAAACACAATGGAGGCATGGCAGGACATTTTGGTCGAGAAAAGACCATTGCCATTCTTAGAGAACAATATTTTTGGCCTCAAATTTCATAGGATGTGAAGAATTTTGTACAGAATTGTTAGGTTTGTCAAGCAGCCAGGGGATTTAGTCACAATACTGGACTATATCAGCCATTGCCTATTCCATCAAAGCCACTGGAGGACATAAGTATGCATTTTGTTCCTGGATTGTTCAGGACACAAATGGGTAATGACTTAGTATTTTTGGTGGTTGATAGGTTCTCCAAAATGGTACATTTCATTCCATGCCACAAAACTCATGATGTCGTCCATATTGCAGACTTGTTTTTCAGAGAGGTGGTTAGACTACATGGTCTCCCAAGGAGTATAGTTTCTGACAGAGATACTAAATTTGTGGGGTATTTCTGGAGAACATTGTGGAAGAAGTTGAGAATAGACTTTAAGTTCAGCTCTACACATCACCCATAGACTGACGGATAGACAGAAGTGGTAAATAGAAGTCTAGGCAAATTGCTGAGATGTTTAATTGGGGATAAGCCGAAGGGATGGGATTTGATTCTATCACAAGCAGAATTTTCTTACAATAACTCTATAAATAGGAGTACTGGTAGATCATCATTCCAAATTGTATATGGAAGTAGCCCAAGGACTACACCAGAATTGAGGAAGATGGAGCAAGGGGAGAGGACAAGTGTTGAAGTAGAAGAATTTGTTGAACATATCAAGCACCTACATGAGGAGTTTCGGACACACATTATCAAGATGAATCAATAGTATAAAGCTAGGGCTAATCAGAGGAGAAGACATAAGGAGTTCCAAGTAGGGAATCTAGTCATGGTACACTTAAGAAAGGAAAGATTTCCAGTAGGTACTTACAACAAGCTAAAGATGAAGAAATTTGGCCCCTGCAAAATTCTAAAGAAACATGACTCAGGAAATGCATATGAGATGGAGTTGCCAGATGGAATTCACATTTCTCCTATCTTCAACATTGCAACCTTAACAAAGTATCATGATGATGGTGTAGATGCTAGAGCCATGTCCAATTCCTACTTCTAAGAAGGAGGAGATAGAAGAGATTCTGGATAGTTGTGTGGACAAGAGTACCAGCAATAGGAAGTATGAAGAGTACCTAGTTAAGTGGAAAGTATGGCCAATAGAGGATTGAACTTGGATATCAATAGCTAAGGTTTCCCATTTGGGATTTCCTCTACCATCCATAAAGTGATAGGGTCACTTTTCAATCTACCCTAGGTGTCTGATGCAAGAGCATCCAGAGGTATAAGGGCAATCTTGTGTCACCCAAAATAAATACCTAGACATAGTCTCTATTTCATGTGTTTTCATTTTTAGATACCCATTTGGGTCAAATAAAGGTTCCAACTCTCATAGTTCCACTATTAGTGTTTTGGGTTAGAGTTTTTAAGCACCTTGGGATACATGTAGATGCCGAAAAAATAGGACTATGTAATTGAGCCATTATTATGGTGAGTTAGAAGGTGAAATTTGGAGGGATGATGGTAATTGTAATTTAGAACATTCCAAAAAAAGAATCAGGTCACAAGGCCCCATGGTTAGAAAGTTATTACAATTTTTTGATTTCTAGAGACCTCCTAAGAATGCTTCAAAGTGAGGTTTGAGGCACAAAATGACCTTTTATGGGCTTGAAAAATGGGGGACAAGTAAACCTCATCCATAGGGCTATAGAGCACTTCAAGAGCTTTCCAAAAATGTAAATAGTTTATCAATCGGAGCTACAGTTCAAAAGTTATGCCTCTCGAAAGTTTGGCTACCATTTCTAGATTCTTCTAATTTTGTGCCAACTTCTAATGCAACTTCTGGAGCCTTCTATTTTGGTGGTGGATGCCAACTAGAACTTTCTAGAATGTATTCCTAATCCTTAACCCTTTGGGATCTATTTAAGAGCATTTCTGTCATTGTAGAAGGCAGTTCAGAGTGGAGTTTGAGAGAAGGTACTTGGAGAAGAAATTATCTCGAGGTTTATACTATTGTAAGCCCATAGGACATGTTTTGGAGTCTTTTTTCTCTGCACTAAGTATATTGGCATATTTTCATAGTTAATAAAGTTTTCCCTTTCTTGTTGTATCCATTCTATACTTGGTTTGTGTCTCCATCATTTTCCAAAACTACAGGAGCCAACCATGATCAAATCTTGGTCCAACTCAGTTATAAACCTAAATAAGAAGAGGGCACCTATCATTACCGAGATGGAAACAAATCTCATCAACTTTCATCTACTGGAGCACCATTTTTAAACCATGTCCATCATAGGCTAAAAATAAACAAGCTTTCAAATGAGGCTAAAGGTAAAGCTAAGGAGATCAAATCTACGACTAAATTCAGAGTGAAAATCTGGTGTCTAGTGGGTCTTGAGGAAATCTATGGGTTTATGATGCAATACAAATCCGGATGTACCCCAAAATGAGGTGATATCCAACCAGCAAATCGACACATAGTAGAAAAGAATAAGCGGAATGAGATTTAGATCCAGAGAGAGAATAATTCTATTATTCAAATCAATAAGTTTACATCCAACATGCCTGGCTATAAGGCCTTTTAGGTTATGACCAATTACAAATACATTCACATTTAGAGATCCAATTGTAAATTGGCACTTTCAGTTCTACTCTCTAATCTTCTTCCCAAAAGCTTCTCCCAAAAACTTCTTCTCTTCAAAAACTTCTCTTTCAAAACTTACTTAACTCTAAGCCTAAACTCTCTATTTATACTTGCCAAAATGGCTTACGGAGCATTCTAGAACATTACATAAGAGGAAGGTTGACACAAGATCTTATGATTAAATTCATTAACGAAATTAAATATGCAAGTCGACTCCCACTAAGAACCAAAAATAGACAACTCTGCACCCACTGGATAACTTGGCACCCACTAGGAAACTGGCACTCGACATCACTTGGCATCCACTGGAAATTGGCACTCGGCATCACTCGACATCCACTGGAAATTGGCACCCGGCATCAACTGGAAACTGGCAACTTGGCATCACTTGGCATCAACTAGAAACAAGAATTTGCCACATGAAGGAATGCTACAATAACTCAGCACATGAAGAGTGCTATAGTAACTTGGCACCAACTAATAATGAACAAAAATGAGTAGGATAACAAGGGAACCTAGGATGCTCCTGCATTAGTTTAGCATTAGAAACCACAGTGATCTTGGATCCTACAATAACCCCCAACCAATTTGGTTTGGGAATTGGCAATGAAGTGGTAGCAATAGAGGGGACACACTGGGGTTTGGTGCCCAAGAAGGTGCAATCCTCAGGGATGGAGCCTAGTTCCACAAGGATAGCACCATCCTCCTAAAGAGGAAGGTAGCTATTAAGGGATTTTGCCACTAGTTCCAAGTCTGGATAGGCAAGGGTAGGATCCAAAGGGGTGGGTGTGGGGGGATCTATCCCTCCCAATATTATGAGGACATGGAAGGCTGATTGGGGAAATAGATCAAAGTTGCATGCGGTAGAGAAGGTGACAAGTTGCAGAGTGCAAGTTCCAAAGCACAAGTTATAGTTATAAATTTTGTTATTAAAACATTGTTAGTACCTACAAGGGCAAGGATTATAGTTTTCAATATGTTCATTATATCAATTTGTATCTTGATAATTGTGTGTGCTTTTATATTTCTCTTCTATGTTATGGTCAACCAAAATTATGTCATTAAAGAAAATTATTTCTTTTTATTTTGATTTTTTGATTGACCATGTTGATTTTTCCTAGAAGTCTTTTTAATTTATAAGAAGCAAAAATCAAACAATTGAAGACATCCTTTCCGCAACTTGTTTTTCTCTACTTGTTATGTGCATACTATGAATAAGTGGCATTATTTTTCATAAACAGATGTCTAAAAATGCCAAATGTCTAGGATTGATGCTTGACTTCAATTATTTTATGTGGTCATTTTCTTCATCACTATATTTTCTCTTCCAACTTTCTACTTTGTTTCTACAAACTGTAACTTTGCAGAAAGTAACACCTTTTGTAGTAGGAATTTTCTTCAATTTATAAATATTGCTCTAATGTCATGGTAGTAGGCCAATAAATGCTTTAGTTCTTGTTTTGTTCCAATAGTCAAGTGACTTGTATTTCCAATGGTTGGTTAGATTTGGTTTGTTCTAAATCCATGGTAGTTTGTGGACAAGGGCAAAGAAAAGATTCAATAAGCTTTCTGTTTCAATGGATCAATGGTTTTTTACCAATGGCTCATTAGTAGTTTTGTCCCAACGGCTTCATGGAAATGTGGATGAGGGAACATTGCAAAGGAATGACTCGATAAGCTTTTTACAGAGTCATGGTGAACAAAAAGGAATTGTGCTCAATAGTATACTGAGGATTCTTATGTGGCACTTCTAACACAAGTTTTTAAATGTTCTTTCTATGAATTATATCTATAGGGCATGCCATATTATCAAAATATCTAAATTTAAAGAGAGGAAATATATATTTTTAAGCTAGAATTAATAAATGCTACCTTGTATCTTTTATGTTTTTTAAAACTTATTTATAGGGTGATTTAGTTGTGGTGAATGCATTTGTGACAATCCCCAAATTATTTGATATAGAGGCTGCCTTCACTAAAATCCCTCATAAGTTATATGCAAAAAGAAAAGAATATGGACCTTAATTGATGATTTTTGTGCTTGAGATACAATGCATAAAGGAAAACTCAAATTTTAGCATTATGCCTAGGTATACTAGTTATCCTTAAACTATGGCTAGTTTTTGTTGGGTTCATTAAGATATTACCATTAGTAATAGCTTCTCTAAGTAGTGGTTCACTCCATCTATAAATCAAATTTCTACTAGAATCATGGCAATCTCCTTACATTCAAATCCTAGAATTCTATTTCTTCTCCTAACTCAGGATTATTTGGTAATTTCTCTTCTTAGAGCACAATCATGGTGAAGTACATTAACATAGGATTTGTTTAAGATTTCAAAAATTTTCATGTCGCTATGAGTTATTTGTCACTTTTAGTTTGTGATTTCTATTAGCCATGTCATATGACCCCAACTATAGAATGATTATAGCTTAGAAGACTATAGTTTTCAATTGCTATTTAACGTTAATTTGTTCTTCGCAAATATTCACAAAACATATGATCATATTAAAGTGATTTTAAAGTTTTCAACTTCTTTAATTCTATTAATTAAAATTTCATATTAAACTGATTTTAAAGTTTTCAATTTCTTTAATTTTAATTGCTATTTAACATTAATTTTTTCTTTGCAAATATTCACCAAACATATGGTCTAAGAAAATTTTCATATTAAAGCGATTTAATAGTTTTCAATTTCTTTAATTCGATTAACTAAATTTTCATATTAAACTGATTTTAAAGTTTTCAATTTCTTTAATTCTATTGGCTACAGACAATTTTCTTGGTAGTCTTTCTATTTTTCACTGAAAAATTATGAAAATATCAACAAATGTTTATAGTCTTGGGTGAGTGTCATTTTCTAGAGAGAAGACAACAACATAGGAAATATTTTTATACTGCATTAGTTGATAACTAGGTGCGAATTGAAGAAAGAAACTAGCATATGAAGTGAGTAGTCTTCTACTATATTTCATTGTTATTGAGTTAAGGTCATAGGTGAGAATTCAAGAAAGAAACTAGCATATGAAGTGAATAGTCTTCTACTATGTTTCATTGTTCTTGACTTGTTTAATATCATTGTATACAAACTTTTCTCATTTTCCCTATACCATTCCTCATTTGGTTTATTAATGGGTTGCCAATATTTTCCACCAAATTATGTGTTGGAATAGATTGATTGAACACTCCACATTCCTAGTCAGTTTTAACTAAAATGTAGTACCAGCTGTACACTCCTAGAAATTTGAATATTAGAAATCCACATCTTCCTGCAAACTAAGTCATATGCCTCATGCAACCATCCACTTGTCAAAAGCCTAGAACCTTCCTCTACTATTTTAGTTGCTGGAAGCCTCTATAAATTAGAGGTAAAACTACAACAGATGTATCTCAATCACAAAGATTTATGAGTTAATAAAGTAGTTTCATATTCTAATTTCTTTTAATTTCTCTCTCTATTTATTTGTTTCTATATTTAATTTTTCATCATGGTATCAAAGCATCTTTTGATTCATAGCTTATGGTAGAAATTGTTTGAGTGAAGTTTTAGTTTTTTGCTACATGCTATTTCTGATTGAGCAACATCAAATAAATTTGTGAATATTTATGAGAAAGCTAGAAGAATCCAATAAAGTGTTTATCAAAATTGTATGAGCAAATGTCTTTTAATGCCAAGTTGAAGAAAAATAAAAAAAGTGTTGAATATCATAGTAAACAAGACACTGTTGTTTGTGTAGTTCTTGAAAAAATTATTGAGTAGTTTGGGCTTTACGTTGGCTATTAGATTGTGGTTCTTATTGGAGTTGAGTGTCTAGGTATAGAAAATAGTTGGAAGATGGTATGTTTAGGTTTTTTTTTTTCTATCACACAATGAAAATTGATGTTGTATGTAACTATATGGATTGGCAATAAGTGGATATGTCTATTTAAATGTGAAGGCTATGTTGTCAAGTTTTGGTCATGTAATGGAAGATTATTGAATCAAATATCCCTCAAGTGAGTATTGTACCTAATCTATTCTAGGAGGTGCATTATTGCTTGTGCTTGACACCTCAAAAGTTTTTACATATTAATGAACCATGTATCTGAAAAATATTTCTAGAGAACTAGCGAGTACAGTGGCTAGGTACCCATGTGACTTGGTAGATGGATTATTTTTCATATTGACTCAATATTAGCGTACATTAGAAAAGTTTAGAGCTTGTTTCCACATCATTGGAACATTGTTTAGGTGAAGACCAGTTTGTGGTAAGCCAAAACCACTTGTTTAGGTGAAGAACAATTTGTTGTAATCCAAAACCATTTGTTTAGGTGAAAAAAACTAAAAGTCTTTTAAGGGTTTGTGATAAGCCAAAACCACTTGTTTGGGTGCAAAACCTAAAAGTTTTTTGAAAGGATTGTGATAAACCAAAAGTTAATAAAATAGTTTCATATTTTGATTTCTCTCTCTATGTATTTGTTTCTATAATTAATTTTTCATCATTATGGAGTTTTGTTTCTTATTTATGGAGAAATTAAATTGTAGACATTAATTTGTAGAAGGTGAAGAATTGTGAGACCGAACAACAATAAAAGGTATTCTTTTTAGTATCCTCCCAATCATCAATTTTTGTTCAAAACAAAAATTAGTATCAAAATTTACATATCTACTTAAAATTATGCATTTTTCTCTATTAGAAACCTTTGACAAAAATTTTATCGTGTGGGTGAACTTTATATTTTTTCCTAAAAATAAAAATATCCAACATTTTTTAAAGTTCTAAAATAATTGTAAGATTTTCCTACTCTTTTTTTATTAGCTTTTCTACCTATGGCTAATTCGAAGAGCCACTCGAATAGTCTGGCAAGAAGGCCTTGCAAGCTTCTACACGAGTCTTGTTTGCAGTTCCTCGACACGTCTTCTACACCAAAATTTTCATATTCTATAGCTTTGCAATAGATTCCTCTTAGGAATTCATGACCAAGTATTAAAATTTTTTACAAACTTCTTTACTTGTCCTATAATTTTATATCATCAACTACAATTATTATTTTCCTCCCTGCATTTACTAATTAACATCAATATTATAGAGTTCCATACCTGTAATTGCCCCTTTTGTGAGTGAATGTTTTGCCTATCTCTAAAAAGTTAATCAGACTAACTAACCTCGACCTCTTAAATGATGGAAAAGTTGTATGTTTGAACATTTAACAATATTTTTCTATGCTTTAATTTGCAGACATTTAGGAATGATAGTGTCCATGTTGGGATTCCAGCAATGTTTTCTGAGGAAGTTAGGCTAAGTAGGGGAATAAATATCCCTTCGTCCTCATCCTGGGAAAAAAAAAAAATCATCATGAGCCCAATTGTCTAAATTAAAACTATGGTCATAGAAAATTTAGAACACTTCTCAGGGATTCATGGTAGAATAGGAATCAAAATAAGAAGTCGGGCTAGTATTGCATGACCGAGCTAATGGGTTAAGGCTGCAATATAGTATCGTATGGATGCCAATTAAGAAATATATTGATGTTGGCGACACATTCTTCATCTACTCTTCCATCAACCCCATTTCGAAGTATAGGGTCGTGTGATGCAACCAAATGATTACTCTTCCATTAACCCGATTTCTTAGTATAGGCTCATGTGATGCAATCAAATGATTATTCCACATCTGGTTCTCTGTACAAGGGGTGGTTGAGGAGTATCGATGTTGCTGCTCCAACCCTATGGCTCACACATGAGCTAATCAGTGATAATCGCTTGGACGAGAAACAAATGGATCTACTATTCCCTATGGCTCACATGATTTCATTAGGCTTGCTAGTGCCTCCAAGTAAGGAAATTCATATCTGGAATTTGATCGCAGCATTTGTTATAGACAACTTACTATTTTATTTAATATATATAAATGTGATTTCATAACATGGATAATATATGTATGATAAATATGAATTATTTTATATTTATATATTTTTCCTTTTTTTTGTTTATATATGTTTCTATTTTGTTGATTGCATATTTATATTAATTTAGTGCATTTTAAAAGCTTGTTTTGGTACAGTTTACATCTGAGCCCTTTTTGCATTAATGTCTATCATTCTACATTTAGTGCATGAATTTATTTTAGAATATAATGGCCTTAGCCCTCTCTAGCCTAGCACTTACTACTGGTGCTAGAGTCCCTGCTACATGCAAAAGTGGCCCCATTGAGAAAATGCCCCCACAAATTTGTGCCCAAGGTATTTCATGAGGTAATTCCTCTACTAACTTGGTTCTAAATATTTCTACATTTGAATCTGCTTGCTAATGGCTAGAAACCCAAACACTTATTAGGTATTTTGTGGGTCGCACTCCATCTAAAAGCATGTTGCATGAATGGGTATCCAAGGCTTGGTCCCCCCAGGGGATTTTCCTTAAAGGGATTCAAAAATTCACTAAGGGTTTTTCCCTGTTTCATTTTGGTAACCCCTTCTAAGTTCAGAGTATTTTTAGCCATGGGTAGTGGATAGTTTTCTCATTTCTACTTGTTTTCTAGAGATGGTCTCAAGACTTTTGCATCTCAGATGACCGCAAACTTAGGGTTCCAGTTTGGGTAGAGTTCCCTAGGTTGCCCATCCCTTGCTAGTCGTTTCTCATTGAAATTTCCCAAATTGTGGGAAAATTCATTTGCATGGAACCAAACAAATTTTTTAATGCCCATCCTCAACAGATGGTCTATGTTGAGGTCGACCTTTCTAGGGACCTTAAAGAGACTGTAGAAATTTATATTGGTGCTACCACCTTTTCTTAAAAGGTTCTTTACTTGAATCTCATGAATACTTATTTTCGCTATCAATCTACTAGTCACAAGATCAAGGATTCTCCTCTTATTGACCATAATCACTCTTTGGTGTAGGAACCCACGTCGGCTCCAGCTATTAAAAAAGATGAGTGGACAATGGTTGTCAAGAAAGGAAAAGGTGCTACTAAGCCAATCCCTATTTCTAAAGAGCCTAGCCATCGCAGCTCCAGAGTAGCTCCTCTTGCACCCTCAGCACTAGAGGCTCCTATGGTAGTGTCGCCACCCATTTCAAACCCTACATCACAGCGGATAGCTAAGCTGGAGATATGAGCTACCTGTCTCTTTGTCACTCTCATAGGCCTAAAGGCTAGAGTGTAGTCACTATTACTAGGGATAAGCAAAGAACCATCACTTTGGGTGATTCTTCATTTAAATCCTCTGCTTTCTTTAATAATAGTTTTTCCTTGCTTTAGGACAAGGATAATATGCAAGTTGGTTTACGATGAATTTTCTCTCATGGAATGTGTAGGGCCTAATAGACCTCCCTAGAAAGTATTTTATTCATGATACCAAGTGTAGGCTTGGCAATATTGATGTTATGTGTTTGCAAGAAGTCAAAGTCTTTCGATTCCTTCTCAACTCAGCTTGTTCTGTGATATGGTGTTAGTTTTGTTTCTTAGCATGAAGCTGGGCGAGGTGATGTAGTCACTCTTCTCTCCCGTCAGCTTTTCCTTTTTGTTATTTCTCATGGTTCTGACCCCATGCAAAGAGTAGTTTGGATTTTATTGTCTTTTCAAAATCATTCTTTTGGCATTGACAATAACTATGACCCTAATTATGTGATTGAGCATTCACATTTATGGAGGTGGTTAGTTGATTCTTTGCCACCTACCACCTAGTTATTTTGTAGGGATTTTAATATGGTTGAGCTAGCTATTGATAGAGTGGGCCTTTCGTCTTTCCAATGGTCAACTAGTGAGTGAGGCTCGCCTGGTTCTACATGCGGAACAAGTTGGGTCTTTTTGATCCCAATGTTCATTGCCACCAAACCAATGGCATCTGGTACACATGGTCCAATGTTTAAGAGGGAGCTAACAAGGTCATTAAAAGGTTGGACCATGCTATGATTTCTGCTCAGTCTTTTTTTTTCTTTCTCACACAAGTCTGCTACCTATCACTCCACTGCCTGACGTGACTCTTTCAGATCATTTTCCCATCCACTTCTACATTACCTGTCATTCTACCCCTCCTTGTAATTGTAAAACATAGTTTTACCTTAATAATTTTATGCTATACCATCCACCCACCACCACTCATATTTTACAAATTTGGAACCTTGAACCTAGGCCTCGCTTATCCTCAAGGTGGATTCAGTGGTGGAATGATGTCATCACCCATACTGTGAGGTTTCTTCACATTTATGGGAGGCAATTGGCCACATACCACAAAAGATCCTATGAGGCCACTATCAAATATCTCCATACAACCACTAAAGCTCTTACCATGAATCTATTTGATATGGATCTCTAGGTTCAGCTTGCCAACCTTCATCATCAAAAACAAGTTGTAGACAATTATACTACCCGAGGAGCTCAACTCAAAGCCTACCTTCACTGGCTAGAGGTTGGTGATCAAGCTTCCAAAGAATTCTTCAATGCATTGAGTTCACACCACTCTATGGTGGGGATAAAACGGATTCAAGATGGTCAACATACCCTTTGTGAGCTTCTTGATATTCTTCAAGCCTTTGTTCACTACTATGGAAAAGTTTTCATAACACAGGATCCCTCGGTGGCTAGGGACCAAGCCTTGCAGGCTTGTTTAGCTTTCACACCTAAAAGACTCGCTCCAAAATAATATGCATTCTATGAGTAGAAGCTCACTCTAGAGGACCATGGTAGATGATAAGGCCACTAGTTGTGATAGGTTCCCTTGTGAATTTTACAAAGTATTTTAGGATGAGATTCGTCTAGACCTGCATAAGGTTAATATTGAAGCATACAATTCCTGTTATCTAGGAAATCTTATTAGCAAAGGGAATACTAATTTCATACCTAAGGTAGGTGACCCTGAAGACATCTGCAATTGGAGGCCTATCACATTATTAAACGTCTCCTATAAGATCATTGCCAAGGCTCTCTCACTTAAAATCCATCATCTTCTTCCTTAGATCGTTCTCCCTAAACAAATGGGTTTTATCATGTCCCATTATATCTTGGACAATATAGTTGTTATGTGGGAAGGGATGGAATTGGCTCGTCATTCCAAAAAATAGGCCATCTTTCTCAAAATTGATTTTGCCAAACCTTATGATAGGATTGAGTGGCCTTTCATTCTGGCCATGCTTCAGGCTCTTGGGTTTGGCCCTATCCTTTTGCAGTCAGTCCAAATGCTCTTTGGAGATGCCTCTACTTGCATCTCCATTATTGGCTGTTAGTCTCAAGCGTTTGGGCTTTATCGATCAATTCACCAAGGATGCCTGCTAGTACCCTCTCTACATGTATTAGCAGTAGAAGGGTTTGGTTATTTGCTCGCAAATGCCATCTCCCAAAGAAGGGTTTGAGGTATTTCCCTCTCGAATTCCACTGATCAGCTTGTTAATGGTGATTTTGCAAATGGATCTTTCCTCACCCTCATTGAGGATGAAGAGAATATTGCCTCCACATCGCAATGTCTTGACACATTTTGTCTTGCTTTAGGGTCTACCATTCAGTGGCACAAACCCTTTGTTATAGGAAATCTTACCTTCCTCATCCTACTTAGCTTGAGAAATATCAATGGAAATGGGTTCAACATGAGAAAGGTTTTCATTTTCTAGGTATCCCCTTTAGCTTCCAAACCTCAGTTGTTGAGCTCTGTAATGTGGTTCTTGGCAGAATAGAGAAGAAGTTGGAGTATTGGATCAACAAACCTCTTTCCCTAGTGAACAAATTCTAGATTTGCTCCAAAGTGTTGGCTGCCACCCATGTTTATTATTCTTCCTATTGGGCTCCTTCAAAAGCCTTGTACCTTAAACTTGAGCACCTTTTACATGACTTCCTCTGGGTGTCAGATGCTTCTCACCAGGGATTTCATAGATTTGCCTAGGATTTCTGCTGTCTTCCTAAGGAATCTAGTGGCCTAGGCTTGCTATCCACCTAGAAAAAAGGTACTACTTTATGTGCCAAATGGGTGATTCAAGCTCTTTCCCACAATGAAGCCTAGAAGATTTTGTGAAGACATTGCATTTCCTTAGGCTTTCTGGTTCATTGGCAAGCCTAAAAATGGATTGGGTTTCAAACCCTTCTGGTTATCCCTAAACCTATCCAAATTTAGGGTACTTTTTCTACCAAGAGTATTTGGAAAGCCTAGGAAGTAGTTAAGCCCTGGCTTTGCTGGGTTGGCAATGAATTTAGAGATGGGCTTTCCTTGAACTGGCATAATCTCTGTTAGTCACCTTTATTTACTAACCAAGGTGTTCCCCTGGCTAAGGTGCATGGGACTAGTACTCTATGTTTTTTTAAATGTGGCATAAGGATCTGTAAAGATCTTTTCTCTAGAGTTACTATGAGCTTGTGGTCATGGGAAGATATGTGAGTGCAATTCTAGCCCACTCATCTAGATTGGTAGACTTTTGATCTTCTATTTTCTATGGTTCCTTCCAATTTGTTACATAAAGTGGGCATTTAGTCTTCTTGCCCTTGGTGGAAAGATTGGAAGTGGTATCCAGACACTCTAGTAACTAGCTATAAGCCTAGGCTAGGTTACCAATGGCTGGTTCTTCACTTATCCATGGTTGATGTGCTCAACCAATGTTGGCATTTGCAATATTCGCATTGCCCTTAGAGTCATAGGTTCTCCACTATGTGGCATGCCATTACTAAACTCATAATTTTTCATTTCTCCTGGTGTATTCTTTTTCAGAGCTTGCCTTTGGGCTCAAGGCTGTGGCACCTAGGAATTCCTGATCCTTGTTGCCCTTTCTGTGGTCAACTTGAGTACTTTTTGCACATTTTTTGGTTCTATAGATGGGCTTAATGTTACTAGTGATGGATCCATGATCTCTTTTCCCCCTTCTACCCAAAACCTTTTCATGGCATATGGTTCTTTTGGGTGATGATACTTTGATACCCTTCAAATATGCCCATATATGGCATGCTTTTAGATTGGAGATCTTATTTACCATTTAGAAAGATCGCAATGCAGTCATTTATGCTCACAACACACTTGACATTAATGTGGTTATGTATGCTAAAGCATGTATTTATAACAATGTCATGTTGTAGATTCAAGTACAAAGGGATAAAGTGGCTTTGGAGGTGGCTCACTTACAGGAGCTTTTGTCTCATTGGGGAAATGCCCCCTATATGGTTGCTAGTGTTTTTTCAGATGTGGCCTTCGACAACTGTAAACCTCCTCATAGTTTCCATTGAGGACATAGTAGTTCCTCTCACCACTCACACACACTTGCTCTCAACAACATCGCTCTCCACCGGTGGTGCTTTTAGTTGGTGCCACTCTTCTGGAGGTTCTAGTGGTTGGGACTGCTCTGCCTTGCCTCCCTATAGATCTCATTTGGGGTGGTCCCCAATGGCTCCTCCTACTGCTCCTACTACCAATTGGCCCTCTACTCGCTTAGACCCAAAGTGGGTGTTTCCCTAGCTAGATTTAGTCATTTCTCCTCCCAGAACTGAGGGAGAGAAAGATGAAGATAATGCTATTGATGATGATGATGGATGTGCTCCCCCTAAGAGATCTACTCACCCCACTCTGGGGTGGGGCTTTGATGATAAGGATCCTCCTTCCTTGGCTGGCACTGCACTGGTAACATGAGGATTTATTTGTTTTCTTTTGTTTTCTATAAGTTTTTTGACGAATAGCTGATTTTCGGCTTGTGGCCATATGAACTCATGGGGTGATCCTGTTTCCCTTGGCCCTTTTTTTGTGAATATGTAAATTTATTGTATTTTTTTTAAATATAAGGAAGGGACTATACATCAAAAAAACTTGTTTTTCTCAATTTACTTTTTATATGTTTTTTATATAATTACATTAATTTCAAAATTTGTAAATACACAAACTTAGAAACTTGTTTCTGTTATTTGAGACTTTGGTATATATTACTAATTTACTAGTTTATAATTATAAGTCTTTCATAGAGAATTTTGCATATATTACTAATTAATATTTACTATTTTCTAATTTATAAAATATTAAAACTTAAAATAATCTACTAAATTATTTTAAGACAATAGAAATTGACAATTGATTTTTTTCTTACAATGTAAAATGAAAGGTAAGAAAAAAATGTAGTCATCATGCAAAAACCATATGATACATAGGGGTGGCTATCAAATTTCAGGCCTGGCTGGATGGTAAATCTTATAATAATTCAAAGATTAGGTCTTTTCTAGTCAACTAAACATGTCAAATATTTCTAATAGTAGAGTGAGACATGAATAAAAATAACAATTAGTGGGCAGACACTATTTCAATAGGGTTGTAATATATCTTAATGTTATTACATGTTCTATGATATATTTGTTAGGCTTTCAGTAGCAGTTTCACTATTAGTTAAGTCTTTGGGAAATGTGCAAAATTCAAATTATTTCACTTATTCTATAGTTTGAACAAATTCCTTTTATTAAATTGAGTTCTAAGATTTTTATTTTTATTTTCTCATTGGTTGTGGACTATTTTCTTGATAGTCTTTTTCACTTTTAGTATGAGAAATCTTGAAAAAATTAGAAAAAGAGAAATGAAAGAGCACGACACTAGCAAAAGGAATAATATACATGTCATTCTCTATGTGTGCATGTCGCTATCTTCACTCTATGTGTAACAACATGCTCCTTGACATATTAAATAAATTCACTTAAAGATATTTCCAAATTGATAAAATGTTGCACGCAAGTTTTTGTTATGACATGTTTTCTTTTATGAAGGCAAAGAATTGGAGATTTAAAAAATGGAGAAACAAAGAGTATCTTTAAATTTCAAGGACAGAACTTCCTCTTATAGACTACAAGATGTGGAGAAGCTCCATAGAGTTTCTCCTAATGAGCATTGTATTTTTTCTCATTATTGGAATTCCATCAAGCTGAAAATTTTTAGAGTTTAGTTGAGTTTTGTGATAGATTTTGGTGTTAATTGGAGCTTGTGATTATATAATAATGGAAAATATAAAATATTAGAATTTTTCCATGTGAATACAAAAAGTTCACTAAAATTAGTAGTCTTCTCAATCACATAGGTATATCTCAATGTTTTTGTTGTGTATTATAGTTCTTTCTACATCTATAAAATGAAAGTTCATAGAAGTTTACTATAGTTGTGGCACCAAATCATCCATACTATTTAAGTAATAAGAAATTAGGAACAAGCTTTATTGTACCTTGGGGAAATTTTCAAGAGATGAGCCAGATCCCTTAAATTTTTCCCTTTTGGAGGATTTGTCTAGATTTTTCTTGAAATTCTTTTCTACAAAAT
>CM053787.1:218246070-218438570 GCA_028749045.1 Cupressus sempervirens
ATTGGCATTGGATATTGAACTTCCTGCAGCACAAAGAGAATGTCTTCTGCATCTTAACTCTCTGGATGAAATGTGCAAAGCTACTTTGGAACACACTGAACTTGTACATAAACAAAGAAAACAATGACATGACTCTCATATTATCAATAAACAATTTCAAGTTGGTGACTGGGCACTACTATATGATTCTAGATTTAAAGATATGCTAGGAAAGCTGTAGACAAGATGGATGGGACCATATGAAATTAGTCATGTCTTTGATAATGGAGCTGTTCAATTAACTACCATTGATCCAATACCTTTCAAATTATTAGTCAATGGTCATAGACTCAAATTATATAAATGGTCCCAAACAAAAGAGGACGTCCTGCAATAGTTTTAGCAGTCGAATTCAAATACAAACAAGGTAACACTTCCTGCAGCCAAATGTGTCAACCTTCTGCTTGCCACTCTTCAACATTAGTTCCTTTGTGCATGCTTATAATAAAGACTTTATGTCCACATAAAGTTCACTTTTTAATTTACTTTCTCATTCCATCTCATCTCCTTACCTTCCACCCATCCACTTCATCTCATTTCTTTATCTTCCATCCACCCACTTTCCACATCATCAATTTCTCATGTTTTCAATAAACCTCGTGAGATGCTGATGGATGCTAACAATGCTGATATCACTTTTTCCACCTCTTTGGCATGTGTGATGATAATTTTATAGGTATAGTATTTTCAAATTATAATTCACTTATAGTACACATATTTCTTTAATTATATTTAATACTACATAGTTTATATGATGGTGGCATTATGCCAATCCCTTACCCGTGCTAGGTCTAACAAGTGTGGATAGTTGTCCATATTTAGCAAGGGGTAGGGAAGGTCACTAATATCCAATGGAACTCCTATTTATCTATGAATATTTTTCCAAATCTTTGTATTTCCTTCATTGATGAAATTTAATTGCCATAAGTACACAAGTGAGGTGTCGTACCCCTTATTTTTGAATGATTTTATTATCAGGCTGTGATGTGACTTGTGTTCAAATTTTATGTGATCTAAAGCCCATTTTTGGATGATTTTGACACATATTTATGATTTACCTTCATTAAAGTTATATTATTGTGCATAACAATTTGTTATGACATTAATTGCTTGTTAAAATAAAGAAATGGGAGTTGAGTTTATAAAACAACAAAGCAACTTGAATTCAAAAGGGGTAAAATAGAGTAGATAGAGAAAGTGTTAAGAAAATGGGTGGACAATTGTAGAGGAGAGAACTAGTGGAACACACTGCATTGCTCTCAGACATAGAGGTTTTAAGAAGGTTTAATATATGCGGATGGTTAGAGTATTTCTTGAGTTTGACTACATATGATGAAGAGGCAGCTGCACAACTCACAAGGACATTTGATGAAGGTGAAGCTTCCATTTGGGGTTTAACAGTGATTGCAATAGAGGAAGACATTACTGAAGTAACTGGGTTGCCTGCAATTGGAGAACATTATCCTAGCATACATGATGTGAGGTTAGGAAGAGCTCAATTTACTAGACCAATTGATCCTCAAATGGACATTACAAAGCAAGGTTACAAGAGAATGTCACTATTGCCACCATACAATGAATTAGCCATGCATATTATTAGGTACCACTAATACATTTGGTACCAAATTGCAACGATAGTGTCATTGCAGTTTTTCTATCACAACCTTGTCATCGTCGCAATTGTGATGATCTATCAACCCCTCGAAGCTACCTGACTTCTAATCCCTGCAGGCTTTATCTATCAACCCTAAGAAAAACATGACGTCTTGCTCTACATTTTTTGCCCATACTCTCTCTATAGCCAATGCTCTTCATAGCTCCTCCACTTCGTAAGTAGCACCCCTCGCGTTCGGCTTTAGCTCAAATGCACCTAACACTGCCATCTCCTTGCTTGTTGAGTCCTCTATTAGGATTATGAGGCTAATTAATTGAGTCTTGCTGCTTATCACCTCACCCATACTAACATCCTTAGTAGCCTTTTGACCTCTTATGGTGATCCTTCCAAGAGAGCCCATACCCCTCACACTTGTTCATCCCTTTGGAATGCTTTTTGCTACCCTAGGAGTGTCATCTTCCACCCTCACCATAATATTGTCACCTTGTTCCTCCTACAATTCCTACTACACTATATTCCCTAACAATATTAATAATTCTGAAAAGGGAGATTCCTCCTCCCTGACTTTTGAGCCCCTAGGTTGTGTTTGTTCTGGCTCTATTTGACTTGACTTGTCACACTAATGCACCAGTGCCTGAAGCTCCAACTGATACACCAATTCACTTGACATCTATTGGTCATGCTTTTCCCTTTGTCCTTGCCTCAACCAACCTCCTTGAGTAATGTCCCCCATATCCATCTCCTGATGTGATTTGTTTGGTGAGCTTGACATGTTAACAACCTAACAATTACTTCACCTCAATACCAATGGAAGCTCCAAACAAAATGGATACTTATCACTTCACCATGCCTCACTTCATGTTCACATGCCCATATATTGATAGACATCCCTCCACCCACATTAAACTTCATTAGCCTTGCCACACGCTCACTCTTTGTAACCTGCCACACCAATACCCAGTACACTTGTCACTTTACTTTGACATTATGACACCATGATTCCCCACTAGAACATCCATTCCAACACAAGAACCATGCATTCTAGTTCACACTTGCCACTAGTAATCTCCATGACCTGTTACAAGAATCCTACAACATCCACAAAGAACTAAACAAGCTTGGCACTATTGCACATGACTATTGGCCCTATTAGTCCACAAATAATGACCTTTCTACTGTTATGAGTTTCAAGTACCTCGATGATGTATTTCACTAGAGGAACCAAGATAAAGCCATGAAATTTTACTTTATTTCAGTTTTCAATGTTACAATTCAATGATCCTTTAACTTTGTGCATTATTGGTGTCCACTTGTAGGTGTCTCCTCTCATTTAGAAGGCCATGTGTGCCTTGACTAGTTTTTCATAACATTTGAGATGAGGTTCTTTATCTAACATGTGTCTATTTGCATGTTTGTTTCCATTTACTAAGGCAAATTTTCTTGTTCTTAATGGTTATCTTATCTTTCATGTACATTATTTATTTTCTGTAACAATGCTCGGTGTGATCAAGTATTCATATTACCGAAGCTGAGCTAGTGGTAATTATACTATATCACTTTTTATTTAGGAACTCAATGATGACATTTAATTTGCATCTCTTTAAAATATGTGATATTAAGATACATTGATCTAGATTGCATTTCATAGAGGGTCCCTTAACACAAATGATTTGCACACAAATGGGGAATAATCAAGATATCTCACACATCATAATCTAATAGATTAGTTACAAAATGAAACATGGCATCTGAGACAAATGATAGCATCACCATCCCAATGAGATTTCACCATTTGTGTATCATGGATTTTATTTTTCATCACCATATCACCGTGTTTGATCCCATTTCATTCCCCCATTATCTCGCATCTTTCATATCATCTATTGCATTATGTAACCTTTGAATCTCAAACAATTTCAGTCACTATTTCCTCATATCACACTTCTTTTTCTCCCATCATTAATTGCATTCTATGCATTGACTATTACACCCTTCTCACTAGTGCCTCAAGCTTTCTTTATGGCCTTTGAATTTCAAAAGTTTTGTTGCACTTCTTCATCTCACTTCATATCCTATCATCACTTTTTTTTTTGTTATTTCTCATTACATATTCATTTCATCTATCATATTCCTATTGGAAATATAAGAGGAGTAACTGAGAGGGGAGAGGTGAATCAATTACCACTAAAATAAATCCCAAATCCATTAGATGTCAATACAAAAAAAACTCTATGAAAACTCAACTCTGTTGAAGCTTGGCAAACACACAGACAAAGTGTTGTAACTCAATAAATACTAAAATAGCTCAGTAGCTTAACATCAAAAAATTAAGATATTATCTATGATTAATATTGCTTTAACTTAGTTGCAAACACATAAGAGAAATAGCATGAACACACTTGACACCAAGATTTAATGTGGAAACGCAATTTGGGAAAAACCACCAATTGCAACTAGCTATTGATTTTTAGAAGTGAGCACTGTTAGGAGGCAACCTTGTTAAAGGTTACAAAACATGCTGTTAGGTGTGACCTTGTTAGATGATTTAATCACACTATTAGGAGTGGCCTTGTTAAAGGTCTTTAGACAATTCAATAGAAATACCAACTTGTTAGAGGATTTACGAATAGCTGTTAAGACAACTCTATTAGGAGATTTTGATCACTGCTACAATGGTTAGAGAGTAACAATGAGATGACCTAATTCTTGATGCAACTAAATTGCTGATTACAGATCTCAATTCTGGCTAGTATACTTGATCCTTCTTGATTGAATGTATCTTTGCATCTCAACAAGGATATTCTTCTTAACCTTCTAATTCATTTCCTCTTGGCATCATCAAATCTTCAATTATGTTCCACTATGTTTTCTTTTTCTAATCCTCAACTTGTCCTTATATTTATATATTTCATATTGTCAAGTTGGTTTGAATACAACTTAGAATATTTAATATTCATCTTAGCATTCAGCTAGAACCAACAAACAAATCAATTGAAATCAATATGCCAAAACAAGAAAATTCTTTGTTAGCCAACCTTGCTCGATAGACACTAACTCATAAATGATTTTCCTATGTTAACCAAGTGAACTTAGTTAACATTTTGTATTCACAAAGCTCTTTTGGTAATCGAGTGAGTTCAGTTAACACTAGTTCTATCCAACATTCTCTTCATTAATCGAGTGAGCTTGGTTAACACTCAACTTTTGCAAACTTTCCTTTGATGCCTGAGTGAACTTGGTAGACACTGTCTTTTGAATTACGAAAACTCTGAAATGCTTGAGAAACACAAGAAACTATCTTCAATGCCTGAGTGAGCGCGATATACATTGACTGGGAATGATATGACATTTTGTGTAACATCAAAGATAATACACAATTAATCAATTGTATTCAACAATTCCATTATATTCCTCCTTTTTATTCTCCATCATTATTATTCCCTCCTCTTACATTATTTAGTATTAACTTCCATTTCATCATTCTATTTTCACTTTTCTTATCTCATTTTCTTATCATCTTCATTTTTGTTTCTTTTTATGCCATTTTATTTTCATTTCATTAATTCATTTTTGTTCCATCTTCATCAGATATCAAACATTGAACCTTTTCTCTTTACTTTTATCATTTATTTCCATTTTTCACTTTCATTTCACTAAAACAATTTTCAATCTATTATTTATTTATTTTTCATTCCATGATCATTGTTTTCATCTTATATTATTTTTATTTTATCTTTTCATTAAGCCACTTTCATTACCATCTATTCCATTATTCTATTTTTCATGTTCTTTCATTACATTACATTACATTTCATTACATTACATTACATTTCATTACATTACATTACATTTCATTACATTACATTACATTTCATTACATTACATTACATTTCATTACATTACATTACATTACATTACATTACATTACATTACATTACATTACATTACATTACATTACATTCGTACATTTCCTTTTTACTCCTTATTTCTACATTCTTCATCTACATATCATGTCATTGCATTAAGGATCTATTCATATACACATTCACTACATTAATTATCTACATTACATCCACATCTACAACTATCATACAAATAAAACAACACATGTACATTACATACATCCATCTATGTCATCAATAATATATAATCCATGATACAAAATTGAGAAAATATAGCATAAACACCCATGTAAAAGTTTGATCAAAATAATCATACATCAAAATGTTATACATCAAAAAGTCATCATCCTAAATGATACATCTACCAAGTCAATAATATGCTATACAAAATGATACATAGGATCACTCCTATGTCTCACCACCTACACCATCTATGTGCAACTGATTAGGAGGTGCCTAATAACTGGGGGCACTTATCCCATCTTGTGGAGTCCAATCTACTAAATATGTAGCCTATGTCCAAGGAATAGCTGAGACTACCTAACTAGTAGTTTCCCCATCTATCATCAATAGTGGTGGTGGAGGATGAGGCCTTAGTGTTATCGAGGCTAAGAATGCCTGCATCGTACTAGTCAAGTAGCTATCTGTGTACCAACCAATCCAATCTGTACCTTCGTGGCACTCATATGAGTCTCAATATCTAATGGTCCATCTGGTCAAACTAGCAGTAGCTACACCGATGGATATGTTCTCTATGCATCTGTCAATGAGTCTATAGCTGTGGCCTCTATCTCCTGACAAAATGAACATCATCTAGCAACATGTCCCTGGTTCGTACTAGCCTACTCAAACCTATAACATCCATCTTGCAACTTAGCCCTAAATGACTACCTATGCCTCCTCTCATCACAACTCCATCTCTCCCATGGACCTCTCTAGATCTATCAACTTTGATATCCCCTGACCTATGTATTCGGCCCTATAACACCACCCTCTACTATGGCAACAACACTATTGTACCTTATCCCCCATATCTCTCTCGTGCTCTAGCTCTGCCTTGAGATCTACCTCTAGCTTTGCTTATGGCTTTTCCTGTAGCCCTATCTCTCCCTCAACCACCCTCATCATCTCCATACTCTCCCCCACTGGACTACTCCTTGATCCTAGGTATCAACTCCACAAGATTTGTGTACCTTAAAAAGGGATGCTCTCTGAACCACCGAGAATAATCTCCCTCCATTCCTACATTTGCCTCAACATATCTCAAATCCTATCTTTGTGGAGTCTCTATCATCTAAATAAATGCCTCCCAACATGCCTCATACTCCAATGTTGGATCCATATCAGTCTCTCAGCCTTAATATGAGCATATTGTGCCACTCCCTGAGGCATCCCCTACCAATGACAAAACTGTCTAACTACCCTTGTAAATAAAAATCTCTCAATCACTACCAATATCTAGCCAAGAAAAAATCAAGCACCAAAGAGGTAAACCATCTCATCATCATCCTCGACCCATGGCTTTGTATATTTGTATGGTCTCCACATGACCTCATCTAGGTCATCTAATATCTATCACCAGTACTCTGTCTTGCTCAGATGGGGCTGGAAAATCACACCCAAATGCACATAAATATATGACATATCCTATGGTTACTAATGCATACATATTGGTTAGGTGATGGGAAGATGCTCCCATGTCCATATCTATAATAATATAACACTTGTTGAGAGTAATGTTGCCCTTGAATACACCACATGATGTAAATCATGATACACGTGGGCTAATATCTAGCTACCCCATGCAAATCTTCATGGTCAATCAATCATATCTTGAATGATAATACCCCTTCCAACTGGAAATCGACACCCTCACCTATCTAGCAATAGAAATCCCCTTATCAATTTGACTAATACCACAAACAATGACTCATACTGTAACATCTGGAACCATGGCACACTGTCATCCCCAATGTCATCATCCCCAAATACATCTCTAAATGCTGTCCCATCATTAGTCTGATCATAATAGACTAGATCCCCTATAGTATGGATCCAAAGTATCCTGTATACATCCTTAGGGGTAATCATCATCTCTTCCAAGGGCATGTGAAAATGTTGTGGTCCAAGTGCTACTGCTTGGCGACAACTATGAATAATCCTTTGCTCACCAAGAATTAAGGCATATGTGAACCCACATCTATCAATCACCTATTGCTCGACCGCTAACAATATGCCTATAGACTCCAATGGGCACAGATAGAATCCTCAAACCATGATATTTTCCCCACATACCTCTTTCACCCAACAATCAAATAATGACATTAGTTTTCCATCACAAGTGATTATCCTACATCAATCAAAGAAAAACATCTAGCTATCCAGCTAATGGTTCTATCTTGAACCTATTTTTTTTTCCTAATTTATATCTTGAGACAAACATGTTAGTTTTCCCTACTTTGTATCTCGAGGGGTTCACTTCTTTTTTTAATCTATCAAAAATCACCTGATTGATACTACACATGACTTTGTGACCACACTTTCACTATTTTTTTACTTGTTCCAGGAATAGGTCCCTATGGCGACTCTAGGCCCATCAATTCCATATCTAGGTTCTATCTTACATTTTAACCAATGCTACGCATAGTCAAATCTACTTATCAGGACATTCCACTTTTGGACAGCCCCTAGACTAGTCATATGCATTATCCCATGGAACAATTATGTTAGAAGGTTGTTTTGCACTCTTTCATACATCATATATGCCATTAAACAAGGTGTATGCACTATCAAAATAAAATGTGTCATCATACTAATCACATGCACGATCTCTTCATACAGATGCACTAAAGGAATCATAAGCACTACAAAAATTTAGCATAAATGCTGCTACATTAATTAGATGTGCTATCCTACTTGAAAGCACTACAATGTTCATCAAACACACTCTAGTACCAAATGAATGTGCTATTAAAGGTAGAAGCACAATGAAAAGATACACATGCACTACAAAAACTACAACCAATTTATTATTCTTCATCGCTTTGGACCAAAAAACCCTAACTATCATATTTGCTATTCTATAGTTTATATGCACTACCCTACACTTCATATTCACTACAAAATTTAGAAGCATTATGCAAACCTACAGATGTGCTATTCTTTTCACCTATGTGGTCTATCACAATCCAAAAACCCTTTTGAATGCATTGTTTCACATCATAGATGTGCTATTACAATGTGCATATGCGTTACAATAATTCATATTTGCTAAAATAACCATTAAATGTGCTAAAACACAAAGCATAACCATTTACTGGATGCAATCATGCATTTATACAAAAATCCCAAAATTTAAATTACAGAGGATCTCGATGACTCATTAGGGCACTATAGTCGGTTGATCGTTTATATCTATGACCCTTCTCAAACCTGTGCTATCATAATGGGACCACCATCTTCATTGACTTAGAGCTCAAAAGGGAGAAGAGTAAAAAGAGGAGTTTCAAAATGAAATGGGTAAAAGATATTTTGACCTATTTAACTCTCCCTTGGGGATTTTTATGAAATTTTAAAATATTATACACCCAATTAATGCTTTTTGACCCATTTCCTTAACCTAGGTATTATTCCATTTCAACTCAACCTCATTTTGGAATTACAATAGGAAAGGTAAAGTTCTTGGGGGAAGGGGGGGGGGGGGGAGGGAGGGGGTGAATCAGTAGTTTACACTTGGACCCATTAAACTCTCACCACACATCCATCTCATGCATTCAATGAATAAATTGAAATAACATATAAATCATATACATCTAAATCATATGAACATGTAAGCATTCACACACATAAAACCATATATGATTACCTAGAAACTCTCCAAGTGAGAAGGAAAAAATGGGGTGGGGATGACACCCAAAAATCTTCACTACTACAACAATAAAGTGTATCCAATGAAGGTTACAATGTTTTGACCATGAATCATGATCTACCCCGTGAAAGGTCTACCTTGTTAAAGGCTTACAAAGATTGTTAGTTCTCACCTTGTTAGAGGATTTTAACACCCTATTAGAAGTGTGCCTTGTTAGAGGACTTCAATTTACAACTAAGTAAGCACCCTATTAAAGGATTTCATACAACCTGTTATGACTACTTTCTTAAGAGATTTGATTGAAATCACTTGTTAAAATGTCTCAGCATAGATCTTATAGTTTGCACTTGCTTGCCTAGTAACAAATCAACTCTAAAAAATATCTTCTTGATCCTTATTGATCAGATGTCTCAATGGTGTATCCTTTTCTCTATCCTCTATTATTCTCTAATTGATTTTGCAATTCATTCTCTCTTCATAACTTCTAAGTCACCTTGAATGCTTTGTTCACTCATGCAAACTTCTCTTCTTCCTTTAATTCCTTACACACTCAATCATCTATAGAGAGTTTAGGGTTTTTTCCTCCTTAAGAAGACTTTGGTGGCTTAGGGTTAGGTATGAATTTGTAGTTGAGATTCATCCATTTTGCCACTTAATCCTTCCCATTTTCTGATTGGTTGCATGTAATTACATAGGGAATCCAATTAGAGATTCATTCTTATCTCCAAAATATCATAATTTACCTTTAAGTCAGCTAAAAAATGGGTTAAGTAGTTGTTTGTGCCATTAAAAACAAATATGTTAAACTGTGTCACTCAGCATTTGATGTCTCTGATGCTCGACATGCACTAATCTCTCTACTATGACTCAACACCTGCATTGCTTATCAGCCACTATTTATTCAGCTCTTGAATCACTCAGCATGGTCTATCTGCTCGACACTTTATACCTTACATGTGAAGGAAGATTCTCATACCTACATGCACATCATTTCAAATTACTTAGTTGTATAAGGCATAATATTTGAGTAAACAATCCAAATTTCTTGTATAATACACTTTGTATTAGTGTGAAAGAAACTCAAAAAGGAAAAGTTAATTCCTTTACCCATCATGCCTTAATCAAGTGACTTATAGAAAGGTTGGTTAGGGATGTGTCTCCCATGACATGGGATGAATTTGTACAAGCCAAAACTTTGCAACCCTAAGCTGCCCCTAGTGAAAAACATAGTGAGGAAAATGTCCCCACCAATGAGCCTACTAAACAAAATACCCAAAAGGCTGAAGCTAAAAATACCCAAGAAAATGTGCAAGAAACTATCCCTATTCAAGAGATTGTACTTTCACTTGTGCAAGAAACCTCGAAACCTACTTCTAGCAGAGTAAAGAGGAAACAAAAATTGCAAGAGGAAATCTTTGTTTAGGAAAAGGAAGAGCCAAACGCTATAGTTGTGAGACAGGAAAGAACTAACAAAAGTCCTGCAGCAACTACTCCTATAGCAAAGACACCCAAAGGGAAAGGTAGAAAAAAGGTTGTGATACAAGAAGAAACCCCCATAAGGAGAAGCCCTAGGATGAGAGGGCAAGTTTCTAAATATTCTACTTTGTCTAAGACATCTACTAAGGAATCCCCTGTGCAAATTGTCTCTGATTAGTCTCCTCCCCATCCTAAAATTAGAACATTCCAAAAGATGCTAATGAGGAATGTAGGGATGAAATCAAATAAAATCCAAATGATACCCCAATAGACCAACTAGGTACTTCAAGCTGTAGGGATGAAACATTTCCTTAGCAAGTTGACCCAAACACTGCCCTAGTGCCCCATAAAACAACATGGATTACTGGTTTTGTAGAACATTTATGGAATGAATAGAGGAAGAGGAAAGGAAATCTTGAAGAAGATAGTGGTTTTATTACACTGCAGAAACTCCTTTTTCATTTATTTGGACAACATCTGTTTGCTGAGGCCTTGTGGGAAGAAGAGACGATAAAATTATAGCATTTCAAGGTGAAAAAAATGTAGATTTAATGGAACAATTAGCAAGTCAAAAGCAATGGATGGATTATGCCCTCAAGTTAGTTGATTAGGCACTTGCTTGTAGACCACCGTCAAGAGTTTATGCTATCTATTTAAAAGAACAATTTCTTTTGTTTCAATTAGTGTTAACTCTTAAGGATATTAATGTAGAGTTCAAATCAACACAAGAATTTTATGGACTATATTAGACTCTGCCACTTTGGCAACATAATTTGTTTTGTGAATTATATGTTCATAATTTTGTTATCCCTTTAGAGACTCAATGGAATCCCTTGCTCTATATAGGGGATATACATTTAAGAGCTCTCATGTCCTAGATGTCTACTGAAGCAAACTATGATAGGTAGCTAAATAATTATAGGGATGAGGAAAGGACATAACCCTTGCCTTTAAGAGTAGAGACTAGCAAGCCAGATGAAGTTCTCAAGGATTGGTTTATATTAACTTATGGAAAGAAGAATTTGGAATTAAGGGATAGGATCTTTGCTGCCAGAGCTAAGGCTTATGCTGATTATGATAATTTTCCCTACTTTTCTTTCTAGAGAGCTATGACTGGTGCTAGGAATAGATGGGCCAGATTACCTAAATCACTTAAAAAGTCAGAACCACATAGTCCAATCAACTTGGAGGGAACACTTCATAGGGTTCCAAAGTATCTAGAGTTAGGGAAGTAGGCTAGACTAGAATTATGGTGTCCCCTAACCATGCAGCCTCCAATGCTCCTGTGACCTTAGTATGACATTAATGCCGATAGACTTGAGAAGCTTCAGGAAGATCACAAAAGGGAAGTGTGCCGAAAGGAACAAGAGGACTTTACTATAACATCAAGAGCAGAAAGAAAGGAAGGACTGAGATTGGAGAGTTCAGGTCATTAACAAGAAAGTGCAATGCTTGAGGACAAGCATTAGTTTAGTAGGGGGTAGATGATGAGGCCAAATATTGTCTTTATTTCATGATAATTTTAAAAAACTTTGTTGATACTTTGTTTTATCTTTGTCAAAAAATTTGTGGACCTATGTTTATCGAAACCTATGATAAACCTATGGGTAGATACTATGCCATCTTTTGCTAGTATTATATATATTATGTAGTATTTCATATAGTCATCAAAATGTGTGTTCTTATATTTGAATTTAATTTGATAAATGATTATTTGAAAACATGTCTCTAAATAATAACTAACCTGTTAGCAATGAAGCTAAAAGATGATTGTAAGAATTCAAAGATGAGTGCCAAAAACATTCAAGGAGAAAAGAATGCTAAGTTGTAGCCATGGTGGAGGAAAGTTGTAACAGTTCCAAAGGACACGATAGTGAATATGGAGGAACCAACAAGACTTATTGAATTCTCTACATTTATTCCTATGGCAAGTGGATGTTCAGACTTTATTATTCCTGCCTTAAACTATTATCTCTTCTTCCTGCCTTGAGTTGTTATTTTCCTTCTTTCTCTCCTACGGATTTAAAGCTAGGTTATTTACTTTTCTGTTATGGAATAAGTGTCGATCTCCTATATATAGGAATTGACCCAAGTGTGTTAGTTTATCCAGTTAGAAGAAAGAGTTTATGAGAACAAAATGTTAACTTTTATAGTTGTGTTTTTATAGTTTCTATGTATTGTTCCCATGTAATGAATTTCTGAAATGTAATGAATTAAGTTTTTGGCTTCTATCTTGTGCTAGTAGTTTAGTTGAAGCTAACCAAGGGGGCCCAATTGGAAGGTGGATTAGATTACGATAGAATAGATTTATTTCCAAGCATTCTTAGTATTGTAAGTAGAAGTTGTAAGTTCCTTACTATAGCATCGCACTTCGTGAATGTTCCTACAACATATGTGAGAACAGTTATAGTGGATGAACTAAGTTGGAATATTTGTTAGCCTTTCATTGTATTTCCAGTATTCATGAAGTTAAGTGTGTTAGTTTCCTACAATAATAGTGTAAGTTATTTTCCTTGCATTTTACTTTCCTACAACATAAGTTTAGTGACTCATTAAGAGACCTAGTGCACATAGTATGCTGACCATTTCAAGTATATGTCCCTGTGTTGACAAGATTAAATGCACCTCATAGTGGGAAGAATAGTCCTTAGTTTGAATATATTATTCCTAAGCATGGCCCAGAGTATGACTATGATACACCTATTATGAGGCAGACCAATTCACATTACTTTTGAACAAATTCCTAGAGAGAAGAATAGGGCAATGAATGCCATTGCTACTTTAGCCTCCTTGCTTCAACTACTATATCAACATAAATGATATAAGTTCTTAGTAGAGGAGGTGGTTCAACCCATGTTTAATCAACTCAAATCTCATACTACTTTCCATTTAGACACACCTAATTCCCCTCGGTATGACCCCATTACCACCTACCTCTGTGACAACATTATCCCTTCTGACCTCTTATGAAACCAAATATGTAACTTCATCCGACAAACCTCATGTTACACTTTGGTGGCTAATATGTTATATGGGAAAGGTCTTGACAATACTTTATTTATATATCTTGGAATGGACAAGTCTATAGTTTCCCTTCAAGATGGTCATACGAGTATTTTTGGATCACACTCTAGTGGATTCACACAGGCAAAGAAAATTCTTAGAATGGGTTATTTTTGGCTCACTATGGAAAAGGATTCTATAGACTATGCTAGAACTTGTAAAAAATATCAATTCCATGGAAACCTCATTCATGCACCAACACAAGAGCTCATCCCATTTTCCACACCATGGCCTTTTTATCAATGGGGTTTTGATTTGATATATGTAATCCACCCACCTTTCTTCAACAGACACAAATGGATCATTACAATAACTAAATATTTTACCAAGTGGGTTGAAGCAACACCTCTCATAAAATCCACTGGCAAATGAATTTCCTCATTCATCTTAAACCATATCATTTGTTAGCTTGGCATACCTCATGCCATCTTAATGGATAATACCTTGTATTTTAAGAACTAGATAGTTGATGAATTGTGTGATAACTTTCACATTATCCACCATTCCTTGTCCATTTACTATCCCAAGGCAATGGCCAAGTAGAGGCCACCGATAAGGCCATCATTAACATCTTCAAAAGAACCATCAATGACACTAGTAGGGATTGGAACTTACAATTAAATCCTTCCCTTCAGGCATATAGGACAAGTGTTCACACACTAGAAGTGCAACACCCTTCTCCTTAATCTACGATAATGAAGCTATTCTTCCTTTAGATGTTGAAATCCCATCTTTGGAAGTCACCCTCTATGATATCCCATGATATGAAGACTATAGAGTGGCCAATTTAGAATAATTACAATTATTAGAAGAACATCAATGAAAAATGCATGAACATCTTAAAGTGTATCAGAATAGACTATCTAAACTCTATAACAAGAAGGTCAAACCATGTGTCTTTCAAATAGGTGACAGTCCTCCAGGAAAACCCTAAGAATTAAGCAACAAGGGAAAAGAAATGAAATGGGAGGCCAATTGGATTGGTCTTTACATTATCACAAAATCCTTTGGAATAGACACTTACAAACTTTTAGATTGTGACAATGAGGAACTAGAAGAACCTATCAAAAATATCCATCTCAAATGGTTCTATGTCTAAAGCTTTGAAGAAGCACCTCCTTGCTAAAAAAAAATAAAAAACACCAGAAAACTTTCAAAAAGAATTCTGATGGAAGAGGAGTGAGAGATAGCACCTTTGGGCTTCCTAAACAACAAAAGTCCTTCAATGTTGAAGCCAACAAGATAGAGGTCCAAATTGAACTCACACACAAATTTTGCTTCTTTGTGGCCTTTCCATTGTTTTTCTTCACTATTCCTAGCAGAATTCAACAAAAATAGGATCAAGGGATACATAATGTCACACTTGAGTCAATTTTGCACATTACCCAATTGAGAAACACTTGTGGGTTATAGTTTAGTGGTTTTTGGCAGTAGTAACAATTCACAACCAACAAGGGGGCACCTCAAGGGAAACATGGAGTCCAATTATATTCTAAGATACCATAGGAATGAATTGTAGGAAAATTAATGCACATCTCATATATCTACCTCTGTAACTCCATAAGTGGTCCTGAAAACCCATTTTAGCCTTCAATATTAGTTCATGTTTGGTCTCTAAAATTCATTTTTCACCCCCATAAATCTATATGTGCTCCAAATAATCCTGTTTGGCCCTTATGATTACCCTAGTAATTCCTATATTCCAACAAATTTCACTCACATCCTTTTTCACTAATCACCAACTCCAATATTCTCCCAAAGTTGTTAAAAATAGTTAAAAATCATAAAAAAAGTAAAAAATTGTTAAAAATGATCCAAAATAGTAAAAAATAGTAAAATATTATCAAAAATAGCTTAAAATTCTCAAAAATTACCAAAAATAGTTAAAATTCTAAAAAATCATCAAAAATATTTAAAAATATCCACAAATTTCAAAATATCCCAAAAATCAGGCCAAACAATAATATACACATCCCAAATAAGCTCATTGATTTTGCATAAATTATTTTTACATTTTAAAACAATGATCCTTTGATTTCATGTTGAGTTGGTGTTTGCCTATAATTGTCACTCCTTCAGGACATGTGTGTCATACCTCGACTAGTTTTATATGAACTCAGTGGTGAGGCCCACTATTTGAAATATATTTAATATTTAATGGAAAAATCATCACATTATTCAACACAAATCTCATTGTCCTCCACTTTGCTACAAGAGATTAAGAAGCAACATAGTTATGTCTTGAAAACATCTCCCTAAGATTGGAAAAATCTGGCACAATGTGGATAGCTGAAGAGATCTTGCCTATGTACCTCAAAGCAAGAACAACATCTCTCTATAGATTTTCGGAGTTATTTATGTTGCAGAGACAATGATTAATCCCATAGTCTTCAACAAATATAGCAATACTATCTTGAATGGCATAGATATCCATCAAACTCTTTCATTGCCATCCAACAGGGGCCCAAAATAAGTAAACATACATTTGAGGGAGCACAAAGCCCTCAAATGCCCTTTTAGACCCTCAAGTGCCTTTTCTAGGCCTCCAACACCTTTTTCAAGGCCCAAATGCCCATTTTGGGCCCCCAAACACCTTTTTAGCCTTCCAATGCTTTTCTCAAGGCCCAAACGTCCTTTTTTTCAGCCCCCAAATGCCTTTTTTAGTCTATCTAGTGCCTTTTTCAAGGCCCAAATGCCCTTTTTGGGCCCTCAAATGCCTTTTTAGGCTGCTCTAGTGCCTTTTTAGGCCCTCAAGCACCTTTTCTAGGCCTCCAACACCTTTTTCAAGGTCCAAAAGCTCTTTTTGGGACCCCAAATGCATTTTTAGGCTATCTAGCACCTTTTTCAAGCCTTGTAATGCCTTTTGGGCCCTCATTCTTTTCATGGGCCCCTTGACAATTTTTTCTTGAGACACACCTAGAGAAAAATTTATGGTTGTGGCTCTCACTTGTTTACAAAGGCTATCAATATATATAGAATTTTGCAACCACGCTTTATTAGCCTTTCATGAGTTAGCACTTCCTTCTTTTTCTACCTCACCCACTTCCACTCTCCAAATGTTGCACAAGTTCATATTCATCTTTCATTCAGAGCCCAATATTGATCTCCTCTTCTTGTCATAAGTGAAGGTCATCTTCCTCTCACTTAACCACATTTATGGGCCTCGGTAATGATTGCAATATCTCCCACAATTTCTAAAAAATCCAAATATTCCCAAAATCATCAAAAAAATCCAAATATTCCCAAAAAAAAAAAAAAATTCAAATATTTACAAAAACATAAAAAACATCCACATATTTCCAAAAACATAAAAAACATTCAAATATCTCCAAAAATATCAAAAAATTCAAAAAAAGTGATCAAACTTTCCAAAATGTCTACAACATTGCATAATACCACAAAATTACACACACAAGTATATCAAAGGCCATCAACCAGTTTTGCCAGACACAACTCCTATCATTCTTTTTTCCATGGAAAAAAAATGCTTTTATTTATTATAATGACACAAATAAAAATTACATTCCAATGACCACCTTTACTCTAGCCTTCCTCAAGGAGGTGGGATGTTAGGGCCTTCATTCGGGGGCATTTGCCTTAGTGAAGTGCCAGAAGACAAAGCTCCCATTGAGGTTCCTCCTTGCACCCAAACAACATCCACGGGTATTGGGAATCTCATGCTACACAATTGTGTAGTCAATAGTTGTGTAAACTCCCTATCTACAAACTGAGTCTCTCATCGGTACTCCATTGGGACTGACTAATAATATAGTCCCATGTAATAAGCGCATTCCTAGTGTAGCTTCACCATCCTTTGCATATCTACAAACATACTATCCACCTACTTGTTGATACTGGGAGCCGTAATCACCCACTACACAAAATCTCGCTCTTGCTGCATCTAATCAGTCGCCATTCTCCAACATTCCACATCCACTCTTGTCTCAGTAAGTCACTATTGTAGTTGTCTCACCCATCCCTTACTCATCGTTAATCACTCTTACAAATAGAATGACATGGTGTTCATTTTTGACACTGCACCCTTAATCCTACAATATTTTCACTTGTGCTCACTTCACCCAAAGCCCAACATAATTTCCCTTTGCTCATGACCTCTCTACTTGCAATTTTGCTTCCAATGATTGCACTTGTGCTTGCTTTACATTCAATACCCCTTGAAGCCACCTAGATTTTGTTTGTGCTATATCCTCACAAGCTTTATCCATTAACCCTAATGAAAATGATGTCTCTTTCTCTGCATTCTCAACCTGGGTCCTCTTTGCCACCAATGCTTTCCGCAACTCTACCACTTCATGTGTCATTGGTGTCCCACCCTCACTATCTAACTTTTTCTCAGTTATGTCCAAAACTTCTATCACCTCACTTGTTGACCCATAGATCAGGATCACATAGCTAATTAGTTGTGTCATTGCACTCATCACCTCACTGATACTAACATCTTCAATTGTTATTGGCATTTTTCCAACATTCTTCCCAAGAAAGCTCACCTCCACACCCGTTGATACCTTAGGCTCACCTTTTGTCACTCTTGGAGGACTACCTTTTGCTTGCATTAAAGGATCATCACCAAGTCCATCCTATAACACCTACTAAGCAACACTCCCTGATAAAATTACCAATGCCACCAAAGGAGATTCTTTTTCCCTGACATTTGAGCCCTCAAGTTGTGTCTTTCTCGACTCCATCTGACTTGACTCACCACATTCATGGACTAATGCTTTTAGGTTAGGTTGATACACTAGTTCATCTCATGTACATCAGGCACACTTTTCCCTTTGTCCTTTCCTCACCCAACCTCCTTGAGTAACATCCTGCATCTTTGCCTCCTACTATAACTGATTTGGTGAGCTTGATATATTGACAACCTAACACTTCTTTCGATCTGATAACAATAAAATCTCCATGCAATAGATATGATTATAAATACACCATATCTTAGTTCATGTCCCCATATATAATATATTTATAGATATCTCTTTACTTGCCTTACACTTCCTTAACCTAGCCACACATTCACTCTCTACAATCCATTGCACTAGTACTCGGTACACTTATCACCCTACCTTGACATAATGACACCATGCTTCCCCCATGACACATAGCTTCCAACACTCTCACCATACATTTCACTAGATACTTTCCATTGGTACTCTCCATGACTTGCTACCAAAATCCTACAACAACTTTATCCACAAAGAACTAAACAAACTTAGCACTATTGCACACAACTGTCAACACTACTAGTCTGCAAATAATGACTTTTTTTTTTATTGTCATGTCCTTCTAGTTTCTTGATGATGTATTTGACTAGAGAAACTAGGATAAAGCCATGACCTTTTACGTGCTTTTGATTTTCACTATTCTACTCCAGTGATCCTTTGATTTTGTGCCTTACTGGTGTCCACTCGTAAGCACTTCCTCTCATTTGGAAGGCCATGTGTACCTTGGCCAATTTTTGCATGACATCTCAAGTGAGGTTCTTTGCCTGATGTATGACTATTTGTGTGCATGTTTTCATTTTCTACAACAAATATTTTGAATGGTTATTATATCTTTCATGTACACTTTACTTTTTTTGTAATAACACTCAGTGTGATTAAGTATTCATATCATCATAGTTGAGCTAGTCGTGGTTGTATTATATCACTTGATTATTTGGGTGCTTAATGATGAAATTTAATTTGCATCTTGTTATAAAATATGATAGTTAGCTACATTCACTACATTATTCTAGATTGCATTATCACATGAGTTCCTTTCAGACACACAATTGACACATAAAGAAGGAATAATTCAGATATCTCACACACCATCATCTGAATGATTAAGAACAAAACTAAAACATGGTAGAAAATGACCAATGAAAATATAAACATTAAAATGAACTTTCATGTCTGTTGTATCATGGATTCTTCTTTTCATCATCAAGTTTGATCACCTCTCACCCACTCATTATCTAACATCCTTCATATCATCCATTGCATCACGTGACCTTTGAATCTCAAACAATTCTGGTCACTATTTCCTCATTAGGTAATATCCTTCACATCATCCATTGCATTATGTGACCTTCAAATCTCAAATAATTATGGTCACTATTTCCTCCTACCATCCTTCTTTTCTCTCATCATCCATTACATTATATGTATTCACCATTTCATTCTTCTCAAAAAGGCCTTGTGGTTGCTTTGTGACCTTCGAATCTCAAAAGATAAGTTTCCCTCTTTCATTTCATTTCATCATCCACTCTCTCACTTTTCTTATCTCACTTTCATATCATTTCATCTCTCTTTCTTTTTTTACCACCATTTTATTTTCTTTTCATTAATTATTCTTTTTTTTTCCATCTTTACCATATCTCCCACATTGAACCTTTGTTCTTCATTTTCTTATTTCCTTCCATTTTTCACTTTCATTTCACATCAACCACTTCTCATTTTTCCTTTGTTTTATTTTATTTTTACCCCATTTCATTATTATCATCATCTCATTTTCATTAATTCATTTTATTGCATCACATTTCCATTCATTTTCATTTTCATGACCATTATTATTTTTATTCATTCACTCGTCTTCACTTATTTTTTATCATCTTATATCATTTTTTATTTTTCATCTTTTCATTATTCTACTTTTATTATCATCTATTCCACTATTCTATTTTCATTACATTACATTTCATTCATTCATTTTTACATTTATCATGTACATATTTTATCATATCATTAAAAATCTATCCAATACATTAATCATACACATATCTACATTAATAATCAACATTACATCCACATCTATAATCATCATACAAATAAATATGCATATCACATACATCCATTCATGTCATCAATCACGTAAAATCCATGATACACAAATACAAATGTCCATACATCCAAAATGAATTGAATAATCATATATCAAAAAGGTCATTGTACATCAAAAAGATTGAATCATAATCCATAAAAATGTTCTCATCATAAATTGATATACATGATAAGCCAACAATATGCAATACAACATGATACATAGGATCACTATTGTGTCTCACCACCACAATCCTCTATACATATCTGATTAGGAGGTGCTTGCTCACTGGGTGCACTTCTCTCACCTTGTGTAGCCTATCTACATGATCCATAGCATGTGTCTCAGGTATAGTTGAAGCCATCTAACTTTTAGTAGCCCCATTTTTCCTCAACGACAGTGGTGGTGATGGCCTAGGTGCCATAGAAGCTCTAAATGCATGCAAAGTACTGGTCAACTGGGTAATCTATGTCCCTATCACTCCCATATGTATGTCCATGGAACTAATTCGAGTCTCCACCCTTGATGGATGACTTGGTCCATCTAGTGGTAGCAACACCTATGGTTGTGAACTCTGTGCCTCTGTAACTGGGACCTATATTCGTGGCCTCTGTCACCTAAAAAGCTGAATATCCTATAATAATCTAGCCTTAGGCTACTCTTCCCTACCATGACCCATCTTATTTTCACACTAGCTCAATCCAAAACCACTCACAATGCCTCATCTCATCACCACCCACCTCACCCACGGACCACTCTAGGTCTATCTACCTTGATATCTACTAGTCTCTACACTAGGCCCTGTAACACAATCCTCCATTTTGGTAACACTACTGCTCGACCTCAACTTCCATATCTCCATTGCACCCTAGCTCTACCTCTAGCTTGACACCACCCCCTACCTCTCCCTCATCAACCCTCATCATCCCCATCCTCCCCTTCCCTCGACTACTCCTCAATCCTAGGTGTCAGCGTTACTAGATCTATATATCTCAGGAATGGATGCTCATAGAACCATCGTGCATAATCCCCCTCCATCCCCAAATTTGCCTCCCCATCTCATAATTCCCATACCTACGGTGTTGCAATCACTTGCATAAATGCCTCATGACATGCCTCATACTCCAAGGTTGACCCCCATACTGGCCTCTCTGCCTACACTTGAGCATAGTGTGTTGATCCTTGTGACATGCCCTACTGATGACCAAACTATCTCACTACCCTCTTGAAATAGAATCTCTTTATCACTAAGGGAATCTGGCCAAATAAAAATTATGGACAAAAGAAATATACCAGCTCATCATCATTCTCAGCCCATGGCTTAGCAAACCTATATGGCCTCCATTTGACCTCATGTAGGTCATCCAACATCTGCTGCCAATACTTTGTCTTGCCTAGATGGGGTTGAATGATCACACTTGAATATGTATATATAAGGCATATCTTGTGGCCACTATCAAACACATATTGGCCGCATAATGGAAAGATTCTCCCATGTCCATATTAGTAACAAGACCACACCTACTGATAGTGATGAGGCATCAGAGTACACCACCTGGTGCAAATCATGATATAAGTGGGCTAATATGCAGTTTCCCCATGCAAACTTCCATAGTTGATCAATCATATCCTATATAATATGGCCCTATCCAACTGGAATCCCCTTCCTCATCTATTTGGTAATGAAAACCCTCCCATCAATTCGAATACCACTGTAGGCAATGGCTCATACTGTAACATCTGAAACTACAACACAGTATCATCACTGATAACATCATCCCCAAAAAAGTCTCTGAATGTTGTCCCATCAATTGCCTGATCATAGTAAACAAGATCTCCCACTATAGGGATATGTAAAAATCTAATATACATCCTCTAGAGTAATAATCATCTCCCCAAGGGGCATGTGAGAGGTGTTGTCATTTGAGTGCCACCGCTTGGCCACAATTGTCAATAAACCTCTGTTCACTCAAAGTTGAGGCATTTGTAAAAGATAGGTGAGCCCACATCTTTTGATCACCTAACACTCTTCCATAGAGAGTCTACCTATCAACTCTAATGGCCATGGACATAGTTCCCAAACCATATGCTTCTACCTGTATACCTATTTCATTAAACAATCAAACAACAACATCAGTCCTCATGACAAGTGATTATGACACATCAATAAACTATCAACATCAACCTATCTAGCTAATGGTTCTATCTTGAACCTATTATTTTTCCTACTCTCTATCCTAAGGGGGACACTTTTGTGCTATCTATCTAGTATCATCTGATTGATTTTACACATCATTTTGTGACCAACATTCACTATCATTTTGATTCATCACACAAACCAATCTTTGTGTCAATTCTAGGCTCATTGATTTCACATCAATATCCTATCCTATGCTCTAAATAATGCTACACACATCTAAACCCAATTATCTAATCACTCTATTATCAGATGACCCATAATCCAACTTCATGCGTTATTTTACTCTTCATATGTGCCACAAAAGTTCTTTGCACTATTTTAGGCATCGTAGACACTATTCTATTAGTCAAAAGTGTTCCAAACTTTAGTTGTGCAACTCAATATGTCAAATATGCTTCTCTGCAACATGGATGCACTACACAAGTCATATGCACTCTTACATTGAACACATGTGCCACTAGAAATGTTGGATGAACTATGCCATACAAAAGTGCTACTCAATTCATTGCCCATGCTATCTAAACAAATGAATGTGCTACTACATGAAAAAAAGCTTGGACAACCAGTGCATGTGCTATAATACATACATCCAATAGGCATTCTTCATTATTTTGATTCATCAAACCCTAATTAGAAAATGCGTTACTTGACATGATATATGCACTACAACAACCCTCCTATGCACTACAATATTCAAAAGCACTATAAAAACCTACGTATGCGCTACAATTTTCCATTATGTGCTATTCCACTATAAAATTAGGGTTTCATATGCACTATTTTGAGAGGTGGATGCACTAGTTTATGGCTTGGATGCCCTAGAAGAGTTTAAATGCACTATAATAAAGCTTAAATATGCTAAAACAACTAATCTAGTCATTTATGAAGAATGTGCACAAAAATCTACAAATTCATGCAAAAATTCAAAAATATTATATTACAGAGGATTTTGGTGACTTATTGGGGCAACATAGTTAGCTAGATGCTCATATCTATGAGCCCACTCAAATCTACGCTTTCATAATGGGACAACCATCCTCACTAGCTTAGAGCTCCAAGTCACCAAAAGTAAAAGGGAAGTGTTAAAATGAAATGTGGAAAAGGTTTTTTGACCTATTTAACCCTTTGTAGGGCATTTTCATGACATTTTAAAATATTTTATGCCTATTTAAGACCTTTTGACCCATTTTCCTCTAGCCAGGTATTATTCCAACATCACTTCTGTGACCTACATCCAACCAAATTTCCTATCACTTGTTTCAAAAATAAAATTAGAGTTTCCCCATTTTTACATATCAAAATTTCCAATTTCATTTCTGAGGGGGTAGTATACCCATATCAAATTGGGGCATCCAAAATTTTCCAAATATCAAAAGCGTTCTACCCTAGCCAAAATTTCAACATCAAATCAAATTGGGCATCTAAGCAAGTTATCCTAAACAAAGGATTTTTAACATCAAAATATCAAAATCAAACATCAAATAAACAAAATCAATGATAATCAAACATCAAATTATCAACAATCAGACATCATATCAACCTCAAATCAACAAAACATCATCAATCAGACATTAAATTATCAAAATTTGACCTAAAACAAGAAAATCAAGGAAATCTTTGAACTAATATGCTTTGCATATTAGCTCAAAGAGGGGCATTTGTAGACACCCTAAATCTAGCAAGACTTAAAACAATGACAATTTTGATCAAATAATGAAAATTAAAGGCAAAAATCAGATAATGAAGGAAAATAATAGGCTTTCAAATCAATGGTTAATCAATCAAATCACCTATCAAATATAAAAGGACTTAAATCACTTTAAAAAGAGGAAATACAATTCATAAATCAAAAAATGAAATAAAAAAGAAGGAAAAAGGAAAAGACAAAAGTTGAAAATAAATGGAACATTTAATAAATCAGCAAAATCCATTTGTCCTCTCAAAAGTGAAAATCCTCCTTTTTGCAATTAAAAGAATTGAAAAATCTTCATTTATCCTCACAAACCAAGTCTATTGGACTTTTCCTCTTGGTGCCTTATGAGATAATTTTAGTTTCACCATGGCCTTCCAATGGAAAGTAAAATCCAAATCCTTAACCCAACCCCGTTCTAAAATCCTATAAATATGAGGGAAATTCAAAAGCAAAGTGACCCAAGTTTGATGCATCTACACTATAGGCACTTTAGAGCTATCATCCATTTTAGCATTGTTATTATAGTGAATTCATGTAATTTTAGTATCATGTTAGTAGCATTTTAGTACCATTTTGATAATATTTTAGCACATATCCATTATCATTTAGCATTGTTAGCCATATCATATGCACATATTCTAGCATTCTAGTGTTATTATCTTCATATAATTCACATTTTTGTATTGATCTTGTATAGACATTTGTAGATTTGCATTCATATCATACTCCCGTTCTAGAATTATCACTAAGATGCTAGTTTGAGAGCAATTTTAGCGATTGTAGTTAGGGAAACATGGGATGTTCATGGATTCTTTGTTTAATAGTGATTTCTTGGGTCTAGATTAATTCATTGTTTTTCTAATTTGTACTCTGCTCTAAGGTCTCATGAATATGTGATTCCACCATATACAAATATAAAATATTATTTTCTTTCTTTTCTCCACATTATTTATTTTGAATGATACTTTTAAAATCATAATTTATCATTTTAATTAATAATAATGAAAGCCCATTAGCTAAATTCAACTCTATTTTAATTATTATTAATTAATTAATATAATAAATCAATATTTACTATTAATGGGCTTTCAAGGGTTAATCCTTGACTAAGGAAGGAAAGGTGTTTTCGGCAGCCACTAGAGGGAGATTGGATAAAAATTAATTTTGATGGGGCTGCCAGAGGAAACCTGTGCATTTTTAGATGCAAATGTATTGCATGGGATCATGAAGGCAATTCTATAGCTCTTGTTGTGAAAGGACTAAGGGAGGAGACCAATAATGTGGTAGAATGTAAAGCAACAAAAGAGACTATTTTGTTAGGAGTCAAGTTGGGCATCAAGCGATTACACTTGGAAGGTGACTCAGAGATTATCATCAATGGGATTAAAAAAGGCAATCTGGAGTCTTGGCATCTCAACAAGCACATTAAATAGATTAAGTTCCTCTTGTTGGAGTTTGAGGATTTTAGGATTTCTCATGTCTATAGGGAGGAAAATGTGGTGGTTGATAAATTGGCCAACTTGGGAGTGAATGCCCCTTTTCGAACTATAAGAATGACATTTTTGAAGAATTTGGCCTTCTTAAACTTGATTAAAAATGGTGCATTTTTAGTGGTGTTATATCCACTTGCCTCCTTTTGAAGGCATGATTTATAATCATTAAGCCCTGATCAAGGACATTCATGAACAAGAAATCTAATATGAGTGACAAAAGATCCACGCACAGAAGAATTTTGAAATGTGTGCTTCTAGATCCTTTGTGGGAGTGTTTTTAACTAGAAGAATGACCTCATTTTTTGCAAGCATTTGAGTGGAGTTTGTAGAAATGGAGGCCAACTTTGCCTTGGAGTGAGAAAATCAAACACATGCTTATGAATGGAAAATTTTGGTGCGGCATCTGAAGAACATTTTTCTCATTCAAGACCAGGATTTCATGTGCATTGTTATGGAGATTTTTGGCCTAGAGTATTTGGACTCCTACTAGAGAAGGAGGACCAATCTAGACATTGGTTCACTTTTTTTCACTCTGGCATTGCTCATTGGTGAGATAAAAGATGAAATTTGAAGGGTTATAGTTGTGAATATCAACCTGCAATAGATATTGGGAGTCAACAAGATCATTGACAGGGCCAAGTTGGGGGTAGGGTTGGATATGGGGTAGGAACCTTGGAAGAAAATTGGAGGTGGTGATTCATTGTTGCAACCTCTTGTTGTGTGGTTGTCTAAAAACTCCCATGAGGTACATATGCCAAAAGTGGTAGAAGGTTGGCAGAAAGTGGTCAAATTTATGCAGGAGAAGATTTAGGTCTTGAAGGAAGGGAAGCAAGGTTTCATTTAGAAAACTCCAAGGAAGATTGTGAGATCAACTGGGAAAGGGAAGACATGATGCTTCTGGGAGATCCGCGTGAGTAGGGATGTGGGTTGACATGTCTCTTACAGGGGAGATGCAAATGACAAAATGTTATCTATAAAAATATATTCATTATTTGCTCATTAATATTTTAATTCTCTTTTTACTCAATTTTCTAATTTAGACTCTTAAATTAACTTTTTAAATTAAATTTAAAAAAATATATATTTAATTAGTTTCTAATTAATTAAATATCATCATATTTTAAAATTTTCTTTTTAAATGTAATAATATTTAATAATTAGAATATCATAAGATTACTCCAAGCCTTATGCGTAAACTATTTATCAAGCAAATTACATAGTCAAACCTACATAAAATCAACATAAAAGCAAAACCCACAGAAAAGAAAAATAAGAAAAATTGACCATAGTCAAAATCAAACAACACACGAGAAAAACTCTCGGGTTTCAAAAGGGTAGGCAATCAGATAAATGTCCTCCTTATCAGGACAAGTGATTAGGCTTTGGTGAATGTTGCATTAACTAGGATTGTATGAGATTCTCAACTTATTATTCAAATGTAACATTAAATTTTGGATGTCCTTTATGATGCTCATTAAAAACAAATCTAGACCTACTTAAGGAAAATTGTTAAAGGAGGAATTTTTGATCGATGTGATTTTTGATTTATGCTTAAACTAGAATAATATTGCTCTTAGTGGTTGAATGTGGTTATTTGGGTGTGCTTCATTGTATTAGTTGTACTTATGTATCTTCTTATGAGATTATGTATATGTTATTCCTTTATGATTATGGACATTGTACTTACGATTGAAACTAATTAATAAAACTTTCTTAAATGGAACTCAACTTCAAGGAGCCCTTGAGGAATAAAATTTGTATTTGTATTGCATATGTGTAATTGATGTGTATGTGTATATTGCTTCCACATTTTTATCTTGATGTTGTATAAACATTTAAAGAAAGAATCTTTAATAAAATATTGTAACGTAGTATGTTAATTTGTCTTGGGTTCCCAAGTGAAGCATTACATCTAGTATTGGAGCCCGAGTTTCTATACTGGAAACTCTAAGAATATTGTATGCCATCACTTAACAAGTAGTTAAACTTGAAAACAAGAATAAGAAACAAGCCTTAGTAATAGAAAATATAGACAACAAAATTGGAGACCGTAGAACTTTTGAACTATGGCACTTGGATTTGTAACACTTGACTTTTTAGACTCTTATTTTTTGTTGTACATTTTATCTTTGTTATATCTTAGCTTACTTAGAGTTTTTTTGTTAAGATAGTATGATAGACTTTGATATTTATGCACTTGGTTATGTAACATTGATTTCTAGTCAATGCTTAGACTCATGCATATTGATTAGATCTTATTGTGTACTGGAATAAATTTTTGTGTAGGTGTTGTAAAAAAAAAAGGAAAGATAGAGTTAGATGTGAAATTAGAAGTTAATTCATAGGATTTTCATTTATGTCAAATCCATCATGCAAAATTGAAACAATTTATTACTTATTGTGAGTTAAGCATTTATAGTGTTGGGTGTGTGTCTTATCCTAATAGGTCAATTGGGTCAAGGACTTAAGACCCCAACTAGATTATGTATTGCTTTCATAAGAGAACCATTCACTATATGATATACTAGTAGCATTTTATAAAATGGAGTTAGAAGAATTGTTTTAGATGCACCATGTATACTTCAATGTGTTAACAAACTCAAGTATTATAATAAAGTATAGAATGATTGCCGATAAGTAGGGTTCATAAATGCATGAAATAACATGAAAGATATTTGTAACAGTCATTAATGAAAATGTCTTTGTATTTTATTTAAATAACATTCTCTAACACATCCAATTAACTAGACACCTAGATGTCATGAAGTAGTTACTCCCTAGAGTGTGGCTAGCACTAGTCACCTTGTTATGTGAAACATGTTCTTGTGGAAATTTATTTTTGGTTATCTATAATTTGTTCATGTTGTTAGTGGGCTAGCATTGAGTTTTTTAAATTTCTTATGTTTTGAATAGTCACCTTACTCTCTTTTCACTATCTATTTTGTGACACTGGTCATACTTGATTTACATCGTTATGTTCTTTTTATTTACTATTGAACTTGATATTTACCCACTTGGGTTTTTCTTTGAGTTCTATGGTTACTATCTAAATGTTTGATATTGTTGGCTTTGTTATGTGAGAAGTATTGTTTCTATCATGTTTATCAACGACCTCTGGTAGTATGTGTAAGGGAGGACACTATGAGATTGCATTATGACTACACATGTAGAAAGGAAAGCCATTTGGAACACATAGGTTGCATGAGCACCACATTAATTATGATTGGATAAATGCTGCCTTAACTAGGGTTACATGAGATTGTCGACTTATTATTCAAATGTAACATTAAATCTTGGATTTCCTTTATGATGCTCATTGAATATGGATCTAAAACTACTTAAGAAGATTGTTAAAGGGAGAATGATTGATCGATGTGGTTTTCAACAACATATTGCTCTTAGTGGTTGGATGTGCTTCATTGTATCTATTGTACTTATGTATCTACTTATGAGAGTATGTATCTATTATTTCTTTTTGATTATGGACATTGTACTTAAGATTAAAACTAATTAATAAAACTTTCTTAAACATGAATCAACGTAAAGGAACCCTTGAGGAATGAAATTCATATTTGTATTGCATATGTGTAATTGATGTTGTATAAACATTTAAGGAAAAATGTTTAGTAAAATATTGTAATGTAGCATGCTAATATCTCTTGGGTTACCAAGTGAGCATTATATTAAAAATTAGATTCGGGTTGAGGATTCATTAAGTAGTATTATTTAATCAAAAGGGAAATTTATAATTATAATAAATAGGTATTATGCAATTATTCAATTTAACAGAAGAAGGGAGATTTAACTAATAATCACCCTATTAGTTGTCATTTGATTTATCAATTAGACTGTAGTCAATTAATTAGATTAACTCACTAAGGATAACATAAATTAATTAAATAATAGATTTTTTAGTTAAAAATTTCTTATAAGATGACTAAATAGGATTACTTAATTGTATAATTAGATTTAGGTGTCTACATTTTTCTCTTCTTCGACATAGTGTTGGAACAATATTATTTTAAAGAAGTTTGAAAAGAGATGTCATGAAAATGATTTTTAAAGAAATAAAATTTCCCCAATCTCGAAAAGAGAGAGGAAAGACTGAATTGGGTGATTCCTCCTTGATAAGGTGGTAGGGAGAGAATATGAGGCCCAATGACATCTTGAAAAGAAAGAAAAATGGAGTGGAAAGAGGATGCAAAAATGCTAAATGAGGGTTAAAATGAGGTTAAAATTGTGATCATGACACAAAAGTAACAAGAGAGAGTGAAAAGGGGTCACTCAAGAGGGAGAATGGAGAAGAATGGCATAGACAAGGTCCTATACAAAGGCTCAAAAGGAGAGAAGGATCTCGATTGCTCTCATTTGGTTATTAGATCTTTGCTACTTTGGAGTTGTGATTTGCAATTACGAGATGGTGAGAAAAGACATACTAAGGTTCTAGATAGACATGGTGAGCAAGGTGCAACAAAGAGGATTAGTGGATAGGATGGTAGGCCTGAAACCCTACCCTTACATTTTATCATTTTAGCTTTATTTGTAATTGCATGTTTTAGAAAACTAGTAATTTAAAGAATATGAAGATAAACCAAGCATTTTCAAAACTAATTCAATAAACAAACATATATGAGAGATCATAGAAGAGATAAAACAAGAAATCAAAGTGAAAACCTTGTAATTGAATAGCTCATTCATTGTCTAGATTTGGTCTGTGATGGATATGTACTCAATAGACATCACTTCAAGCTTTAAATACAAATTCAAGATGGATATATGATTAAAAATTCTAGTATAGAAATGTTGCTTTGGTAGCTTTTGGTTCTCAAAACAACATAGTAATTCTACTCAAAAGGTGGATCATTTGTGAGGGATACAAGGTTCAATTTATTGGCTAAGAGTAAGGGAAATGGTCACACAAGATGTAAAGCATATTGTGAGGGAGGGATAGGATGAAAGGATAAATGAGAACATGGATTGTGCTTTCTCAAATCTATAGCCATGTGACTAGTGTCACGAGGAGAATGAGTTTGAGGAGATAGGATTTTTGGAGGGATAGTTAAGTGAAAGTTCAATTACCATGGGAAACCACATGGTGACAAATGAATTCTTTGTAGTAGACCTAGATGACTTAGAGGTCATATTGGGCATATAGTGAATGAAGACTCTTAATGAATACACACAATGTTTCAAATAAATGGATTTCTCATTTTCATATGCATCACAATAGTTTGAGGTATTCTTTGTAGTAGATGGAGATGAATGAAAGGAGAAAAAAGTGGATAAGAAAAATCTAGGCATCTGACTTTGATATTGAATATATGAAAGAGAAAAATAATATTGTGGTGAACACTTTGTCAAGGAGGTTTTCCATATGTTCCTTATCTTATGATTTCATTGGATTGGAAGCGACATATGTTGGTCAAATACTCCAAGATCACCTTCACATATTAACTATGGGACAAGTAGAAAATGGTTGGTGACATTATTTATTACAAGGACATAATTTGTTTGGTACCTAGGTCCAAGTTGAAGGAAAAGATATTAAAGGAGATTCAAAATGCCCCCTTGGTCAGGCATCCAACGTATCTAAATACCTACAAACAAATTAGGAAAAGGTTTGCATGTAGGAGACTCAAGAACAATGTCCTATAGTATGTTCAAGAATGGGCTACCTATCAAGAAAATAAATTTGAGCATACCCTATTAGCTAGGATGCTTTAGCCATTGTCAATCCCTAAGTGGGATAGTATTTTTGATGGATTTCATTGTTGGGCTTCCCAAGGTGCTAGGGAAGGGCTAAATATTGTGGTGGTTGATTGATTGATGAAGTATGCAATTTTTTTTACTATTTTGACTAGGTTTCAAGCCATGCAAGTGGTAAACTTATTCTTTGATGAACTATCCCACTTTGATGGTCTCCAATAGAATGTAAGAAGGATTGAGAGAGTTACTTCCTCAACATTTTTTAGTACAATTGTTTTGTCTTGCATGAATAAAGTTGTTGCTAAGTACCAGCCATCACTCATAGATTGATGAACATACAAATATTATGAACAAGTGGTTGGAAGGTTACCTAAGGCACTATGTTTTGACACAACAAAAGGTATGGGTTAAGTTCTTGTATTTGGGTGAGCACTATCACAATACCGCATACCACATGTCTATAGAATAATACTATTCATGGCATCATATGGTTGTGAACCTCCATCATTCATGGATATTGCACTAGATGATAGTCATGTGCAAAAGGATAAGGATTGTCTATAGAAAATTATATCTGAAAGTATGTGGCAAAGAAAAGTTGAGGCCATATTGTGCAGTCAGGAGGGTGGGGAAAGTTTCCTACAAATTTGAGCTACCCAAAGGAATTTGAATTTTACAATGTATTCCATTATGCTTCTTGGAAAGAGGTTATGGGATAACATGTCACTATGTAAAGTATTTGTTTCCCATCAATGAAGAAGGGAAAGTAGTTTTGGAGTAGGTCAAGATCATAGACACCCAAAAGAGGAAGTTGATGACACACTTTAAGGAGTTTCTTGTGCATTGGAAACATTTTTGATGGAAAATGCCTCCTATGAAGGTGAATAGACTTTAGAACACCCAATTTGTAATTTCTTGAGGACAAGCAATTTTTACGATAGGAGGACTGTAATATCCCCATCATTAAATAATATTAATACTATTTTTTTTTTCTGGGGTCCAATTAATTTATGTATACATTAGACCCATATTTTATTTTTGGTTATACGGATTTGTTTTGATGTCAACACTTGTTGTGTACCACTAGAGTTTTCCTTTGATGGGGTGTTTATGTCAACACTTATTGTGCACCACTAGAGTTTTCCTTTGATGGGGTATTTATGCCTGGTGTGTAGGATATTTTTGGTATGCAACTTGAAGTTTAAATTGTATTATGAATTTTAGTTGGAGTTCTACTCTATTTTCCATTTCAAAAGTAAAAGATCTTCCTTATTTGGTTAATCATAGTTTTAGTGGGATTCATCCCTCACCTATTTTTGCTATGTTCTACTTGGTTTCATATCTAGCAAGTTTGAGGCATTACACTTGTTTTGAATCAATTTTTTTTGGAATAATCAATATTAGGTATTTCATCTTGTTGGTATAAATCATTATATTCATTGCTTGTTGCTTTTAATTTTAGGAGTGTTATACTAGTATGATCAAGCCTTGATTATCTCTATCATCCTGCAATACTATTTATAGGAAGCAACCAAGTATGAGTCATATGACCTACTTAGATGACCATATGCCATTACCTAGATGACCATACACCATATCCAAGAAACCTGATTATAACACCCTATATTACCGTACAACCCCTCCCAACATCATATGACCACCTTGGCTCCATATAGACCAACTTCTCCACCATAATAGCACATTGAATTCTACCTATGGTCAACTACCATTATTTATGCAAAGCATCATACAAAACCAAACAATCAGTGGGATCCATTCTGATCCCTTCAAAATTTGTTTAGTAATTCCATTATTAGAGGCATCTCATAAGGTAAACACAAAATTCATCAATATTTCACCATTTACATAATCTTATTTCTATTCCATAGAATATCATTCATAACTTTCATTTATGATAATTTCATGATAAAAAATTTGGAGTATTTATTTAACTTTAGTCCTTCTAAAATATATCCAAATATGAGCCCAATCCAACAAACCAATTACTAGTTATGGTATTTGTATCAAGACCCATTTTCTCTATCACAAACTAGAAACAAAACTAGTAACCCTACCTAGGGCATCAACTATGTTTCACAATCTTTGTTTGTAACACCAATGAAGGTGTTTAAAAACTAGGTTTCACTCAAATCTTCATAACTTTCACAAATCTAAATGAAAATGATTCAAAAGAATTGGAAATGAAGGATAATTCACATATCTTTCTAATGAATATTATTATAGGTCTTGAGTCTCTAAAATGTGTCCATACCACATGCTACAATATGGCTATATTCAGGGAATCTCAAATCTGCAAATAGCCACTTTCACCAAAATGCTCATAACTTATTCATTTCTTCATAAAATTGAACCCAAAAAAAAGAATGTGAAGTATTATTCATCATTCTATCTATCCATTACTATATTACATGGTTTTTAGCTCGTAAAAGTCTGTACAAGGCTTGGAAACAACACTAAAACTAAAACATCAATCAAAACAACAACAATAGAATGCACAACAAATGTATCAGAGTATTTACTCTTCTCCAATATTGATTTGGTTTGACTATGCAATGGTATTTATATCCATTTGACAGTTATAAACCTTCCTAACTACCCCCAAGACCAACCATATACCTTTTTACATCATTTTTGTAATGTTAGCAACTTTCTCAATGTTGCATTTTACAAATTTTTATGCAAATTTTACATTTTTGACAAAATGGCTTCATAGCCTTTATAGCTTGACCCAAATAAAATATAAATGAATCAAATAGATTTAAATATCTCAAATAAGGAATCTTAACTTTCTCATGTTCTTGTACTTTAGGTTCTCCTACACCAACTATACAATCAATAAAACACTACTGTATGGATAGAACAAATCTTTGGTCATACAACTAGTCCTCAATGTCATAAACTAGGCTTTTGGAGGGCACAACAAGGTCACCAGGAATACTTTCTAGGAATTTATCTCTAGATCACTAGGAGTCACAACCAGCCAACCCTTTCAAGCATTAAAAAATGTCTTCACCTAATAAATTTTTTGAATGAAGGGTTATGTATCTCAATAGAAATGCAATTTTTACATTGGCTTAAAAAGTGGTGTCTTATTGTATTTGGATAATATTTAATACTTGTAGGTATACTTGCATTAGGGATATGATGGAATAATCTTGGTTACTAATCTCAAATTAATGTTGGTTGTACATCGTACTTGGAAGTATTATAAAAAATAAGGCCTTCCCATTTTAAAGGGAGGCTTGAAGATTTTTTTTCCAAAATACTACAAAAATGACTACTTATTCATTGTTGTTCTCATGGTGAATATTTGTGAACTCTTGGAGCATCACATTGTTTCCTACATTTTTCTCTTAGTTTATTTTTTCTCAAGTTTAAAATAAGTTTACTAGATGATGAAATATATTATTGTTTCTAAAATCATGTTGAAACAATTGTTCATATCTTTTGGTGTTTGTTGATCACAAGATATAGTGTAAGGTTGGTTTAAACCTCATTGCAAGCACTTCATAAACTTAATGTACTTTGATATGTGTAACTTATGGTTTTGATGAGCATATGAAGTTTTAAAATTATACTTACACCCATGAAAGATTGTACCCTCCTTAGTGAAGTCAATTTGGAATAGAAAGGACTAGTTTGGTCTCACCATTGCATCAACATTGTCCTACATTAGTAGAGTTAGAAGTAAAATTATCTTAGATTCATAAACCCTCATCTATTTTCTATTTATTTCAAGCCATTCTTAGAAATATATTGAAGAGGTCAATTGTTATACCATTCACATTCAAGAAGTTGACAAGTTTTCCACAAAAGAGCTAACACAAGTCCCTAAGTGATTACTAGCGAATTACACAACCAAATTGAATTACATCCAACATTAGAAGGAAGCTTGCACTTTTCTTAGTTGATCACACATTGTCACATGTTTAACATATATGCTTCCTTATTTAAGAGAGGATCATGTCCTTGGTGTTCTACCTTAGGATTATAAGTGTTTATCTTACATATTAGAGTGATCATAAAGCTCATATTAGTAGGACAAATAATAGTCACACCTCTTACCACAAGCAACCTAGGGGAGGGTTGAAGAAAAATATTTCTCAAATATAGATTTCCCAACCATGATCTGAAAGAACCTAGTTTCTCATGTGCCATTTATAACACAAAACATGAATGTTGTTGCAGTACACCTTCCACTAAACCTCCTTCTATAGTGCCATAATGAATTTATTCTCACCATACACTAGGTGGTTGCAAAATGTAGCAATAGTAGAATTCATTTTTGTTGCCAAGCCTCCAACAAAATATCTAGGAATATCTTGTCCTCTTGTACATCTATTCTTCAGACTAAACACCCTCCTTAGCTTCAACAAAAACTATTTTTTTGTACAAAGTTTCATCCTCCTTTCCATGATCTTAATCTACAAGACTTTTTCATCAAAGTTATAAGAGGAAACCTAAATAGAAGGTACTACAAGATAAAAATAAGAGCCATTTCCAAGGCAACAACCAAGGAAAAATCTAAAGTGGGGCACAACCCCCTTCCACAAGAAAACAAGAGTAGACTATGACATTGCCCATATTAGCCTCATACTTAGTGTCCTCATCAATTATGATAACCCTTTTTCTACTTCTCCTTACAATTATAGTTTCCCATTTTTCTAGAGCTTTCATCATGAATTTTTAATTATTTTTATGATCAAATAATTAAATTGAAACACCCCAACTTTGCACCTTTTTCTTTACTAGGTGCTTGGAAGTTGTAGTCCTTGATTGGTATTCCAATTTACAATTTTGTGGAGTTACAAGTTCTTTCTTGCCACTTTAAAGGGGTGCAATTTTGAAGCTTCCAACTCCTAGAATTGGAGAGTAAAATAAATAAAATTGCATAATTAAAAATGATTGGACACATAGGTAAGCAAAAGGATAAAAGAGGATAAAAGTGGAGAAGTTGAAGATCATGATGAAGAATATAAAAGAAAACATTGTAGAACCCAAGTTATACAATTCCATTGAAAAAGAGTGCTTGTAGATGGAGGTGTAATATTGTTTTGAAGGTGTTATGTTCATATTTGTAATGGATTGCTTTTAGCTGTAAATGTATTGGGATAGAAAAGTAGTTTTGGACTTAATATTTCCTGTAGCTTGTTCCAAATTGTAGATTTTTTTGTTTGTTGTAATTTAATAAATGTTGTTGGTTTTTCTGCAAGAAGTTTGACATTTTTTCTTCAGGAGCCCCTTTTGAACCAATTTTTATTAATATAAATATAACTTTTTTTCCAGAAAAAGAATAATTTTTGCATTTATTTGTTTCAATTTTATAATAGTTTTGGAAGTTGTTTGTAATACATTTTAAAATGGTTAAGAGTTTTTGGACAATTGCGACAATTGATAATCAACAAGGATTTCTCAATTGTTGATTTGCACAATATATTTATCCTTCATTTGTAATCACAAAATGGAGGCAATACTACACAACTTTGACATTGAAGTTTCAATTTTCTCTAAGTTAACTCAATATATGTTTTGCAAAAAATGGTCAATTAATCCTTCCCAATTCATATTGTGAGTCCTTTAGTGAAGGTTCTTGTCGAGTTACTTTAATTTTTTTGAAATCTTGATTAGATTTATCAAATCTAGAAGTATATATTTAATTTTTTATGCCTCCAAAGTCCCCTTTTATGTTTGATGTGTTTTCTTTGGTTGTTTTTGTCTTTTTGTTTCCTTCAATCTCTCTCTTTCCATCATGCACTCATTTCAAGCTATCTTAGGACATAATCAGGGTTGCCAATCAAAAGATATTAAGGTTTAAGTGTGTGTGTGTGTGTGTTTGTGTGTAATAGGACTTTAGAACCCCAATTACATATTTTAAATTTTTGAACCTTATATTTTGTTGTTATGTTGTATTTTTAATATTTATAACTTAAAATCTCTTCTAAATGTGTTAATAAGTTATAAAATTACACTTTTTGATCTATAAAGTGTACTATTTCAATCTATTTACACATTATATGTGTACTTTAAGTTATAAATTAAATCACTAAGTGAAAAGTGCACTTTTCTAACCCATTTACATATTACACATGAACTTTTACTTGTAATGTGTAACAAACCCAAAAAGTACAATTTCCATTAAGTGAAACAATTAGACATGTGCAAAATAGAAGTCAAGTGAAAAGAAAAAGTTATAGTAAATCAATTTCATATAAATTCATGTATTTACACATGAAAAATATAATTTGTTATCATTTAAATATGTTATTGCACATAAAATGTACAATTTGGCTTGTTTTTCTCCCATTCCAAGTGCAAATTGCACTTCTTGAGACCATTTACATATTGCATTTCATTGCCTTCCATATTAGCTTCTAAAACATGATTAGCTTCTTAAATTTCATGCAAAATGGAAAATTCATTTCATTCCTAAAACCCTAATTTGTCTCTATTTGCACTTGGTATGCAATATGAAGTACATATATGCAATCAAAAAGTGTGATCATAAAGGCAAACTCCAATGGGTAAGAGGACATAAAAAGTGCAATTTGCACTTGAACCTTTCCTTTTCATGTTTTTAAAATATGTTAATGAATTTGAAAAGTGCAATCTAAACTTCGCTTGCAAAATACAATGTGTAAATTATCATCAAAACTACGATTTGCATTAAGACAATTATGCAACATGAATTGTCTCCAAAAAAGTGTGATTTTACCTTAAAATTTTCATAAGTGCATTCATTTAAATATACAAATATTTTCAAAAAGTGCAACCTACACTTAGATTTCATTTCAATGTGTACTGGTCTTTGAAAAGTGTGGTCAACACTTTGACCACTTAAACACATCATTCACATATAATTAAAATATGTAAAGTGCTTAGAAAAACCTAATTTAGGGTTGGGAGTGAAAGATATTCAAAATATTTAATCATTATATGCAAATGCATTTGAAAAATCCAATTTGGAGAAGAGAGTTTCATTCCAACATCTTTGCTCCAAGTTTTTTTCTATTTGCTCTCCAAGTGAGTGTAAAATTTTGTTTTTGTTTGCATTTCTTAATGTTGTTGCATATTTGATGCATTCTTTAACTCGTTGCTTTTCACTTGGTCATTTGCAGCCCCATATTTTTGTTCTTAAACACAAATAAATTCAAACTCTTACTCGTTGTAAATGCAAAAAAAGGTTCTTCCACTTTGAAAGTCGCCATTTTGTGTCAAAGAAAGAGGTAGTTTTTCTTCTCTCTTTCTTATTTTGTAATTATTATTTTTTTGGCTTATTTTTTGTGCTTTTAGAGAGTAAGTTTCTGAAGAAAAAAATGAAAGTTTGCTCAATGAATTCAAGTTTAGATTCACATTTCTAGCCTTCATCCTCATTCCATCTCCAAATTTTCCCAAATCCACATTTCTTGAATATGTAATAGGACTTTATAATCTAGATTACATATTTATACAAGTTAAAAATGTTGATTTTCACCATATATAAATGCATTTCTAAATCCCCATTTCAGGAAAATTCTCATTTTTAAACATGAAGGTTCCTATTCATAGGCTCCCAAGCTACATCTACTTGCATTCATATCCATTCAAGCCAAAAACACATTTTACCCATACGTAATCCACCTAGAAAAGCTCAATTTTGATCATTTTGGTCCAACACAAGTTGTCCATAATTTTTCCAGCCTATCTAAGAGTTCAAAAAGTATCTAAATAGTACCTAGAACACTTATCCTCCATGGACATTCCATTATTGTCCAAATCGTGAAGCCCTCATAGATTCAATCCCATTGAAAGATGTTTTCACTGTTTACAATTTTTATTTTGTAGCAAATTCTTCAAGTCAAGATATGTTATAATTTATTCAAAGAATAGAGACATCTTGTCAAGAAGACAATCTTTGAATCAAGAGAAGCAATATTATTTGGCTACCCTAGAATCTGAGTTTGTTTGGGAATGTGCCAATCATCTTGATTCAAAGTTAGAATCAATTAAAAATGTTGATGGGAAAGTTGTTCAAAGTTTACATCTAGACATCGTTGATAAGGTTTTCAAAATTCCAAAAAAGAGAATTCACAACAAATGTGGAATGAGAAAAATCTTGATTACATCAAGTTTTCAAATGACATTTGGTTCATCAAGAAGAGAATTAGGAGGCTATATAAAAAGAAAGCATGGTTATCAAAGTGAATGTAGTGGCTTAGAATCAAGGAACTCCTAATATTGCAATCATCCATAATTGCATCACCAAATTCAAATCCTTTACTGATAATCTACAAGATTCATTCAATAAGATTCAACAATTTCATTATTTTTATCATGTATCTTTAGTTTTTTTTAGCTTTTTTCTTGTAGTCTAGAAGACATGTTGCATCTAATTGATTTATATGCAATAAAATTACATATGTCTTTCAATGATATAATTGAATAAGTCTTCTTTCCTTTTTGGCTTAGTCAAGGTGGTTCAGTTTTTCCCACCTTTTCCTCTTTTTTCTCACTCCTTTGCCTATATAAGGGAGAGTCTTCCATTGTATATATCATCTTTTTATATGTAAGTGAAATATTTTTGCAAATATAACTATGATTTAATTATGCAAGTTTCAAAGATAAGTGAATCAAAGAATTAATTTATTTCAAGGATGTGTCCCAAAATGATTGTGGTGGTGTAAATTATAAATTGTGTTTGTATTCCTTTCTTAAGCTCATGCAATCTCGTTTATCTTTAGAGCATCCATAGAATCATTACTTCACATCTTTGTATTGGGATAACTATGAAATTTAGAATTTAGAAATTACTGTTTGTGGAAGGTTGTGTGCTATTTTTTTGGGGTAGTGGAATTAGATTCAGAAATTACTATTTGTGGGAATTTGTATGCTCCATTTGTGGTGGTAGAGATAGAATTAGAAAATAGCTACTTCCAGGAGTCTGTGTGTCTTATTCGTAATATCTCATATTTGCAGGATTATGTAGGAGTCTGTGAGCTTGCTATTCATCTTTATAGTTTAGGAGGTAGACATAGATCTAAGCTAGTATACAATCAATACATTAGTTTTTTTGAGTTTATTGGCATCATTGTTTTGATTCAAGATAGAAGTGTAGTTAGAGTTTTATGGTTCCTGTTGACCATTTTATTAGTATTTGGATTCTTCTTGAAAAAAGAGGAAATAATATTGGCAACATCCTTCTAGATTCTCTCAACTTCTTTCATACATTAAGTCGATCCAAGTAACAATGAGAAGGGGGAACCTTCCCTTTAAGGTAGGAGAGACTTTATCTCACACGTTGTGGTTGGAACCCCTATTTTATAATATAAGTTCAAAAAACTACCAATGCAAAATATCCACCCAACACAATGGTATTTGAGTGAGTTTGATGGTTGAAAGTTGTTGTCTTCAACTTTGACATCACAAAATTGAGACAAACCTACACAATTTTCTCATAAATTTGTAGGTGCATCCTCTTTGTTTTGACATATTGGTTATTTATTAAGGAAATTAATTATCCTTGAATTATATTCTATGTAACTTTATTTGTATATTTATTTTGGACATGTCCATCAATTTTAATACCCTAATGTTTGTGAGAAACCAATTTTTCCTCTCTGACTATAAATGCTTGATTTTTAGTAAACTTTCATGTTTTTTGTTCATTTTTCTTATTGTTGTAAATAGTTCAAGGTCTTTTCTTTCCTTATGATAATAGCCCTTGTAATCCCACTCATTTCAAGCTAACTTATGTGTCAAATGGAGTTGTCTAGCTCAAGTTATGAAGGAAAAGATGGGGATTTTTAGGACAAGAATACATCTTGATTAAAAATCCTCTAAAAGTAAGATTTTATTGGCCATTATATGAAATAAAATTATATTTATTACTTCAAGTATATTTTGACATTTATTTAAAATTTCAGCTCATTTCGTGTTGATTTGACCATACTTTTTATGTTTTATGAAAATTATAACCTTTTAAAAATTATTAACATGTTACTTTATCAATAACTATAGTTATTTTTTAAATTTAATCACATGAGACATTTAAAATTCTTAAATGTTGGAGTTTTATCATTCATAGCATATATCAACATGTGAAACACCTATTAAAAACTTTTAATGTGTCTAAAATACATATCTAGGTTGGCTTTTTATTGGCAATACATATTACTTTATCACTTAAGTGCTTATAAGTGGAGAATTTAAACCCAAAAGCATATGTTATTGCATTTTAGAAGTCTATTAATATATTTTTTTGACTTCAGTTATGATTAAAATACATATAGGTTGGGAATTTGGACCCAAAAGCTATTAGAAATTTGTTCAACGCTCCCTTGAGATTCGTGACAATGACTTAACTACCTCCTATTAGTATAATTTGAGTGGTTGTATTAAACATTGATAGATTGGTCTTTTGGTGCGACAACAACCCCATTATAAGAAGCAATATTCAAGCTTGGTCACAGGTTTGAATCCTCAGACCCTCGGGTAATGCTGAGGGAGAGTTTGTTAGAAATTTATCTAGCACTCTCCTAGGGATTCATTACAAGGGCTTAATTGCCTCCTGTGTTCTATAAGTTGAGTGGTTGTATAGGCATTGACATATCAATCTTTTGGTGAAACAAAAATAATAAATGCATGTGCATTATTTGGTCAGCATATTACCTTAATAACAAAGGATTGGACATCCTTTCACCATGATTCCATGGTTAGACAACATCATGTGTTTACTAAAAATAGTGCACTAAATTCATTTAATTTGTCAACCCAAGAGCCTAAAATTGAGAGGATGGCTACAAAGGTTATGCTCTAATTCTCCTCTATGTCATTATAACTAATGCAAAGAAAATGCTGAAGGAATTCTATACTAGCAACTAAAACAATGACTTAACTAAAAGCTTGAAAAAAATGCTACAACAATAAACCTATCTGTTTTCCTATGCTATAGGAACAATTCATTGATTCTGTTATCAATGGCTATGTGAGCAACATAATTATATCTTGTAAGGAAACAACCAAGGAAATGAAATCTACTCTAATAGAATAGTTCACTCACCAAGTGGGCCCCCTTGGATGAGTGAACATAAAGACAATCAAGATAAAAGGTGTAAACTTGAATAGTGTATTCGATTCATTCATTCATACTATAAAGTTACACTAAAAATTGTATTACACTTTACTACTATGAATATCAATTGATTCTATTCTTTTTCCAAAACTGTGCTTAAAGAAACATCAGACATTATTTAAAGGAAACTACAACTACTTCCTAAATCTATGATCATTGTATAGATGAGGATCAATTACAAACTCATAAAGTTTGAAATAGGATTGAAATTAACCAAAAATAAATCCTTTAGGAATATAGCAGATTGTGGAAGCTACATTCATGCATTGTTTCAATAGAAAATGATGACTTGCTTCACTTGCGATGGTTCAACGGCTTGATCAATTCTAACTTTGGCACTGAAGAGTTGACCTTTGTACATTGCAACAAGTACCTAAAAAGTATTCAATGCACACACCACTTCCACATACATATATTTATTTCATCATCAATATTAGAAAATGTGTAAAGTTTAAATTACCACTCTTGGAATCCTATGACTATAGGACGAAAACTACCCAAGACATAACATGAATGAGGGAACATTTATCAGTATGCAACATTACCATTTTTGACCATCGATTCAAGTAAATATATTTCTTCTTCATGTCTTTTACATACATATAATATATACATAAAAACATAAGTTCATTTGCTTAAAACCATAAAGTCATGACTGTTTCTGCAGGATAACTGTCTTAAAACAAGATAAACAGATCTTAAACAATGCATTTTAGAGGCCCATCATCCCCCAACTAAGTTATTGCTGGTCCCCAAAAACCATGAAGTTCTTGATCCTGGCTCAAACTCTCCAATCATTAGCTGTCCTCTCCTCTGACTCATTCTTAACATAGTCAAAACATGCATAATTTGTCTTGAGCCTTTTCCATTGGTGAACTTCTACTGCCATATCATGATCCTCTACATTTTCATTTACTGAAAGTAGTGGCTACAAGACAATAGGGGGTTGATAATTTAATGGAAGCCAATGTTTGCATTGATTCCTTCCATAATCAATATACCATGGAATTCTAATAGTAGCAAGAGTTAAATGCTGAGGAGAGTGGGGTTCTCTTATCTTTAAGTTATGAGGCATCTGTATCCACCTCTTCCTTGAAGTAACAATAGCTATTTGAACATCCTAAGAGGAGTGATGTTCCTAATTTTCAAAGCCCTATTCTCTAATTATGTAGACTTTCTTGGCTCCAATAGGGTTTCCTAAAATAGAAATCCAATCCTAGAATGTCCTTCTAGAGTGTTGAACTTCTAGCCTCATGGATAGAGGAATTTCCATTTCATTGTTCCTATTGGGAATAGCTTGATGTTCCTTACTTATCTCATTTTGCATCCATGAAATTACTACTCTTAATTGTACATCCCCTATATAACAAATTGAATTCCATTTTGTGTCATTAGGTACTACCAAATTGTGGAGATACAATTCACACAATAAATTCTTTAAAGGCATTAGAACATTTTGGAATGCATCATAAAATTCATGCAAAGTTGCAATAGAGGGATTAAGCCCTTCAACCATTCTAGTCAACTTAAAATTGACAAACTTCTCTTTGAGGAATAATGCATACATTGGTGACAGTGATCTGCATTCCATCATCTTAGAAATCAATCCTATAACTTGTTTAATTCTCATTTTCAAAACCACATTATGATCTAAGCTCTATTTCAATTGATAGCTCTGTTCATTAATAATATGCTTCAAATTTTCTCTTTCTAACTCTCATTGAGCTTTTCCCATAATAATTGTTGAAACAAATTAACTCTAGTGGAAAAAGGTGTAGACAGATTGGGTGTTGGCAATGACTCTTGATTAAAAATGTCTATCCATTCAAATGTCAAATGAGGAATTTTATTAACATTCTATGGTGTGGAGCATTCTCCATTACTTATGACAATTTCTATCACCACATTCTCTTCTGTATTGGATTTAGTTGCTGCTACGACCAATGTATCAAGCCCATCCTGTTTGAGATTTTCCATTACCTCCTTAACAATTTCTTGCCTAAATTATGGATAATCCTTAGAAGGTAGGTCTTCTATAGTATCACTAGTTTCTTATATAACAATAATTTCTTCAAATTCCTTAAATGCTTCAAGCTCATCAGCCTCCTTATCACTTTCAACAATCACATAGTTAACACTAGGGTTAACTTCAGGTGGTGGACTTGGGTTATTACACTCATTCAAAGTAGCTATGTTTTGTTACAAATTTTCCTCAAAAGAATATTTCTTCTCAACCTCAAAAAATTCCAAGTTAACCACCATAACATGGTCTTTAGCATCCTTATGTCCTTTAGAAAGCCTTGCACTTCACCTAGTAGGAGGTGTAGACACATAAGTAGGGTTGTTTCATTTCTTTTTTCTTGTAGACATTCCCATAGGAGGTGCTTCAGGAGGCTTTTCAAAAACTTCTTCTTCTTGTGGGTGCAGGGTTTCATTATCAAATTATTGTTCCAATTTTTCCTCCTTAGGTTTTATGGCTTTACCTTTGCCTTCCCTAATAATAGACCTACTCTTGACAGATGATGGGGTTTGGGGAATACTAGCAATATCTTTGCTTATACTTTTTTTTTTTCTAGCAATGTAGGCATCAAATTTATAAATTTTCTTCTTGGATGGTCTAGAAATAGAGGGAGAGGCTTCAAGAACATCTCGAAGCCTAGAAATAACCTTACAAAAACTAGTAGCTTTCTTTTCATTTTTTCCAACCCCTTTACCTCTAGGGCCGACCAACTTAGGCTCTACTTCATCTAACTGCAAAAATTCTTTCCTTGTCCCAATTGATTGCTTATTCAACTCTCTTTCTACAACTAATTTTATTAAGCAATGATGAGAAATAGACTAATTCTTTCCTAATTGTATTGAAGAAGCTTGCTTCTTTAAAATATTAAACATGAAATTGGGAAGGTTTACCTATCTGTCATCATGCTGTATAAGGTAAGCCAAAATCTTGAAATATTTGTAGTGACCTCACAAGTGAAGCATTGAATGATGAATGTTGTCAGCTGGATATACTCAAAAGGTAATGATAGTTTGGAGGTTCCTCACTTCTTGTCCATGTCCAAAGGAGGATCTGTATGTATGTTGAACTATGCCCTAGCCATTCATAGGTCAAAATCTCCCCAATTTTCTCCTTCTTGAGGTAACCCAATGACTTCTACTACCACATTTTCCATGAATTCAACTTTGGAGCCCTTAACCATTGCAAAACCATCTTGTAGGGTGCTTAAAAATTGAATAGAAATATCCTTGTTAAATCCTTGGTGACTAAGGTAGTAATCTAACCATCCCCTTCTTTGGAACATTTTGCAACTAGCCACATCACCCAATAAAACTATGTCATCAATTGGTTCATACCTCTAAAGACCTCCACCCATTGTTTCTTCATAGGAGATTTTTGGAAAAATTATTGCATTTTCAGAGTTTCATAATGGCAGGTTAACAAAATTTTCAATATTATCGCATTAGATAGAGAAAATAGTGTGTTGTCACTTCATGCTTCTTAAAAGTTTTTAATGCACACAATCTCATGGTATCCTTCCTTACATGTAGTCTCATAATTTCACTTATGTAGAGGTCTGTCACCTTGAACACATTGCCCACTATCATTGTGTTGGTAAATTGATTTGTTCTTTTTGATTCTGACTCTTAAATGCCCAAACTATGAACAATATCTGATTACTAATAGTTGAAAAGTAAAGTTGCTTTTGAAAAGGCTAAATTTTCTCTAAATTAATAGGTACAACTCTCTATTATGGATTTGCAATGAATTATGTTTTGTTCCTAAAACTTATATGGGATGTGTTCTTGACCTGAGAACAGGAGAGGTAAAACTGATCCAAGTGTAAATAGGATCTAACTTAGGAAAAAAGTAATTTTTGAAAAATTGGTTAAGTTCATGAACCCACACATCTTACAAACTCACAAAGCTTAATGACTGAAAATGGCATGACAACTAATACTATCTAATTCAACTAGAATCTAAGCTACAAGGAAAGAAAGATTAATTGGAGGGAAATACATCTAAGAGGTTTCTCTTTGAACATGTCATGACACTACTTATCACATCCGTTCACTACTTCAAAATAGGGGAATGAAACTCTGTTCATTCCTTGCTCCAACTCAGATTAAAGAGACAACATGTAATTAACAAATAATAGAAATGTAATAGAAAATAATTGATACAAAATACCATTCAATTGACTCTACAACATCAAGTACTTCACACCAAAAATTTGCCAACCTTTTATTAATCTTTCAATTTCATACATATAGGATTCTAAAATGACCATTACAATAAAATTTCAATCGGTTCATCTCCTCAAAAGAGTGACAAATGGCAAGAAAACAATTTGTTGTATTACAATGATTACATCAAAAAATAAAAGAGGTGGAATATGAATCACTCTGCCTTCTTTCCCTTTTCAAAATTTTCCCTATATGCCTTAGCAGCAACAATGATTGGGAGTATCTCTTCATGCCTAGGCACGTATATGTTGGTGTATCTCAAGAGCCACTTACAATGCTCCTTGGCCAACTCCTTCACAACATTCAATCAATCTTATAGTTCCTCTGTGGCCACATGTATACATTTGCTGAGTTTCTAGAGTTTCACATCTCTGTTTTGATTACTAGAGGATATAGACTATCTATGAATTTGGAGAAATTCTCCTACATGATGGTTATTCCAATGAGTCCTTTCCCTTGGTTGCTAGTCTATGAATCTATATGCAATCCCCTCATGAGCTCAAAAATTCTATCTTGGTCCTTCTTTACTTTCTCCTCTTTTTCCTTAAGTCCTTTCTCTACTAACAGGGTCATTTTTTATTTGAACTGCATGCTCTAAAGCCATTCAAACAAAGGATCATCTCCCTTTGGTAAGATCTTTTCTTTGACAAATTCCTTTGCCTTCATTTGAATAATCATCTTTACAAGAGAGATACTCTCATCACTCTTCACTCTCTCTAGCCAAAGTATTTCTATTTGTTGAGATTTTATCCTTCTCTATTTCTAATCTCAAGATAACATTACCAATTTTCTCTATAATAGAAACTCCCTCTAATTTGAGCTTCCTAGTCCAGTCCTTACCAATTTGACCAAATTGCCTATCTTCCTGAAGCTAAGATATAAGGGCTTGAATCTTGGTAGTAGTAGGATTACTTGTTACTAATATTCTAAGATACTAGCTAGTGGAGTGACCAATTGTCTAATAAATCTATTACGTTCCTTTATCTCTGCCTTCATCCTAACTTTTGACAACTTAAGGCTTTCCAGTTGTTCTTCAATTACTTCATTGGTTGACTTCCACAAGCCAACCTTAGTGTCATGTTTGGCCTCTCCAAGATCTATCAAGTGTAGAGTGAAATCATCTGCGGTCATATCTTCCATTCATCCATCCTTGGTGGGCTTTACAATCTCCATTGTTAGTGCCCAGTTTTAGTATCTTGTCCAAGTATAGACAAAGTCTTTTGATTTTTGACCTTACTCAAAGTAGACCCAAAGTGAATTGCAAGAGATAAGGCATCCTTGTTTGGAGCAACTTCATCTTTCCTCTTTCTCTTCTTTTCCAAAATGTCCTCCAACCAGGAATCTGTGCCTATCACTTTGAAGGCCGTTCCAAGTGAGTCTATGCTAAACATCTTCTTCTTGACTGGAGTAATTGCCATCATAGTTAAAGAGAAGGGATTGTTTGGTGCTTGAGAAATGAGCTTGGAAGAGGTCTAGCTTTTCTCCACCTCTAAGGTTTTCTTAGATGCCTCATCAGATATAGTAGATTAATTGCTATTGGTCTTTCCATCTCTCAAATCCACTATCTGCACTAAGGAGCTACTTGGTTGTAGAAGTGTAGCATTTACTTGCAGAACTAGACTATGATGAGGTGAGGGAATTGAAGTGACATGAGGAGAGGAAACTAGGGTGGTATGAGGAAAGGGAACTAGGGTGATGGCACTATCTTTTGGCTCCTCTTTCTTCTTCTTCTTAGCCTTGGTTTGGGTTCCAATAATCAGGAGGGAGCCATCATGACAAGTCTTAGCCATGGGGATGTTCTTGTTAGGATGTTGGTTACCTCCCCTTGATGGTTAAGCTGGTCCTTGAGTAATAGCCAAGGTTACACCTATTGTGCCACCTTGAGAGGAGGAAGGAGTTGCAGCTATTGGAGAGGCTTGAGATGACATGCTTTTACTTCTACTCTGTTAGGATTAAACCATAGACATAAATAACAATTACATGCAAATATAACCAATAAAAAAAAATAATAGATCACATAGAAAAGAACACAAGACACGAAGATTTAACATGGTTCATGTTAGGATAAACCACGGACAGAAATAAAAACTACATGCAAATATAACCAATAACAGAAAATAATAGAACACACAGAAATGAACACAAGGCACCAAGATTTAACATGGTTCACCCAATCCCTGGGCTACGTCCACCAAACAACAAGTTCGATCTTATTACAATCCAGTGATTACAACCTGTAACAATCCGTAATCCCTTACAGCTCAATACTGCCGCAAGAACCAATTTCGTATCACAACATTATAAAAAATACCCAACCCTAAGCCCTTTTTATACAAGTATTAAACCGCTTTAGGGTTATAACATGTCGGCCATATGTCAACCATATCAGTACTTTCCTGATCAGTCACCACAATCTAACAATCTCCCACTTGGGGACTGATCAGGCTCCACACTAAACAACAATCTCCCACTTGGAGACTGATCCTGTAGCAATACCACTACCACATGGGGCTCCCACTAGATCAAACCATCCTGGACTCTACTATTCTTTTATTCATGTTCAGTCTAAAAGACCAACTGAAGCTGAAGAGGAGTTCAGCTTCTCCCTTGTTACAACCTTTGTCAACATATCTGCTGGATTTTCATTGGTATGTATCTTCTCCAGCTTTAACTGTCCATCCTCCAAAACTGACCGAATGAAATGGTACCACAACTGTATGTGTTTGGTCTTAGAATGCAGAGCTGAATTCTTAGCAAGATGAATGGCACTCTGACTATCTGTGAACAAATAATTATCCTTCTAAGGATGTCCCAATTCTTCCAAGAAGAACTAAAGCCATATCATCTCCTTGGCTGCCTCAGTAGTAGCAACATACTCTGCCTCTGTAGTGGAGAGAGCATTAATCTTCTGTAACCTAGAAACCCAGATCATGGCTGCCCCACAAACAGTAAAGACATAACCTGTAGTACTCTGCCTGGTATCAATATCCCCAGCCAAATCTGAGTCAACATAGCCCTATAAATCAGTAGTAGAGCCCCCAAAGTGTAAACACTTATTGGATGTTCCTTTCAAATATCTAAGAATCCACTTGACAACATTCCAATGCTCAAATCTTGGATGACTCATATACCTGCTAACGACTCCCACTGCATGTGCAATATCTGGCCTAGTGCATACCATAGCATACATCAAACTTCCTATAGCTGAAGCATAGGGTACCTTGGACATCTTATCCTCCTCTTCCTGTGTCTTGGGACACATCTCCTTAGTCAATTTCAAATGACCAGGTAAAGGTGTGCTGACAGCTTTAGCATTCTCCATAGAGAAACGTTGCAACACCTTCTCAACATAATCAGCTTGAGCTAGTGTCAATGTTCTATTCTTCCTATCTCTGCAAATCTTCATACCAAGGATTTGTTTTGCTGCCCCCAAATCCTTCATAGCAAATGCATGTGCTAATTAGCGTTTTAGCCCCTTAATATGATCCATGTTAGACCCAGCTACAAGCATATCATCAACATATAAACATAAAATAATGTAGCTATCATCATCCAACCTCTTAAAATAAACACAGTAATTTGAATGACACCTATTATATCCATGCTTATGCATAAAACTGTCAAATTTCAGATACCACTGCCGAGGTGCTTGCTTCAAGCCATATAAACTTTTCTTCAATTTGCACACTAAGTTCTCCTTACCTTTGACCTCAAAACCCTGTGGCTGAGCCATATATATTTCTTCATCCAAATCACCATGAAGAAAGGCTATTTTAACATCCATCTGCTCTAAATGCAAATCTTCAATAGCCACAAGACTTAAAACAGTACGAATAGAAGTCATTTTAACAACAGGAGAAAATATCTCATCAAAATCAATTCCCTTTTTCTGTGAAAATCCTTTTACAACTAACCTGGCCTTAAATCTTTTCTTACCTCCTTCCTCTTCTTTCAACTTGTAAACCCATTTATTCTGTAAAGCCTTTTTACCTGCAGGTAACTTGCACAAATCCCATGTCTTATTTTTCAGCAAAGAGTCCATTTCATCTTTCATTGCAGACTCCCACTGAATCTTAGTATCCACCTGCACAGCTTCATCATAACTTTCAGGTTCACCAGCATCAGTAAGTAAAATAGAATACAAAGAGGGAGAAAACCTTTGTGGAGGTCTAATTTGCCTTGTTGACCATCTAACATTCACTGGTGTGTGTGGTATTTTTTGTTGCAGTTGTTGCACATCATGAGGAATGGTTGGAACATCAGCTTTTGGAGTATCATCCAACACTACATAATCATCTTCTTTCTTCTCATGTTGCTGCAACAGATCTTTGTACAACACTTTCTCATTGAATATGACATCCCGACTTCTAATAATTTTAATATTTTCAAAATCCCAAAGCCTATAACCAAATTCATTAATGCCATATCCAAAAAAGACACATTTCTTTGATTTAGCTTCTAGCTTGGTTCTATTTTCAGAGTTTATATGAGCAAAAGCTTCACAACCGAAGGTCTTGAGAAAAGAATAACTCACCTTCTTACTAGTCCATGCTTCCTTTGGAATACCACAGCCCAAAGGAGTAGAGGGACCTCTATTAATCAAATATACTGCAGTATTGACAGCCTTCGCCCACATGTGTAAGGGCAACCCAGCATGCAACCTCATGCTCCTTGCGCGCTCCATTATAGTCCTGTTCATGCGTTCAGCCACTCCATTTTCTTGTGGAGTCCTTGGAATAGTTTTTTGTCTACAAATACCATTAGTGGAGGAATAATCTTCAAATTCATGACTGCAATACTCACCACCATTATCAGATCTGAGACATTTTAATTTCTTACCAGTCTCATTTTCAACCAAGCATTTCCATTTCTTAAAAGTTTGAAATACATCAGATTTCTGTCTAAGGAAATAAACCCATACTTTTCTAGTTTCATCATCAATAAATGTAACATAATAATGAGAGCCACCAAGGGAAGATACCTGGGCTGGTCCCCATACATCTGTATGCACAAGCTCTAATTTCTCCTTTTTGTTTTCCTTCCCTGTCTTTACAAAATTCACTCTCTTTTGTTTTCCATACACACAACTTTCACAAAAATCCATGTTCACACATTTTAGACCTGGTAAAACTTTGCTTGAATGAAGTACTTTCATACCTTTCTCACTCATGTGCCCAAGTCTATTGTGCCACAGCGCTGTATCAGAATCTACAACAGCTATTTGTTCTCCCTGCTCAACTGTAGTAATTGTTCCTGAATATTCATTTTTCTCTGAAACAATCAAAGTAGAAGGAACAATATGACCTGTACAAAGATATAAGGTGCCTACTTTCACACCTTTTGCTACTACAAGGGAACCTTTTGAAACCTTCCAATTTTTATCATTAAAAGTAACTACACAACCCTCATCACCGAGTTGCCTTGCTGAAATTAAATTTCTACTTAGTTTTGGAACATGTCTTACCTCATGTAGTAGCCAATGATTCCCATTTTGCAACTTAATCTTAATTTTTCCCTTTCCAACAATCTGATAGGGTTCATTATCCCCCAAATAAACAATCCCAAAATCCCCTTGGAAATAATCAATGAAATAACCTCTATGACGTGTAGCATGAAATGAAGCACCAGAATCTAAAACCCATGAATCATCAAAACTCTCTAAAGACAGAAGAAAAGCATCCTCTTCGAATTTGTTACTTACCACATTTTCCTCCTTGTCTCCATCTGATTTATCTCCTTCATTTTTCTTTCGATTCCAACAATCTTTCTTTTTATGCCCTGGTTTCCCACAGTAGCAGCAATCATTTGGTCCTCTCGATTGAGACCTCCTCCCCTTTGACTTTCCTCTTGATTTCCCACGATTTCCAGAGTTACTTCCTCTTTCAGTCGTTCTGCCCCTGCTTTGTGCATTTAAAGCACTTCCTGATGTAGATCCACTTGAGGATTTTCTACGAGTTTCCTCACTTAAAATAGCACCGATCACATCATCATTTTTTAGGGTACTAGATTTAGGAACAGAATTACTCACCGCCATTACCAAGCCATTCCAGCTTTCAAGCAAAGAACACAAAATCAAGAGAGCCCTAATTTCTTCATCAAAATTGATACCCACAGAAGATAATTGACTAGTAATAGTATTAAAATCATTTAAATGATCTGCAACAGATCCACCTTTTGCCATTTTCATATTAAATAAATGCTTCATGAGAAATACCTTATTTGAAGCGGAGGGCTTTTCATACAGTGTCGCTAGGGTTTTCATCAAATCTTTTGACGTCTTTGCTTTTGTAATATTAAATGCCACCGATGGTGCCAAGCATAACCGAATGCTTCCGAGTGCCTTTCTGTCTAAAAGATCCCATTTAGCCTCTGACATAGTTCCCTAATTCTTGGCTTTTCCTTCCAACGGCTTCCATAAATCCTTCTGATATAAATAGTCTTCCATTTGCATCTTCCATAACTGGAAGTTCTGCCCATTAAACCTGTCAACCCTCAACTTACCCTCATCTTCCATTGCTCCCACTCAACTGTGAGACTCCCACTTAACCGTGAGACTTTCCTGCAGAGGATAACTGAAAGACAACCTTGCTCTGATACCACTTTTTAGGATAAACCACAGACAGAAATAAAAACTACATGCAAATATAACCAATAACAGAAAATAATAGAACACACAGAAATGAACAAAAGGCACCAAGATTTAACGTGGTTCACCTAATCCCTGGGCTACGTCCACCAAACAACAAGTCCGATCTTATTACAATCTAGTGATTACAACCTGATTACAATCCGTAATCCCTTACAGCTCAATACCATCGCAAGAACCAATTTTGTATCACAACATTATGAAAAATACCCAACCCTAAGCCCTTTTTATACAAGTATTAAACCGCTTTAGGGTTATAACATGTCGGTCATATGTCGGCCATATCAGTACTTTCCTGATCAGTCACCACAATCTAATAGTTCACCCAATCCCTAGACTACATCCACCAAATAGAAAGTCCAATATTATTATGATCCAGTGATTATAAGCTGATTACAATCTGTAATCCCTTACAGCTCAATTCTACCACAAGAACCAATTTTGCATCACAACTATAAAATAATCCCAAAGAATCTATGAAGTATGTACAGTACTTTCTTGATCAGTCACCATAATCTAACATACACCTCCTCACAGTAGTCCATTCGACCCACTTTTGAGTTCTTTTGATGATTTGGGCCATCATGATATCTAAGTCTTCCTCAACATCCTCGTAAGGCTTCAAACTGATAGGAGTGTTTCTTAACTTGGTCAGATATGTATTACTATACATATGTTTCCCATCATCCTCTAGTCCTTCAACATTAAAATTGATATTATATGTTTTTATTTGCTCCATTGTGAGCCTGGCGAAAGCGCGATCTTGACTTTCAAATTCATCTCTACAATTTGCCCAATAATCCTCAATAGTGGTAATGTGTTTGATCACACTCCCAATTTGCAACACCTCCCTAGCGTATCTGTTTGAATCAAACATAGATCTTAGGACGTCATACATCTCCAATTTGTACTACATCTCAAACAATTTAAGCATATTCTTTGCATCAAATCAGGACTTCCAACTGAAAGCTCCTACTTTAATAGGGAACTCATATCCCTTCTTCCTCAAGCTCACACTTAGTATGTTCACTTGGATTTCTTGTCTCACGATCTCTATCAGCATGATCATGTCACTCAAATATTTGGGTAGTTTCAAGGGAAATCCATTGAAAGCTACAAGGCACAAATATGAGAAAGATGAGAACTGGATAAAATAACTTCTGAACTAACTAATAGCCATCATTGCTTCTGGGTTGAATCTCTTCTCTGGGCATCCTTGAAGATCTCTTCAAATTCTCATAGTGAATGCATCATTAACTTTGACATACTCCACATAACTATTTTGTAATTGAAAACATGATTAGAACTCATAACACTTCACATCATCGAGAAAATTTTCTATCCTTGGGAGGTCTGGCCATAATTGTAGAGATGCTAGCATGTAAATTAGAAAGGAAGACATATAGAAAGTGTTGTAGAACTTTGTGGCACTGAGAGCATTGGAAAGATTTTCACTTACCTCATAAGCCCAGTCTATATATTGCATATTTGAACAAATAACTTGTATCAAAAAGAAATATTGTTCAACAAAATTTAGAGCTTCTACCTCACCTTTCAGTTTGTGTAGGAGAACTAGAATGTATATAGTCTTGGGTTTGAGATTAGTACCAAATAGAGTTTTGGGGACCTTACTCTTGGCGCTCTGTGGCTTTTGAAACTAGGACTACATAATCTCCTTCCTCCAGATAATCTTCTTTGTAGAGAACTTAGAAACTGTTCCTCCCACTATCAAATCTAAAAACTCTTCCCATTTTAGAACTCAGAGGCAATTCAACACAGTTTTCCTATTAATGGAGATCTATACCATATTGTCTGGTATCACAATCTATTTAGTATCCAGATTATAATGATTTATGCATTCATAAATCAATTCTAAAGCTTGGACTACCATTGGGAAACCCTCTGCTTCCACTAGTTCACATCCTCAAAGCTTCTCAGTTATGGGATGAATTGACTCTAATTTCAGCTTCTTTTGGAAGTCTTGCATATCATAAAAATAGAGTGAAGTATCTATGAAATTCTGTAATGTGGACTTGATTCCATTCAGTCCATCAAAACTTACAAACCTGGTTGTCATTCTATCTAGTAATGGAATGAATTGAAATTTTGAATCTAGAAGAAGAACTAAATATTGAATTCACAATTATAGGTTATTTCAAAAGTTGTGCAATTTAACAAAATAAAAGTTCAAGAAAAAGTGGTAGTTTGAATAACCGTTATGTTTGCATTTATATAGGAGTCTTAATTCACCTGTTGAACTTTAGGATTCATGCCACATGAATGAATTAAAGGATAAATCCATTGAAATAGTAAATGTGGGAGCTCTCACGGATATTTTAGTGTCTTTTCACTATTTTTGTTGGCCCAACAGTAACTTTCCATTCTTTCATACTTACTTTCCCATTTCCCTTTAAGTTTTAGAAAATTGTGAATAGAGTACTCCATAAGGAAATATCTACCTAGTCAAATTCTACTCAGGAGACCTTTCCCATAATAGTTAGATTGTTTCTATTATCATCTTAAGATGCTTTGTGTACAATTTGTGGGTCCAATCTGCTTACAAAGTTGATTTTCTTTTGGATGTAGAAAATCGTCCTCATGGGTTGAAAACCCACCGAGGAAAAGATGATTTTCATTTCTCCACCCAGGCTTTCTTTTAAGCTTTATCCTTTGAGTAAGTATTTCCTTTGGTTTCAGAGAAGTTTAAAAGGACTGCAAAAGTCAAAAGGGACCCACTTCCTCATTTCTTTTCCTTTACAATTACCTTTGGAAAAAAATGGACTTCATGGGTTAAAAACCTACTGAGGAGAAGCCAATTTTGAGTTTTTTTGGTTAAGATGACTTTGAGCATTGTGGTGAATCTTGAATGTTCCCAAGGTAGTGTATTGTAGTGAAAATAGGAATTTTCCATAAGATATCTCATTATCCTCTTACCTGGATCTATAAGCATCATTTGTTGCTCTTCATGAGAAATCACCTTCATTGGTTGAAAACCCACCGAGGAGAAGGTGATGCTCAATTTTTTGCAAGCTTCTTCTTTTCATTAAAAATATGATAAGCCACAAGCAAGCTCAGCTTTGTGAATAATTATTGCATGTTTCAAGAATCTCCATTAGATTAGGTAGTAAGATACCCGTAAGACTCAGAACATAAAGGGAAACCAACTGGTTATGAGATGTGAGGGAAGGGAAAGATGAAAAATTTGATGAAGATTCTTTCCACCTAAGGGAACTTAAAACTAGACTCAGACATACCTAAACTTGACCGAGACATAAAATTCTCCACTTTTGCAAAATGGTTCAAGGGTAAAAAGTGGGGCAACACATTAAAAGTTAAGATCAATTTAAATATCCTTAACTTCCTTAATGATGCAATCATAGAAGGACATGTCATCATCATGTGATGACAAACATCTAAAAAAGGAAATATCTTTTAAAGTTTACATGTTGATTGAAAATTTGAAATTATGAAAGATTCCCCCCCCCCCCCCCCCAAACTAAGTTTAGCCATGGGTCCTACTAGGCTAGGATTTGCAAGACAAATAACTTTAAGCAACAAAAATTTCTAAATAAAGAATGATTAAAATAAACTATATGCAAGAGTATATACCACGAACTTAGTAGGCACTGTAAGAAAAAGTTTTGGTGGCGCTATAGGAAAGAGTTCTGAAAAAGATCATTAGAAATAATGGAGTGATGGAATGGGGTGAAAGGATGAAAAAGAGAGAAGGTGAGATGAAATGTAAGATGGAGAAAGTACTTTAAAAAAGAAAATGTTTATTATGAAAAAGTTGAACAAAGTCAAGAAGTGGTAGGAGTCGGGGTAAGAGACCTAGACTCTATGGCTGCAGGAATGAACATATCTATGCTACTCTGAAACTACTATAGGAACTCTTCATGACTGATTGGCTTGTTGTAAAGTATAAGATGATGTCCATTCATAGGTAATTTCAATTGAATAGGATTGACGGTAGACAATTGGACTGTTCCATTGGAAAATACAACAATTTTGTATGGTCCAAGCCAACAAGTTCAAAACTTTCTTGGATTATTCTAATACTTTGAGTCATTAAGGAGTGCCTAGTCTCCTACAATTTTTTTTTTAATCTTTGATAAAATTATCATGTCATTGTTTTTGTTGATGTTGGATTAGTTCTATGTGATTTAACAAAGATTTGTCCCATCCATCAAGACCATTTAAACTGAGGATTTGGTTATGTTGTCCAATAGTGAAATCTATACAAAGTTCTAGAGTAGTTTGCAATGCTTTATATTCAAATTCCATAGGCATGACAACAAGCTTAACATAAACAAGCTCAAAAGGGGTGAAACCAATTCTAGATTTTCAAGTAGTTCTATAAGCCCAAAGTGCTTTAGGAAGTCGTGTGGCCCATCCTTTGGATGAAGTGCTACTATTTTGGTGAGAATGGCTTCCAACTCTCTATTGGTAACCTCAACTTGGATATTAGCTTGTGATGTTAGGTTTAACCTTAGACATAAATAATAGTTACATGCAAATATAACTAATATCATAAAATAGTAGAACACATATAAGAGAACACAAGACACCAAGATTTAACGTGGTTCACCCAATCCTTGGGCTATGTCCACCAACAATAAGTCCAATATTATTATGATCCAATGATTACAAACTAACTATAATAGAAAATTAGGGCTTTTTAAACAAGCTTTTTTTTGCTTACAAAATTAGGGCTAAAATAATAGAAAAATAGTATCTGACACCTTTTATAATATAAGGTCATTTTTGGCTTTGAGGGTGATGCCCCCAAAAACCCCCATGAGGGCATTGTCCCTCAACCCCACCCTGTACTGCAATAGGGAGCACACCTGGGGTGTTGCCCCTTGACCCCATCTTGGGGGCACTGCCCCCAAACCCCCATAGAAATAATTTGGAGGGAAATTGTGCCAAATAAACCTCTGAGTCTGATTAGGCTCCACATCACAATAATATCCCACTTGGAGAATGATTAGACTCCACAATAATAACCTTCTACTTGGAGACTGATCATAGCACTACTAAACCTGTAGCTCCCTATGTAATATTAAATCACCCTAGGCTCTATTGTTCTTTTAGTTTGTTCAGTCTAGAAGACTAAATGAAGCTGAAGAGGAGTTTAGCTTCTCCCTTTTCACTACCTTTGTAAACATATCTATTGGATTGTCATTTGTATGTATCTTCTCTAGCTTTAACTATCTATCATCCAAAGTTGACTGAATGAAATGGTAATGAAATTGTATGTGTTTTATCTTTGAATGTAGAGCTAAATTCTTTGGAGGATGAATGACACTCTGACTATCTATGAACAAATAATTATCCCTTTGTGGGTGTCCCAACTCTTTCATAAATAATTGAAGCCATATCATCTCCTTGGATGCCTTTGTAGTAGCAACATACTCTGCCTCTATAGTGGATAAAGTATTAATCGCTATAATTGAGAAACCTAGCTCACTGTTGCCCCACCAACAATAAAGACATAACTTGTAGTACTCCACCTGGTATCAATATCCCCTATTAGTTCTAAATCAACATATCCTTGTAAAGTAGTAGTAGAGCCCCCAAAGTGTAAACACTTACTAGATGTTCCTCTCAAATATCTGAGAATCCATTTAATTGTATTCCAATGATCAATTCTTGGATGACTCATATACTTGCTAATATCTCCACTGCATGTGTAATATCTAGCCTTGTACATACCATAACATACATCAGGCTTCTTACAAATAAAGCATAAGGTACCTTAGACATCTTGTCCTCCTCTTCTTGTGTCTTGGGACACATCTCCTTAGACAACCTCAAATGATTAGGTAAAGGTGTGCTAACACCTTTAGCATTCCCCATAGAGAAATGTTGCAACATCTTCCCAATAGAATCAGCTCGAGATAAAGTCATTTTCCTATTCTTCCGATCTCTGCAAATCTTCATACCAAGGATTTGTTTGGCTACCTCCAAATCCTTCATAGAAAATGCATGTGCTAATAACATTTCAACCTATTAATATGATCTATGCAAGACCTAGCTACAAGCATATCATCAACATGGGTAAGTGCACCAAGTTGTGGTGCCAAAAAGATGACACCCATTTTTTTTTTCTAACTTTCAATAGAACATACATGCTATAGCACACACTTGCTATAGGTGTATGTGCTATAGTGCATACACACTTTTAAAAAACCCAAATTATTATAAGTGGGCTACAAACCCACAACCCATTCATTTTTTCCTTATTTTCCAACTTACTCTCCTTATAGCATGTATGCAAATTCATCAATTTGAAGATTTTTTCCACCCGCCTCATTAATATGCCTCCTTGCCATCAAAGTTTGAGATCACGATCATGCTGTATGTTGTCTAACCTTCTTTTTGCATTATTTTATGTGTGTTTTTAAAAAAATTTTGTAAGTTTTTTCCAGTTTTTCCTTAAATTTGTTTATTTATTTAGATTGCAATTGATTTCTTATTAGGAAATGTGAATAATGAACTAGAAAATCCCCAACAAGATCAAAACCAAAACCCTCAACAAGATGAGAATCAAAACCCTCTACAACAAGAAATTTTGCAACTTGCACTGATTAGAAGACCTCCTCCTGACACATAAGAAAACATAATAGATGAAATAAAAAGAGGAAAAAATAAATTAGAAGTACTCATTGGTAGGTTGAAAGCTTGTGGACAAACCAATCCAATGAGAGCTCAATTCAAATCCTCCCTTGAGTCCATTATGACCCACGTAGGTTTTTTTAGTGGTCAATTAGATATTTGGAGGGTTAAGAGGGATGAACAAAAAATATATCATGCAAAAAAATTATCATATCAAGATGTAAAAAAAAAAGATATACCAAAGGGTAGAATTTGTTCATTATTTAGAAAGCTTGGTGAACAAAATACTGTTAGAGAGACAACTAAACAATTCCCCATCCATTGGTGCATACATGTCATAAATAATTTTTGCAAAAATACTGTTAAAGCTAGAAATTTATCATTTTTGCAATATGTCATTGTCATATGATTTATGATCTTCTTGTTAATCTTTAAACCTGCCTTCTATGTTATGCATCTAAACATTTATCATAAATTATTATTACAAACATATAACAAATCTAAAACTGAAAACAATACATTACATTTGCAAACTTTATCACTATGCTTGATTTGAAAAATCATTGTCATGACTCATAAATTTAGGTTTTCTATAAATATAAAAGTATAATTAAAAATAAACTTTGAAATACCCAAGTACCCCCATCCCCTATTATAAAAAATAGATGTACCTATACCCGTACCCATACTTGTACCCTAAGTACCCCAAGTACCCCCGTCCCTATGCAACCTTGTATATTATATGTGGATCTCAGTTTTTTATATATACCTATGTGGTGTATAGGATCTCTTGCTACTTAGAACATCTCCTGACCTTGTCCAACCTCCTCACCAGGTTAATTGATCTAAACTTGCATCATCACTCCCTAACTCTTCTGGGAATAGTATCCCTCCAAAGGTTTTATAGCTCTACTAGGGTACCATAGCACTCCCCAGTCCAACCAAGGTTTCCATGATGTCTTAAGGTGTTATTGGAACACTTTTACTATGCTTGAATGGATAACAACAATGGGTTTATACTTGATTTCAATATTTCTTCACAAAAGGGCTACAAGGAGAGCCCCTAATTAGGCCTCCACCTGGATTTCTAGGGCCAATAACTCCTTTTTCTTAGAGTTTTAACACCTCTCTCCTTAAGAAATATTGATACATAGGACCCATGCTCAAGGATTTTTAGGGTCTTAGGGTGCGTATAGGCTGTACAATAAAAATAGCAAAATTGAGGATTTGGTAGGATTTTCTTGGCTACCTTTTGTCCCCACTTTTAAGACACCTTCCACACATCATCAAGAATCCTCCTCCACAAGTTATAATCTCCTCGTTCCCCTCTTCAATCCCTCAAAAGGGAAAGTATTCATTCTTCAAGCTTTGCTCTTGAGAGCTCTTTCTTTGTTGATAGTCCCTAGCCATGCATTGCCTAGCTTGCCTAGGGCTTGGTCAAAGAATTCTTTGCACTCACTTTCAGGGCCCTTGCTTGCATAATATAATACATTAGGGTCTGTAGCCTTGAAATCCAGAAGACCATGGAATTTCCACGGTGGAGACAACACTTACAACCCTTTCATAATTAAAAACTCCAAAATTGGTAGCAGACATGTATCTTTGAAGAAATTTACAAAACCTTTCAAAACTTGGTCACAAACTATAACTAATGCATGGTGAATATAGAGGCTGCAAGTATCTAATGTTTTTTAGCTATTACAGAGAACTTTCATATATCTATTGCTTGACCTCATTAAATCTATGTCTCCTAGCTTAAGGCTCTACTTTCATGGCATTAATATCCTTAAAAGTGTATTATTCCAGTGCTTTAAGATAATGGGATGCATGTCCCATGTTCATCTATGACAAACTACTTTCCTAAACCTTTTTATTCTTTAACTTCTTGAATTTGACACTTTGTTTACTATACAAATCATCTTTCACATCCCCAACAAGACAACCATGAACTTCATTGTTTTGAGATCTTTTGGAATCCCTTTGCTCATTTAGGTCATGAATTTTGGAGTGCCTATTGTCATCTTCTTTAACACTACTATTGCCATAATTCTATAAATATCACATTCTCCAAAGGGAAAACCTCACTATTTCAATGTCTTATCCTTAATGCCATGACAATTTCACATATTTGGACCTCTAGATTTTTTAGGTTCTCATTCATTAGATCACCATTCATCATAACAATATAATAATATATTGATATAGTGTAGCGTCAAAATCACCATATATCACTAGTGCACTGACATGTATGCAAAAATATTTGAAAGCCTTTGTTGAATTCTTAGTTCATGCTAGGTGAAACTTGTAAATTTATTCTAGGAGTAGATAATAAGTTTCCTCAAACTACCAACCTACCACCACCTAAATGGCATTTGGAGCTCCTCTTGATATCTTTAGAACTGTGATTGTTCCTTCATGGTTATCCCTTTATGAACTAAGTCACAACTTTACAACTCATTGTAGTATTTGATTGTGAGTCATCTTGCATGTATAGAACTAGGTGTTTTTCTAAAGGATCCTTGAAACATTTTAATTTATTACTCCTACTATAAATAGTACTAAATGTCTTCTATTCTATTACACATGATTACTAGATTTATTAAGATTGTTGTCTCACTATGTCTTATTTTTTGTTAAATTCTCTATCATATGGTCCATTAAATTAGTTCTTATATACCTCTACCATAAAGGTTCTCCATGATTTTTACCATATGACTATAATCTATGTGATATAGTAGTATACTAGCTTTTAAGAGGTTTTTCAATATACTTTAATCAATCATTGATCTGAATTGGGTACCTCTATTCCATTTGCACATAACTACTACATAGGCTTCTCATATGTACTTTTTCACTTGTTTGAAGTGAGCACTATTTTTGTGCTTAGTTGAAAGAAAAGTTAGAATGATTTTAAAGATTTTCATGATCATACTTTTCCACTTGACATTCTTTTACTTATTCCATCTACATAGGAAATGATTCCACTTTCTTTAGCCCTACCACAAAACCCTAGAAATGAACATGAATATTAAGTTTAATACTATGTCATTGTTTTCATGGAAATTAGCACTTTGATAAAGATTTAAGATTTTTTCTAGAGATGTTGATAGTTACACTACTATAAAGGTTTAAAAAGTTGTTCATCACACTCACTATTGTTGCTAATATCCTAGTTAGTAACAACATGTCAAGAAAGAGTTTTTGTAGGGACCTAGGAGGAAAATTTAAATTGGATTGGTTCCAAGATACTATACTAGTGGGTAAGGAAATTGTGACACTCCAACCAAATGGAAAGTTTATGTACATTCTTTTCATCAGAAGATCCTTGAGCCCAAATTCTATGCACTAGGTGCTAAATTTCTAACTACATTATTTTAGGAGGGGAAGAGGTTGTTGAATCTAAACTTAATAATAAGGATTCCCTATAGGATATCATGAGTCTCCATCATTGGATGAGATGACATATCCAGTTGCTACAATCAAAGATTTCTACCCTTGGCATTTAGTGACCCTTAAGGACATTTTGGTTTGGCATGCTTGAGAATGTTTGAGTGTTCAATGGGATGGGACAAGCTTGGGGCTAGTGTTTACCTAGCCACCTAGAGTTAACAAAATAGATAGTTTGATCCCATAATGAAAGGTGAGAGAGATTTGGTAGTTGGCAACTTTGTACTAGCCAACACTACAAGTTTTAGCATCACCCGAGATGGTGTTGCAAAATCAAAATGTAGTAAGATCTCAAAAAAGAGAGAGAGGTTATTGTAGGTCTCTATAACATGGTCCTATAGGACCTAGAATCACATCCATACCTCACACAAGCTTTGAGATATACCTTGCAAAGATTGCTGCCCTATGACATTTAGTGACCCTTAGGGATATTTCAGTTTAGCATGCCTGAGAACGTTTGAATGCTCAACGGGATGGGATGAGCTTGGGGATAGGGTTTACCTAGCCACTTGAAGCTAACATAATAGATAGTTTGATCCCATGATGAAAGGTGAGAGAGATTTGGTCGTTGGTAACTTTGTACTAGCCAACACTACAAGTTTTAGCATCACCTGAGATGGCATCACAAAATCAAAACAAAGTAAGATCTCCAAAAAGAGAGAGATCTTATTATAGGTCTCTACAACACAGTCCTATAGGACCCAGAATCACATCCATATCTCACATAAGCTTTGAGATATGCCCCATCAAAGATCATTGCCCTATGACATTTAGTGACCCTTAGAGATGTTTCAGTTTGGCATGCCCGAGAATGTTTGAGTGCTCAATAGGATAGGATGAGATTAGGGATAGGGTTTACCCAGCCACCTAGAGCTAATGGAATAGATAGTTTGATCCCACAATAAACAGTGAGGGAGATTTGGCAGTTGGCAACTTTGTATTGGCCAACACTACAAGTTTTAGCATCACCTAAGATGGCGTCACAAAATAAAAAATGAGAGAGATCTTCAAAAAGTGAGAGAACTTATTATATATCTCCATAACATGGCCTTATAAGACCTAGAATCACATCCATACCTCACACGAGCTCTGAGATATGCCTCATCAAAGATCGCTTCCCTATGGCATTTAGTGACCCTTAGGGACGTTTTGGTTTGGCATTCCTAAGAATGTTCAAACACTCAATGAGATGGGACAATCTTGGGGATAGGGTTTACCTAGCCACCTATACCTAATAGAATAGATAGTTTGATCCCATGACAAACGGTGAGGGAGATTTGGCAGTTGGCAAATTGTACTAGCCAATACTACAAGTTTTAGCATCACTTAAGATGGCATTGCAAACTCAAAATGAAGCAAGATCTCCAAAAAGTGAGAGAGGTTATTATAGGTCTCCACAATACAGTCCTATAGGACCTAAAATTACATCCATACCTCACATGAGCTCTGATATATGCTCTATCAAAGATCATTGCCCTATGGGATTTAGTGACCTTTAGGGATGTTTTAGTTCAGTGTGCCCAAGAATGTTCGAGTGCTCAACAAGATGAGGTGAGCTTGGGGATAGGGTTTAATTGACCACTTGGAGCTAACAAAATATATAGTCCAATCCCATAATGAACGGTGAGGGAGATTTGGTTGTTGGTAACTTTGTACTAGCCAACATTACAAGTTTCAGCATCACCCGAGATGGCATCGCAAAATCAAAATAGAGTAAGATCTTCAAAAAGTGAGAGAGATTATTGTAGGTCTCTGTAACATGGTCCTATAGGACCTAGAATTGCATCCATATATTACAAAAGCTTTGAGATATGCCTCATCAAAGATCGCTACCCTATGACATTTAGTGACCCTTAGGGACATTTTGGTTCAGCGTGCCCGAGAATGTTCGAGCACTCAATGGGATGTGACGAGCTTAGGGCTAGGGTTTAATTGGCCACTCAGACTTAACATAATAGATAGTTTGATCCCAAAATGAATGGTGAGGGAGATTTAGCGGTTGGCAACTTTGTACTAGCCAATACTACAAGTTTAAGCATCACCTGAGATGGTATTGCAAAATCAAAATAGAGTAAGATCTCCAAAAAGTGAGAGAGGTTATTGTAGGTCTCTGTGATGTGGTCCTATAGGACCTAGAATCACATCCATATCTCACAATAAATTCTAAGATGTGCCCCATCAAAGATTGCTGCCCTATGGCATTTAGTGACCCTTAGGGTTTTTTTGGTTTGACATGTTCGAGAATGTTTGAGTGCTCAATGGGATGGGAGGAGCTTGGGGCTAGGGTTTAACTAGCCATCCAGAGCTAATGGAACAAATAGTTCGATCACATAACCTTTTTCCACTAAGTTGCAAATTTGAGCAACTTTTACAACTTTCAACAATGCAACTTTGCACAAAAAGTGCAGTTTTTACATTTTTCACTTGATTCCACTTCTATAACTTGGAAAAGGTTTAGCAATACTAAAATAACTTATTTCCAAATGCTTAGCCCTTCACCAATTCCCAAACTCCTACCATTAACAAATCAACATGCTACAAGAAGTCAAATCCTTCATGGTACTTGACTTAAGGCTTGATTGGAAAAATAAAAAAACACATCCTCCAGTCTTGAAACCCTAGAATTGCAAAGTTGTTAGCATTTTTGCAATTTTGCTTTGACAACTTTTACAACTTTTTGTAATTTTTGACATCATAACTCCTAGATGCCTAAAACTTAACCCAATGAACCTAAGGACCTTTATAACCTTCTAAGAAACATAAAAATCCTTTTTACCTAGAAAAAACACCTATATTGCTCATTTTTGACCCCTTGGTTCAATTTGGCACTCTGGCTTATAATGACACCTAGAGTACAATTGACCTTACATCTTGGGTTTTATTACATCATTTTGAAACTTTGTTCCTAATTCAAAACTAGGATGACACCTATCTATTTGCCTTAGTGCCTTGCACCAATGATCATCCAACTGGACAAGTTTAGAGTGCTTGGGTGCATGAAAATGTATTAAATTTGATGCCATAGCTATAAAAACAAGAGATATGCCTAAAGGAGGCCATGGTTTTATGTAAAACAATCAAATTAATCATCATAAACATGGTGTAGGATCAACTAATAGGTCTTGAAAGTGATTTCTTGGTCAGATTTGAAGAGGCCCTAGTTTTTGGCCTTGTTTGTTGAGGGTTTCATAAAAAATATATAGAGAGAGTTGATGGTTTCAATCCAATTGAAGAATCCTCACTTTAGGATCATAGTGTATTTTTCATTGAATGATAGTTTTTCCAAGCCTCTAAAACTTCAAACTTGTTATTGGTTGGTTAGGAAAACCTATACTTAGTGTTTCTAATTTTTTGTCTATACTAGTAAGTGCCTTTACCTAGATTTGAAAATAGTGTCTCATTGACATTATCTAGGGAGGAGCATGAAAAGAGGATTGAAAAACTCATATCTAAGATGGTAGACAAATGGTTATAGTGTACAAAATGAGGAAAACAATCCTATATAGAAGAAGCATGACAATCTTCTCAAAGATTTATTAATTAAATTTCTAGACATTGTTCACTTTCACCCCAAAGGTCAAAACATATTAGACATGGTTCACAAGATAATGATCTAGACCCAGAAATCACTAAGGAAGAGATCTTACAATTTCAACAAGATAAATATTAACAAAAACTCATGAAATTGAACTTGGATCAAGAAAAAGATAAATGCTTCATGCACTTATTCTCTCAAGGAGTAAAATTTTCACACAACCTCAATGTTGACAACTTGATTCAAAAGGAGAAACCTTCACCTTTAGAAGTTGTTATGAAACAAATGGAAGAAATGAGGAAGGATATGTTACACATGAAAAATGAGTAAGAGAAACCTAAGCCATCTTTTTCACTTGAGTATATAGGTCTATTTCCTTTTGACAAATACTTATAAATGTATCATTTTACTTGTAAGGTTGAATTTTTTAAGTATGAAAAATATGATGGTAGTGGAGATCCTTATGATCACAATAGGGATTTTTGTGCACTAAGTATGAAATTCTTACATGAACTCACTTATCTCATAAGCCTTTTTTTCTAGAAGTCTTAGTGGGCAAGGTATGGAATGGTTCACAAAATTCTGTCATCCACTTATGTCATTTGATAAAATGGAAAAATGAATTTCCAACATTATTCCTACAGTATTCAACATGCAATCACTATGCTAGACTTATGAAACATCAAACAACACCAAGAGAAATATTCTATTTTGTTTCTTCAGTGATGTAGGAAGCTTTATTCATGATATCCAAGGAAAATTCCTAAAGCTGAAAAGATTGATATATTTATCAACAACCTTGTGCTTTAATTGTAGCATGAACTTAGGAAACAATTATTATCCAATTTTGTACAACTATGTTCCAATTCCTAAGGAGCCTAATGTGATCAACTTGATCAATGAAATTCAAACTACAAGACAATATGCTTCTCCAAGAATATTGATTTAAACAAATCTAATCACTCTAGTAGAGGTAAACCATCATGGGTTTCCAACTCTAAGCACACCTATACACCTCTAGGAGACTCACTTGAACTAGTGTTGAATACTTTGATATTGAATAAAATTATTACACTACCATATAACTATAAACCTTATGAACACAGGGTTAAGCCTAAATTTTGGAATGACAATCACTATTGCATCTATGATAGGAATAAGGGTCATAAGACTAAAAGTTATGGTGCAAAGCACCTGCCTTTTATTGATCAATATGTTTGTAATAAGGTTATGGGATATATCTCATGATCTCCCTATGACCCATCCATTTTGTTAAGGACACAAGAACCCTTGGTATGTTTATAAATCTTGGGCATCATTTGGTCCTAATGGATAATATGTTAGTCATTTCATGTTTTTTTAGGTGTGTCTTAGGGGTTTAGAAGCCGAACAAGGTTTCTAAGTGTTAATCAATTTTAAATGCAACATTTCTTACTATAGCGGCAAAAGTTTGTTAAAAGTTGTCAATTTTTACAATTTGCTAAGAAACTTTTTGGTTTAAGAGTCCCAATGGATCAAACCATTTGATGGTTGGGTGGAACAGTTGGAAAAAACCTATTTAGGCTTGAGACATTCAAAAATGGATAAAGAGGGAAGATCCAATCGTAAACTTGCTTTCAAATCAATAAAATATACCTATTTTAGTGCAATTTCTTGATATTTTGCAAGTATAGTATGGAAGAATAAGGGGTGGATGATGACCTTTCTAATCTAAAAGTTGATTCTAAGTGTTTAAAGGATTTTGGTAGTGGTTTGAAGTTTTTATCCATTTTATTTCAAAAGCAATCAAATTTATAAGCTTACTAGTTTGAGAAACCCTCAATTTCAGGGTTTTGGCATTTAAATGGCCCTAACTTGCTGATCCACCAGTAGAATTTATTCTCCACTTGTATGAAGCAAGTTAGAGATGTTTGCTATAAGATTTTTTCAATTTTGGAATAGGAATTGAAGGCATTGAATTTTGGGAGCAAGCCCTAGGTAAAATATCACCATGTATTTGACCAATTTTAAGGAGACTGGATTAGATAAAGAGATAGAGAGACTTTGAGGACTTGGTGATAAAAAAAAATTGTCCTTTTTTGAGTTAGTAGAACACCTTAGAAGTGGAGTTTTGGTTCTATGCACCCATTCCTAACCTCTTGCTTTGAAACCCAAGCCTAACCTAGCTAATTAGGCCTATGGACTTAGTCAAGGTTATGATATGTTGGAGTGGAGTCAATCTCTTCAACTTTGGAGATTAAGAGAAATTGAAAAAGGGTATCTAAAAATATGATTTGTTCCCTAAGTCTTTTGGGAATTTTTGAAGTTAGTGGCAAAAATCAGGGATTGGAGACCTAATAAGATTCTAGGTCCTTCCTTGCAATTTGTGTTGTGGGTTGTTGGGAGTGCAATCAGTGGTGGATTCTACTTAGTTGGGTTCTAACTAAGTATTTTCTAGCTTTTTTTGGAATTTGTGAGGCCTAGAACCATAAAATACCTATTTTACCCAAATTAAGGGAACTTTTCCTTAAAGACTTGATTTGGCTCGAATTGCTTTGTGTCATACTTGTGTATGGTGAGTCTTAAAACCCTCATAGCAGCTCCTTGTAGAGGTATACACTTGTTGAAGTGAAACAAACCAATTGTTCAATCCTTTGAACATCTTAAGTGTTGGTCTCAAGGTTGGGTCTTAAGGTTGTGCTTCCATTGTTGCACTCTACATCAAATTATATGAAACTTAAATACCTCATTCAAGATCTCATTGATGATAAAAAAGTTGGGGTGGATGGACTCATGACTAATACTGATCATAATGTTTTAAATGAACCCAAGTACCCAACATGAACAAGAAGAAAGTCTTAGGAAGAAAAATAGGATGCAAAGATCAACTACATATGATTGATCCAACTTGTGAGAACATAGACATGATTATGTCTAAAGGGAAAAAGGAAGGCTACAAATAAAACATTGATGAATCACCTATGATTATCCTTAAGGGTGTGGATTCTTCCACACAATCACAAACTTACAATCTTGAGACTAAGAGCGAACAAATATAACAACCTATGGTCATCCTTAAAGGATTTGATGCCCGAACCCATACATATGCTAAAAACTTGAATCTTGTGACTAGGACTGAACCAAAGATTATACACTTTGGTCTTAATGCTTCCAAATAGACAACATCTAAAAAATTTATAAGATGGGTTTTCTAAGTTTATCATTCAAAAAAAAAATTGTTTTGGAGTTTATCTAAAATAATTATAGATGACAAAACAAATAAAAGATAAAAGTATGTTAGTCATAATATCATTATTGGTAACAATGTTCCAAATGCAAAGAATTATTTGTTTGAGCTTCTAGCAATGATCAAGTGGCTTACTGAATGGCTTGACGAGTCTTAGAAACTCCTCCCATTATATCCTTGCTTTTGCTAGTTTCAAGTTTCTAGTTACCTGCACACAATCATGACTTTACATCACAAAGCATTCACATTCTAATAATTTTCATGTTCTTTCATTACATTTTGATCCAAACAAAAAATTATAGACTTTTAGTTATTCAAATAGCCAATCTGAAAATGGGTCCTATTAAAGAATCTAATATAAATTCAAATAATGTATCTAGATTCTAAACAAATCAAAACATAAAATCTGTGATTTAAACTTATCTCATCACTTACACATAATAACAATACCCACCTTCTCATGTGGACATTCTTGGGGGAGAGGTTGTCACATTGTATTTGGATCCAACTGATCACTCTTTCTCTCTCTCCCTCTCTCCCTATTCAATCTAATGAACCAACTTGATCTGCGCTACATTTTAATGTCTCAAGTATTGCCTCATGGTCTGACTTGCAAACTTTCCAAAGAATCTTGTTATGTTGTTTTCCACCATATTTTATCAAGTGGACATTTGATGTGACAATAAGGTTTGAATAATAAAGAATCTTGCTCTTTGTTTGCCAATCCTTGAATAACCACAAGTTAGGGTTCTTTGTAGAATATTGTCTAAGCTATGTGCCAGTTGCAACCACCACACTGATATGTTACTCTAAACCTTTGCCATCTATAACCAAGTGATCAAATTTCTATTTGGCTTGAACACAATGAAAAAAATAATAATTTGTCCCTTCTTCATTGTTTTCAGGTGCAATAATGGCAAAAACATGGCTTGTGATGACAAATGTACAAAATGTGATCATTAATTTAGAGAATACTTATGTAAAAGTTATAAAGTTACATATTGAAATTACAAAGATATATAAATATATATTACTAGGTTGCACTAGATCAAACAAGTGGTCAAAGTTAATAGATGAATCCATCTCTACCATTTCCAATGCTCGTGGGGGATGATAGGTGTCAATTGGGTCCAAAACTCGTATATCCCATTTGTCCACCCATTCAATTGACTCATACTCTTCCCAATTTTCCTCTGCACATGATTGATAATAACATGCCATTTTTTGTGTGTGGATACTCCATGAACTTGCATTAGAGCTTCTAAAAGGGTGCAACTCACTTGATCTTGTTAGTGTACAACAATTTTCATATGGTGCAATGTTAGTATTATCTATCAACCAAAAAAATCTATAAACCGTAAACTCACCTTCCTTACCCAAATCTATTGTTGCATTACACAACTGGACGATGGATTTTGCATCTATCAATATTGCTCCATATTTTTACTTTAGTTCTTCAAGAGCTATGGCTCTTTTGATGCATGCGCCTGCACCATCATGCTCTCCCTTTCCATGACTAGCCTTTGTGAAATTTCACATATATTGAATTCTACACAACTTGTGCATCATGCTCAACCAATAGAACATCTGTGCATTTTTGAATTGAGATACGCAATTGTCTAACCAAATAATGTGCTGATGATATGTTATGCTCCTATTAACCAAATCTCCATAAAATAGTTGAAAACAACCACATACAAACTCTATAGAATGTGATCGATCATTATTGATGTAAAAATGGTACTCCCTCAAAATCTTTCCGTCATCCTCTATACTTGTAGGTGAATGCATGAATGTTATGTGAACAAATATGGAAACTTATTAAGAAGTATAATACTTTTCTTGCACCTCATTTTGTGGTTGTAGTGTGTAGTTCTCTATGAAGTCTACAACCAAAACAATGGTATCTAGTGGAAACATATCCTTGTATAACTTGAATTGCAAATCCAGCCATCAAGCTCTATGTGTATGCCTTGCATACTTGTAAATAATATTTTCACGAAAAATATTCATGAACTCATACACTGGAATCTTTTCAATGACTAAATCACATCTTTTACCCTATTTTCCATCTTTTAGAGCATGTCACTATCTTAAATTTTTTGTAATCTACTATTTCATTTCCAATTGCATGTGTACTATCCATATGTTCACAAGTTGATAAAAGTTGCAAAGAATCACAAAATAAGCATGTACCATCCAAGCATGATGTCTTGTAAAATTTTTGGCCATCCCCTATTTCATATAAAATGTTGGATATGAATTCCCTTGAAGATCTTGGTGGCTCATTCATGTCACAATCTTGCAAAACAAACTTAGAATGTAAAAACACACATATATGCCTTAAAACATCAAAATGGTTAGAAAATTCAATGTGTATCCTACAACAACAAGTTGTGCATGTGTGATTTATCTTCACATAAAAAGGTTTACCCATCTCAAAAAATCTTTGAATTATTTGAATTTGAGGATACATACCAATAAATTTTGCAAAAAATTATGTTTGAGTTGAGTCCAAAACATGTTTCACATATGGGTCACGATTTTGGTTACCAATCCTCCTTCTTACATCTTTTTGATTAGGGGAAACATGTGTGTTATTTTTTCAAAAATCTTCGATCAATGATTTCAAAGCTTCACTAATTTCTTTATCCTTTTTGCAGTAGTCTACCACTAAATGTCTATAACTCATTTTTTGTTGGATCTTCCAATCTCTCACGCCTTAGCATGGCTCTCCTTAGAGTACCTCTACCAATTTTCAATATTTTTCTTGTCTTTCTCATGAGTCAAGCTCTCTTCATTTGGGTACTTACTATTGTCAATGTAAGTACTTGTCTTGTGATATTACTATCTTTGGTGCATGATTTAGAACCCACTTTGTCATAAACACTCATTCGATTCTTTACAATGCATTCTTCATTTGAATTGTCCATCATTCTAAGCCCAAGAATCTTCATGATAGGCCTAAATTTAAAATTCCTCATCATAATCAACAAATAACTGGCATTGACCTATAATATTTAATTCTTCAAAGAAAAACCTCCACATAAGATTAACTATTCTTTGACAAGTACGCTTGCTAATTTTGTTAGGCATTGATTTCAAAATGTTAGTATCAATATCAATCAAATATTTTGGTCTTATAAAATGAATTCTAGAAGGTGTTATAATCTCTTCCATTCCCTCAAAATTTTGAACATCAACATAAGGTTGAGTGTTTTGCATACCTTGAATCGAAGATGATGTGCCTTAGCAATAAGATGCAAAAGATGGAATATCACCTACTTGATATGTTGATGGTGTGCCTTCAACATGACATGATGGAGTGTGTACATTGTCGAATCTACAAATTAGTGTCTCTTCAACATGAGAGGATGATATGGCTCCAACATTGGAAGATGGTGTAGCTTCACAATTCAATTATCTTCTTGAGCATAAAAGTCTCATTCGTTCTCTTTGTCTTTCCAATTCTTTTGCTTTGTTTCTTTGTATCGGTGGTTCTTGATCCTCTTTGAAAGTCATTTTTTCATTATTGCTTTGCAATTTTTTTTGTTCATGTAGTAGTTTCATTTTATCTCTTTTAATTGCCAAATCTCTCCCTATCTTCATTTGTTTGAGTTTTTGGTTTCTTCCTTGGCATGATGATGATTTCTACATTCCAAATTATTCAAACATCTGAATTACTTACAATTTGTAAATTAAAAATCATTCAAATACATAGAAAAATTATAATTATTTCAATTATTACACAATATATATCAAACAACTTGCCAAATTTCTAACCATTTCCAAATAAAAATTTATTAAAACATACAAATTTTAATGAATTCACTATATATTAAACAACATGTCAAATAATAATCAAATTTGTCTCTATATATCAACAAACAATATTTAAAAAGGATTGCACTAACCTTTTCTATGGAAAGAATATTCAAAAATCCCATCCAATGATTGAATTTAGTGTTTGCTAGCTTCAAAAAGTCTTCAAATAGTGTTTGCTAACTTCCAACAACTTGAAACCCATGTTTTCTATCGAAACAATAGAATACACAACGGAAAAAAAGTAGAATATGGATCAAAAGGGACCCATTTCACATAGTGTGTATGTACTATAAAGTTGTTATGTACTATAGTGCCTACACAATATGTCAAAATACATCTCTCCCTATCCCACCATCCCCCATCCCCTACTCTCTCTCTCTCTCCCTTTCCCATCACCTACTCTCTCTCACTCTCTCTCTTCCATCCCCTACTCTCTCACTCTCTATCCTCTCCCATCACCTACTCTCTCTCGCTCTCTCTCCTCTTTCATCCCTTACTCTCTCTCTCCTCTTCCATCCCCTACTCTCTCTCACTCTCCCTCTCCCACTACCTACTCTCTCCCAACCTCTCTCTTCTCCCATTCCCTACTCTCTCTATCTCACACACTCCCATCCCCCCCTCTCTCTCTTGGGCTACTCTCTCTCTCCCCTCTCCCATCCCTTACTCTCTCTCTCTCTCTCTCAAACATTACCATCCCCCCTCTCTCCCTCTCCCACCACCTACTCTCTCTCTCCCATCACCTACTCTCTCTCTCCCATCCACTACTCTCTCTCACTCTCCCTCTCCCACTTCCTACTCTCTCTCTCACATCCCCTACTCTCTCTCACTCTCTCTCAGGTCTCCCATCCCCTACTCTCTCACACTCTCTCCTCTCCCATCCCCTACTCTCTAGATCTCTCACACACACTCCCATCCCCCCTCTCTCTCCCTCTCCTAATCCCTCTCCCACTTCCTACTATCTCTCTCTACTCTCTCTCTCTCCCATCCCCCTATACTCTCTCACACTCTCTCTCCCATCCCCTACTCTCACTCTCTGTCTCCCATCCCATTCTCTCTCTATGCCACCCTCTACTCTCTCACTCTCTCACACTCTCTCCCATCCCCTACTCTCTCTTACACACACTCCCATCCCTCTCTCTGCCTCTCCCACTCTCTCTTCCACCACCTACTCTCTCTCTCCCTCTCCCACTCCCTCTCCCACCACCTACTCTCTCTCCCATCTACTACTCTCTCTCCCCTCTCCCATACCCTACTCTCTCTCTTTCATAGACACACACTCCCATCCACCCTCTCTCTCTCCTCTCCCATCCTCTACTCTCTAGATCTCTCAAACACACTCCCATCCCCCCCTCTCTCCCCCTCTCCCACTCCCTTTCCCACCACCTACTATCTCTCTCTCACTCTCTCCCTCTCCCTCTCTACTCTCTCTCTCCCATCCCCTACTCTCACTCTCTCTCTCTCTCTCCTATCCCCTATACTCTCTCATAGTCTTTTCCATCCCCTTAGCTCACTCTCTCTCCCCCATCCCATACTCTCTCTCACACTCTCTCCCATCCCCTACTCTCTCTCTTACACACATTCCCATTCCCCCTCTCTCTCCCTCTCCCACTCCCTCTCCCACCACCTACTCTCTCTCCCTCCCCTCTCCCATCCCCTAATCTCTTTCATAGACACACACTCCCATCCCCCTCTCTCTCCTCTCCCATCCCCTACTCTCTAGATCTCTCGCACACACTCACATCCCCCCTCTCTCTCTCCCTCTCCCACTTCATCTCCCACTGCCTACTATCTCTCTCTCTCACTTTCTCTCTCCCTCTCTACTCTCTCTCTCACACTCTCTCCCATCCCCTACTCTTACTCTCTCTCTCTCTCCCATCCCATACTCTCTCTCTACCACCCCCTACTCTCTCTCACACTCTCTCCCATCCCCTACTCTCTCTCTCACTCTCTTACACACATTCCCATTCCCCCCTCTCTCTCCATCTCCCACTCCCTCTCCCACTACCTACTCTCTCTCCCCCATCCCCTACTCTCTCCCCTCTCCCATCCCCTACTCTCTCTCTCTCTCTCTCACCCACGCACTCCCATCCCCCCTCTCTCTCCTCTCCCATCCCCTACTCTCTAGATATCTCACACACACACCCATCCCCCCTCTCTCTCCCTCTCCCACTACCTACTATCTTTCTCTCACTCTCTCCCTCTCCACTCTCTCTCCCATCCCCTACTCTCTCTCTTACATGCACTCCCATCCCCCTCTGTCTCGCTCTCCCACTCCCTCTCCCATCACCTACTCTCTCCCATCCCCTATTATCTCTCTTTCACACACACACACACCAATCCCCCCTCTCTCTCATCTCCCATCCCCTACTCTGTATCTCACTCGCTCTCCCTTTCCCACTCCCTCTCCCACTGCCTACTGTTTCTCTTACTCACACTCTAACTCTCTCTCTCACTCTCACTCTATCCCTCTCTACTCTCTCTTTCACACCCCCTACTCTCTCTCACATTTTCATACTCTCTCCCATCCCCTACTCTCTCTCTCTCTCTCTCTCTCTCTCTTAACACATTTCCATCCCCCCTCTCTCTCCCTCTTCCACTCCCTCTCCCACTGCCTACTCTCTCTCCCATCCCCTACTCTGTCTCTCTCTCCCCCCTCTCCCATTCCCTACTCTCTATCTTTCACACACATGCACTCTCACCCTCTCTCTCTCTCTCTCTCAATCTCCCTCTCCCACTTTGTCTCCCACCACCTACTCTCTCTCTCCCCCATCCCCTACTCTCAATCTCTCTGTCCCATCTTTTACTCTCTCTCCTCCATCCCCTACTCTCTATCTCTCTCTCCCATCTTGTACTCTCTCTTTGTCACCCCTACTCTCTCTCACATTTCCTCTCTCTCCCATCCCCTACTGTCTCTCTTATACACATTCCCATTCCTCCCTCCCTCTCCCTCTGCCACTTCCTCTCCCACTGCCTACTCTCTCTCTCTCCCATCCCCTACTCTCTTTCACAAACCCACACACTCCCATTCGCCCCTCCCTCTCCTCTCCCATCCCCTTCTCTCTAGATCTCTCACACACACTCACATCCCCTATCTCTCCCTCTCCCTCTCCCTGTCCCACAACCTACTATTTTTTTCTCTGACTCTCTCCCTCTCTACTCTCTCTCACCCATCCCCTACTCTCTCTATCCCCTCTCCCATCCCCTACTTTCTCTCTCTTCCATCCCTACTCTCTCTCACTCTCTCCCATGCCCTACTCTCTTTCACACACACTCCCATCCTCCTCCTCCTCTCTCTCTCTCCCTCTCTCACTCCCTCTCCCATTGCCTACTCTCTCTGTCATCCCCTACTCTCAATCTCTCTCTACCATCCTGTACTCTCTTTGTCACCCCTACTCACTCTCTCACACTTCCTCTCTCTCCCATACCCTACTCTAAGTCTCTCTCCCATCCTGTGCTCTCTCTTTGTCACCCCTACTCTCTCTCACACTTCCTCTCTCTCCCATCATGTACTCTCTCTACAACCCTTACTCTCTCTCACTTTCTCTCTCTCCCATCCCCTTCTCTCTCTCTCTCTCTCTCTCTCACACACACACACACACACACACACACACACACACACACACACACACCCCTCTCTCTCACTCTTGCTTTGCCTCTCTTCTTCCCTCTCTATACACTATTTAGGTCTCAATAGTGCATGTGCACTATAGTGTGTGCACCATATAATGCACACATGCTATTGAGACCCAAATTTAAAAAGCTTTAAATAGTGTGTGTGTGCTATAGTGCACATGCGCTAATCAAACCTTTGCATTCTACCAAGCCTAAGGCTTGGTTTTGCCTTGGGGATACAACCCAAAGGTTTGGAGTCTATAAATTGGTCTGAGACGTGTTTTGTTACAAACATACAAAAAATGATTGATTTTTCTTGTGTGCTCTCCTTCAAGATTCATCTATAATTTCTTTTGAATGTACGTCCATTTTTTGTCAAAAACCAACATGTACTAATTGGGCTGTAGATTTTAGCTCATTCATCGAATTTTGCAACAACTTAGTTTTTTAGAAACTAGACTCCATTCTACACACTTTCAATTTTTATTTTTTTTCATTTTAGATTAGTTTTCAATCATTTCTAGGGGGAGCACACAGATATTTCACATTTTTGGGATGTGTCTAGTTAAAAAATTTATTAAAAAAATACACATTATAAAATTACACAAAAAATCTGGGATAAACTACATAGTGTTAAGTAACTTTTGACTAGAACAATTAAAGGATTTCAAAAAAAAGTTAAAATTTTAAGGGGGCCACACTTTGTACCATGTTATGTTTTTTTTGGAATAAACAATACCACTTTCTGTGGTCCTCTTTTTTCAGGACCTAAAACTAAACCATTTTGAAAAAAAATAGTAGTTTAGAAACTAGATTCAAAGGACTACTACTTTTTTTTTTGTCATATCTTAAAATTTTGAGTGTAACTATTTTCAAATTCTTGTTGAAGTTCATAAATTGCTGATTTCAGAAAAAAGGTGTCCACTTGTACCCCTCTTTTGGCACCACAACATGGTGCACTTACCCACATATAAATATAAAATAATGTAATAAATATAAAATAATGTAGCTATCATCATCCAACCTCTTAAAATTAACACAATGATCTGAGTGACACCTATTCTATCCATGCTCATGCATAAACCTATCACATTTCAGATACCATTGCTGAGGTGCTTGCTTCAACCAATATAAATTTTTCTTCAATCTGCACACTAAGTTCTCCTTACCTTTGACCTCAAATCCCTATGGCTATGCCATATATATATATATATATATCTTCATCCAAATCACCATGAAGGAAGGTTGTTTTACTCTAAATACAAATCTTTAGTAGCCATAATACTCAAAATAGTGCAAATAAAAGTCATTTTAGCAACATGAGAGAATATCTCATCAAAACCAATTCTTTTTTTCTATGCAAATCCTTTTACAAATAACCTACCTTTAAATCTTTTCTTATCTCCACCCTCTTTTTTTAACCTATAAACCCATTTATTTTGTAAATCCTTTTTACCTCTAGGAAACTTGCATAAATCCCATGTCTTATTTTTTAGAAAAGAGTCCATTTCATCTTTCATTGAAGACTCCCATTGAATCTTTGTATCCACCTACACAACATCATCATAACATTCAGGTTCACCAGCATTAGTAAGTAAAATAGAATACAAGGAAGGAGAATTTTTTTTGGAGGTCTACTCATCCTTTTTGATTGTCTAACATTCACTAGGGTGTGGTATTTGTTGTTGTGATTGTTGCACATCATGAGGAACTACTAGAACATCAACTTTTGGAGTATCATCCAACACTACAATATCATCTTCTTTCTTTTCATTTTGCTGTAATAGATCTTTGTACAACACTTTCTCATTGAATATGACATCCCCGCTTCTTACAATTTTATGATTTTCAAAATCTCAAAGCCTATAACCAGATTCATTAATGCCATATCCAATAAATACACATTTATTTAACTAATATTCTAGGTTGGTTCTATTTTCAGAATCTATATGAGAAAATGCTTCACAACCAAAGGTTTTGAGAAAAGAATAACTCATGTTCTTACCAATCCATGCTTCCCCTGGAATACCATAGCCCAATGGAGTAGAGGGACCTCTACTAATCAAATATATAACAATATTAATACCCTCCACCCATATTTTTAAGGGCAACCTTGCATACAATCTCATGATTCTTGCACACTCCATTATAGTCCTATTCATGCATTCAACCACTCCATTTTCTTGTGGAGTCCTTGGAATAATTTTCTATCTACAAATACCATTAAAAGAAAAATAATCTTCAAATTCATGATTGTAATACTCACCACCATTATCAGATTTGAGACATTTTAATTTCTTACCAGTCTCATTTTCAACCAAGCATTTCCATTTCTTAAAAGTTTGAAATACATCAGATTTCTATCTAAGGAAATAAACCCATACTTTTCTAGTTGTATCATCAATAAATGTAACATAATAATGAGAGCCACTAGGAAAGATACCTAAGTCGGTCCCCATACATCTGTATGTATAAGCTCTAATCTCTCACTTCTCTTTTCCTTCCTAGTTATGTATAAGCTCTAATCTCTCACTCTCTTTTGTTTTCCATATACACAAACTTTCACAAAATTTCATACTGACACATTTGAGACCAGGTAGAACCTTTTTTGAATGAATTAATTTCATACCTTTCTCACTCATGTGCCCAAGTCTATTGTGCTATAGTGTTGTATCAGAATCTAAATTAGTTATTTGTTCTCCCTACTCAACTACAACAACTATTCCTAAACATTCATTTTTCTCTAAAACAATCAAAGTAGAAGGAATGATATAACCTATACAAACATATAAGGTACCTACTTTCACACCTTTTTCTACTACAAGGGAATCTTTTGGAACCTTCCAATTTTTATCATTAAAAGTAACTACATAGCCCTCATCACCGAGTTGCCCTGCTAAACTCAAATTCCTACTCAGCTTTGTAACATGTCTTACCTCATGTAATAGCCAATGATTCTCATTCTGCAACTTAATCTTAACTTTTCCTTTTCCAACAATCTGGTAGGGTTCATTATCCCCCAAATAAACAAGCCCAAAATCCCCTTGGACATAATCAATAAAATAACCTCTATGAGGTGTAGCATGAAATGCAACACCAAAATCTAAAACCCATGAATCATCAACACTTTCTAAAGATAGAAGCAAAGCATCATCTTCTGATTTGTTACTTACCACATTTGCCTCCTTGTTCTCTTCTAGTTTATTTCCTTCATTGTTCTTTTGAGTCAAACAATATTTCTTCTTATGCCTTGTTTTACCACAATACCAACAATATCTCAGTCCTCTAGATTGAGACCTCTTCCCCTTTGACTTTCCTCTTGATTTCCCACAATTTCTAAAATTATTTCCTCTCAGTCATTCTGCCTCGGCATTGTGCATTCAAAGCACTTCCTAATGTAAATCCACTTGAGGATTTCCTATGAGTTTTCTCACTCAAAATAACACCAATTACATAATCAAATTTTAGGGTACTAGATTTAGAAACATAATTACTCACAACAATTACTAAGTCATTCCAACTTTTAGGCAAAGAACACAAAATCAAGAGAGCCCTAATTTCTTCATCAAAATTAATACCCACAAAAGATAACTAACTAGTAATACTATTAAACTCATTTAAATGATCTATAATAGATCCACCTTCTACCATTTTCATATTAAATAAATGCTTCATGAGAAATACCTTATTTGAAGCGGAGGACTTTTCATACAATTTCGCTAGGGTTTCCATCAACTCTTCCATCATCTTCACTTTTGAAATGTTAAATGTCATTGATGGTGCCAAGCATAATCGAATGCTTATAAGTACTTTTTTTCTAAAATCTCCCAGTCCTCATTTGACATAGTTCCTTGTTTCTTGGATTTTCCTTCCAAAGGCTTCCATAAATCTTTCTGATAAAGATAGTCTTCCATTTGCATAGTCTTCCATTTGCATCTTCCATAACTAAAAATTTTTCCCATTAAACTTCTCCACCTTTAGCTTACCCTTGTTTACCATAGCTCCCACTCAACCATGAGACTCCCACTCGACTGTGAGACCTTCCTACAGAGGATCACTAAGAAAAAATGACGACGATCTGGCCAAAAAAATGATGAAAAAAATAACAACAACCGTCTGGCTCTGATACCACTTGTTAGGATTATCCTCAAATAGAAATAATAGTCACATACAAATATAACTAATATCATAAAATAGTAGATTGCACATAAGAGAACACAAGACACTAAGATTTAATGTGGTTCACCCAATCCCTAGGCTATGTCCACCAACACCAATCCCAATGAAACTATTTAACATACCATGAAAGAAGTAAGAGGAGAAGAAAAATCACATATCAAAAAGAAAATGGAATTACCTATACTCTAAATACCATAGTGAAATTAAATCCACTTGATTGTCATAGAATCACATCTAATTTTCCTTCAACTCTCGATGCAAAACTAATCTATGGGAAAGAAAACATGAAAAGTAAATTAGGTAAATGGAATTATAGAGCCACTTCACCACCAAGTTTGTCAACCTTTGTATTATCAAAAGAGGTTACATTTATAGTTTTCTGTCATCCCTCTATTTGACAAAGCAATAATTACACAATAAAAAGAAAAATATGGATAAACATGAAAATGTTAGGATTAACTTTAGATAGAAATAATAGTTACATGCAAATATAACCAATACCAAAAAATAGTAGATCGCACATAAGAGAACATAAGACACCAATATTTAATGTGGTTCACCCAATCCTTAGGTTATGTCCACCAAAAACAAGTCCAACATTATTATTATCCAGTGATTATGACCTAATTACAATTTGCAATCCCTTATAGCTCAATTCCACTGCAAGAACCAATTTTCACATCACACCTTATGAAAATCCTTAACCCTAAGCCTTTTTATACAAGCTTTTTGCCGCTTACAAAATTAGGGCCAGAATAATAGAACAATAGTAGCTGACACCTTTTACAATATAAGGTCATTTTTGGCTTCATTGAAAATCCCTGTGGGGGTGTTGCCCCTCGACTGCACCCTATACTGCAATAGGGAGTGCACCTAGGGTGCTATCCCAAGACCCTGTAGGGGTGCTACCCCTTGACTCCTGGGGACATTTCCCCTAGACCCTGTAGAAATAGTCTAGAGGAAAACCATGCTGAATAAACCTTTGAGTTTGATTAGGCTCCACATCACAACATGTAGATGATAGGGTGATGACTTTCCATGTCGAATGGTACACTCCTTCATCAAAGTAGCTATCAAGTTGGATGTAAACAAAGCTTCTTGATCAAATGTCAGTTCCCTAGGGACACCAAACTATGTAAAGATAGATTCATATAGAACTTGGCAACATTTTCATCCTATGGATGTTTCATGGGTTTGGCTTCTGCCCACTTAGTTACATAATCAATGCAAATTAAGATATAGGATTTTCCTTGTGAAGATGGTTCAATAGGGCCTACAAAGTCAATCCCCCATTTGTCAAAGGGTGCAACAACTATTTGAGGTTGTAGAGGAATTTCATCATTTTTAGTAGGTCTCCCCAAGCATTGATACTTATCACATTTCTTTGTATATGTATCTGCATCTTTGTGTAAACTTGGCCAATAGTATCTAGTAGTTAGTATTTTAAAGGTTGTTCTTTTGGCTGTGAAATGACCTCCACAAAGCTCATCATGACACACTTTCAAAATATCATATGTTTCATCTTCCTAGATGCATCATCTCATGACTTGGCCATGGCCAGTACAAAACAAATATGGTAATCCATGATTAATTAAAGCTCTTCTTAGCTAATAACATCTTTCCTTTAGGAGAAAAGTGAATTGTCATACTTCCTATATTGAGGTAATTTTATTTATTTTCATACCATGGATTTTGTGCTAACAATAGAAAAATATCTTTTTCTAAGAAACTATCATCTATGGCTCCAGGATCATTAGGGACATGCAACCGAGAGAGAAAGTTAGCTACCACATTGGTCCTGCTAGGTTTATCTATAATGGTGATATCAAATTCCTACATAAGTAGCAACCAGTGAACCAATCTCCCTAATATTGAAGGCTTTTTCACCAAATATTTTATAGAAAAATGGTCAATGTGAATAAATATTTCATATCCAATGATATAATGCCTGAATTTATTCAATCCATAGATAACTGCAAGTAATTCTTTTTTAGTTACTATGTAGTTAACTGTGCACCTTGCAAATTCTTACTAATGAAATAAATAACATGTTCAACTAAATCTAATTTTTTTCCAAGCATGAAACCTATAGCATAGTCTGAGGCATCTATATGAATGTGAAAAGGTAATCCCCAATTTGGTCCTCTCAACACTGGTATTGTGGTAAGAACCTCCTTAAGCTGTAGGAAAGATGTAGCACACTCAGAGTCCCAAGAAAATTTAGAATCATTTTTTAACAAGTTATAAAGGGGTGTTGCAAGTTGACTAAATTTTTTGATGAGTCTTTTATAATATTTGACATCCTTCTACTTCTCTGGTGTAGGTAAGGTGCTAATGACTTCAATCTTTTCTAGACCTACTTGAATGTCTTTTGATGAAATAAAATGGCCAAGAGAAAATCCTTCTTCTATCATCATAAAACATTTTTCATTGTTTAGGGAAAGGTTATAATATTGGCACCTTTTGAGTAGGGATGACTCCTATTTCTACTCTTGAGTCCGTGCTACCTATTTTTGTACCTATCTCTAGCATTTCTAGTTATGTTCCTCCTATTATGACTACTTTTGTTTAGATGTCTAATCCTCTTAGTAGCCTTCATTTCCCCTCTTTTCCTGTGAGTGTCCCACCTTCATATAATATTGGTTCTTTCATTCATCCTTTTACTATGGTTCCAAGTGTTCTATCTGTAGTTTCTTTTATTCCATATCTACACTTTTCCAAGTGTGTCCAATGTGCATGTTCCATCTATCCCTTATAATGTTTCCACTATCCTTAGTTTGGCTTAGACAGTGTCTTCTTTGCAATAAAAATTTTCTTTTTTCACCCAATCTAAGTTCAATGTTCCTAGATGTAATATGGGTAGTACTTTATCTTTTGGCATTATCTGTACTACTACTCCTTTACAAAATGATATGCCTTGCCTTGACACTTACAATGGTAAAGGTGATCACATGACACATCTTAAGAATTTTCAAGTTCTATGCTGTGATTATGCTCATGACCATAGGATTTTAGCTAAGTTGTTTGCTCACACTTTCTATGACAAAGAATTGCAATGGTATTGCTCTTTTTTGCCGTATTCTATTGATTCAATTCATAAGCTTTCTAATGCCTTCATGCATCAGTTTTAGAATAATATTGGTCCTTTTGTTTCTTTGACTAATTTGATACATTGTAAACAAGGCCCTAAGGAGAAAGTGATTGATTTTATTGGTAGATTTAAGCATTTGCATGCCTAGATTTCTTATCATGTGCTTGCTATTGATATACACCATATTTTTACTATGAATTTACAGAAAGATAGATTCTTCTTACTAAGTTTATCTCTTTTTCATGACTTTTTGCAATGCTTCCTCATTATCAATTATAAATGACTTGGTTTGAGAGCACTACTCCAATGGCTCTAGTACTTTTTGATAAGAGTAACGTTGCACCTAATCCTAGAAAATTCCAAAATCCTACCAATTATGTAAAGATTAAAAAAACCATGAATACAGTAGATGATCAAGTAACTGCTACCTCTTGAAGTGCCACTTCTTCTTTTATTTTTTGGACGAGCCCTAAGTTTACTCCTCTCTCTGAGTCTCTACATTAAATTATGAATAGGTTGGTTAGTGCTAATATTATTATGCTTCCTCTAGTTAAACCATTTTTTCCTTCTACTACATCAAGTCCACACTTTAATCCTCAAGCTTTTTTTCAATTTCATTGCCAGCCTAGACATGATACTAAAGCCTGTTATTCTTTGAAACATAAGATTTAGGATTTGATTGATGCTAATGCTTTATCTATTGAGGGTCAAGATAGTGGAAACAAATCTGTGGCACCTCCCAATCAAATTTTTTAAATTTTCACTAATCCTTTGCCTCAGCACACTACAAACACTATTGTTTAGAATCCTTCTTCTTGTGTTTCTCTTGAAGTGAATGTTGAGCTTATAATACTTTATAGTGAGAGAATGCTAATTATGTTAATTCTATGGAACGTGTAGTTCAACCTCCACCTTGACCTAAGGAAGACATTCCCTCTATACCTAATGATCAACCTAAAGCTAAATAGAATCTTAAGCATACTAGATCCCTTACTATCTCTTTCACTTATGCTAATAAGTATAATACTCTAGACGGTCCTCTTTGTATTTCTACTCAAATTGCTATATATCCTTCTTATGGATGTCTTGATGATCCTACTTCTATGGTTAACATCATCACTAGAGAACATCTTTATAATAAAGCGAAACAATGTGACTTGAATGACTCAACTGATACTTGGATTCACACTTGTAATGGTTTCTTGTATCCTCTACATGGTTCCATCTCTTTTCTTATTGAGTTTTGCGGTAAAGTGGTGAATACTACCTTTATGGTCATTCCCACTTCTAGTTAGTTTCAAGTGAAGCTTGGCTTATGTTGGTTAACTTCCATGCAAGCTATTGCTTCTCTTATTTATCAATGTATTAAATTTCCTTATGATGGTGAGATTAAGATGATCAATCATAGTCTTTATCATCCTTCTAGACCTCAAAATTTCTCTACTCTTGACTTCTTTTGGTCTCTATTCCTGCTACTCCTACTCGTCTAGGCTATATGTTATGTTCATATCAAGAATATATATGTTGAAAGATTGTTGAGCTAAGTATGCCTCATGGTCTTTTCCTTACAACTTCTATGCCTATCTCTTCTAATTTTTCTATTTCTAATAATCAACCACCTCTTGCATCTCTACATCCTCCTAATGTGGTTCCTTCTTCTAGTATGGTTCCTTCTTCTACATCTCAACCTTCTATTGTTCCTCCTCTTGTGTCATCAAAAGGTAAACAACCTATTGTTGTTGATCCTCCTTCATCTTTGTTGAATTTTCATGGAGGATGTAAATGTACTAAAAAAAATTTAATTTCTATGTGTTCCAAATTACATTCTTGATGCACATGTATATGACATTTATGAGGCATGTCTCCAAAGAGACGTGTCTCTTCAAATATCATTAGTTATCTTGATAACATATGTTTATTATGATTAAGAATGTGACAAACACTCTCTCTTAACTATAGAGGATAAACACATGTATTACCTCAAAGTGATACCAAGTTAGAAAAATTAAGGATATCTTTGATCAGAAGATATCCATCATTTTGATATCAAGAGTATTGGTCTCCTAGAATACATGATATTCACCAAGTACTCAATAAGGTTTGATATCACATATGATATCAAGAGTATTGGCCTCCCAAAATATCAATAGTATTCAAAAAGTACTTAAGATAAGTTTTGATATCACATTTGATATTAAGAGTATTGGCCTCCTAGAATATCAATGATATTCACCAAGTACTCAAAATAAGGTTTGATATTACATCCGTTATGAAGAGTATTGGCCTCCTAGAATATCAATAATATTCACCAAGTACTCTTTGAGTAATGGCTTTCCAAAATGTTGAGGTGCAAGACATTCATCATATAATCAATTTGTTTGATTTCATAATACAAGTTATTGTAAGATAATTACCTTACAAGTTATTGTAAGATAATTACCTTACAAGTTATTGTAAGATAATTACCTTACAATAACTTTTGCAAATAAAAGTAACATCATTTGGAAGTCATCACTTCCTCATAATGTACATAGAGGATAGGCTTATTAAAATCACATAGTCGAGTGAGCTATATTCATGAATCACAGTCCTCTTGGCTACTAGAATTTATTTATTATTAGAGAATCCATCTCAGTATGGTTTACTCCCTCTGAATCAATATGATCAAGATCATCAAAGGTTGACTGAATCATATCCTCTTTCTACTTCCTGGCTTTCAAGGTTGCCTCTAATGAATTGGCAGGCTCCCTCTAAACATCAATCTTTTGAGCTTCTTGCCTTTAACAAAGTGTTAGACTCCTTTTGAATTTGATATCAATCCTTCATTTTCCTACAGTAACATTCTCGAAAGAAAAGATCAAGGCATATAGCTCTTCATTGTATAAATAAATATGTCATCATTAATTTAACTCATGCCCATTACTAAGAACAAAATATATTATTATAGCATCTCTCCTTTTAGAATTAAGATAACACAATACTTAATTTCTATATATATATATATATATATATATATATATATATATATATATATATATATATATATATATATATATATATATATATATATATATATATATATATATATATATATATATATATATATATATATATATATATATATATATATAATTATCCTTTAGATGAGATATTTTCCTAAAAGTTCAATATTTATTGATATATTTAAATTTCATTTCATTTCATTATATTTGAACAATAAAAATATTAATAATTTACAATTATACTAATAAATTATATTGTTTAACATATTAATACGAATAAAACATAATGTTAGGTATTATTCTTAAAATTTGAAATTCTCCTTATAGATTCTCATTTATATACATATCTATATAAGAAAGCTAAGTAATACATTACATGTAATTTTGTGTGTATGTATAACAACTATAGAAGAATGAACAAATGCAATTATACCTTTTAGTTTCCTTAAGCATAGTTTGTAACCTAATGTATTCAGTTAAATACATAACCTTGGTAAGTAAGTGGATCCCTTTTGTACCTACAATTTTGTGTATTTAATGTCTTTTAATCATCACCGATATCCTTCATTATATCTGATGGTAGTTAGTTTTATTTCCCAATAAGTTTTAACATCCTTGATTCAATCTTGGATGTTATAACACGACTCTCAATAAACAATATCTTAATAGACATCCTTTCTATACTTGTCACCAATTTCTTCTTATCATATCTTTGTCCATTCATTAATTTCAATTGTATGATATATATTTGTATCTTACTACTGATAATAACATGTCTTTTTCTTTATTAGTCCCACCTATCTATAAGTAGAGACTATAGTTTTTTCTTCTTTCATTTTCAATTGATTTATGCTTTGAAAATGCACATAATTTTAAGCTATGGTTTTGTGAAATGGTTCTACTAAAACTCAAATTTATGCTTTTATTTCTATTTTATGATTGGTCACAGTTAATTTTAGTAGTAGTCTTTTTAATTTTTCTTTTTACAATGTCAAAATAATTGAAGAGTTGCATATGACAACATTACAATAAATTAAGTGGTCACATGCATGTGTAGGGTGGTTGCATGCATGTTCCCTAATAAAAAATGACTAATAACATGGCACAACATTCTATAAGTTGTGTTCTATTTTAGAATGCAAATTATAGAATTTTATGATTGTCTCTATGTTAATGGTGATCAAAGGCCTTTGTTTTAGTAGCACCCCCAATAGTTATGGTTTATCCAGTCAATATGTTAGCTTTGACCTACTCCATCACTTATGTCACTTGCATTATTCAGGTGAATGAATTTGTTAATTTATTTATTTTCAAAAATTTAAAAAAAATGTATTAAGTGATGAGTTTGCATTTATCTTCATTTCAATTTCAATTTAGTTTGCCTTATTTTTGTCTTCCATAGTGTAGGTTCATATGCTTTTTTGCAGGCTTCATGTCTATTTTTTTATGGCTTCTTTTCCTTCACATGGGCAATAAGTATAAATTGTATGTTTGAGAGCTAGATAATTAGATGAGAACTAAATACTTATTAAATTAATTTTCTTGGCTTGACAAAAATTGAAGAAAAAAAGTGGGCTTATGTAAACAAGGTCATTTCTAGGGTTTTCTTGCTTCATGCGTACTTGCAATTTTTTTTGCATATGACCTTTCGCTTGCATTCCCCTTCTATCAGCACTTGTCATACCACATTTACTGTGGGAGCTTTAGGTTAGGATATAATGGCTCCAGCTAGTGGTGAACCAATTGTTTCTAGTGTTCACGCTGCTGCTTCGGACTGCCATGGTGCCGCCACCGAACAAACGCCCGCGCAAGTTTGTCCCGAAGGTATTTCACGAGGTAATCCTGATATTGTCCTTCCTTTGCAAGAATTTGATGCTGCATGTGACTGGTTAGAACAACATAACTTGATAGGGTATTTTGTTAGTAGGACCCCCCCTGAAGCTATGCTCAGAGAATGGGTTAACAAAAGTTGGACCCCTCATGGTGTCCGCCTTGACGCTGTGCAAAACTTTACCAAAGTTTTTTTTTTTAATTTTTCTTCGCTAACTCGTCGCATGCTGACGCAATTTTTACCAATGGCCCTTGGTCTGTGCGTTCCTCTCTGCTTGTTTTTCAGAAATGGTCTCGAGACTTCTCTGTCTCAGAAGATAAAAAGCTTAGAGTTCTTGTTTGGGTTGAATTCCCAGGTCTACCCTTGCACTGCTGGCCTTTTATTGAGTCTATTGCCCAAGCCCTTGGCAAAGTTGTTACCAAGGATCCAAATTTTTTTTTTAATGCTCGCTCGCAACGGTGTGTTTGCATTGAAGTTGATCTTTCTAAAGATCTCAAGGATTCAGTGGAAATCCAGATTGGCGCTCAAACCTTCACACAGAAGGTGCTTTAGTTGAACCTACCTAACACCTGTTATAGGTGCTAGTCTGTGAAACACAAGATTAGGGACTACCCTTTGGCCATGCCTAGGGTCAAACCCCAGCCTAAAGTGATGCCTGTCAAGCAGGTCGAAGGAAAAAAAGAAGAATGGGTTACTGTTGGGTGCAAAGGCAAGCCTGCCTTGAATCCTTTGGCTCCCAAGCCATCCTATGTAGCTGTAACCATGATTCCTCCTACTTCCATCGAAGTGTCAGTGCCTGCTAGCGTGGAGACACCAGCGGCTTCTGTTGCACCGATTTTGATTTCGCAGGTTTCAAACCCTACTAGCTCGCAGGGGATTAAGGCAGTCGCTAGGACCTCATCCTTGGTTGGGGCTTGTTCTCCTCTTGCAGTCTCTTCCATAGTACCACCAGCAATAAGGCATTCTCGCAGTCCTCCTGGACGTGCGGAGATATCAGGGGTCAAACGACAGGCTGTAAGTCCAGAGGGTTTCCCGTCTAACTTTCACCCAGTTTCTACCTTTTTTGCAGAATAGTTACTCCTCTCTCGAGGACGAGGATGATATGGAAGATTTTTCATGAACTTCCTCTCTTAGAATGTTTGAGGTCTTACAGACCTCCCCAGAAAATTCTATGTCTAGGATACCCGTCATAGACTTGGGAATTTAGATTTTCTTTGCCTGCAAGAAGTTAAGATTTCTGGTTTCATGCTTTCTGCTGCATGCCGTGTCATTTGGCAGGATAGCATTATGTTTTCTTCTCAGCATGAAGCTAGCCGAGGTGGTGTAGTTACTCTCTTGTCACCTCGCTTTTATTCTGCTATTATTTCGCACAGTTCTGACCCCACACACCGTATTATTTGGCTTTTTCTTTCCATCAACAATCATTCTTTTGGGGTCATTAATGTTTATGCCTCCAATGATGCTGTGGAAAGGGTGCAAATGTGGGTTTGGATTGCTAACAACCTGCCGCCAGCTACTTGGGTCCTATGTGGGGACTTCAATATGGTTGAAGTGGCCTTTGAGAAAGATGGCATTCTGCCTTTCCGTTGGACAGCTGGGGAAAGAGAAGCCTGGTTTTACATGCATCATAAATTGGGCCTCTTTGATCCCAATACTAGCTGCCGTCATGATAATGGGGCTTGGCACACTTGGTCCAATTTTTGAGCCGGTCCTGACCGCATATTGAAATGTCTTGATCGTGCTATGATCTCGGTGCAATATTTTTTAAATTTTTCTAAAGATCGTGATCTACCTGTCATTCCCCTAATAGATGTGACGTTGTTAGACCACTATCCCATTTATTTTGGCATTTCTTGGCAAACAACTGTCCCCAAAGTGGTTAAGTCTCAATTCTTCCTCAACACATCTGTGCTATTGCATGCCTCTACTATCTCCCACATACAACGTGTCTGGAATTTGGAACCACGTCCACATTCCCATCAAGGTTGGATTCAATGGTGGAATGATGCCATTACCAGAATGGCTCATTTTTTGTGCATCTACAGGCATCAGCTGGCAATTTTCAGAAAATGATCTTATGAAGCCAACACCCTTTCCCTCAAAAAAACCTCTGAAGCACTCACCTTCAACCCCTTTGATGTGGATTTGCAACTCTAGCTTGCCAAGCTTCACCATGAAACTCAAATTGTTGATAACTATGCTACCCGAGGAGCACAAATCAAAGCTCGTCTCTACTGGTTGGAGGTTGGTGATAAAGCCTCGAAGGAGTTCTTCCAGGCTCTCCGAGCCCGTCATACCAATATTGGGATTAAAAAGATAAAATAGGGAACTGATATTCTTTCCAGTCTGCCAGACATCCTGCAAGCTTTTGTTCTTCACTATGAGAACGTTTTTGCTTCGCAGGGCCATTCGGTTTCTCAAGAGGAGGCTCTTAGAAAGTATATTACTATTACTCCAAACCCCCTCGTGGTTGAGCAACGCACTTTCTGTGAGGAACTTCTTTCCCTTTGAGACCTTAAAGAGGCAGCTTACTCCATGGCAGATGAAAAATCCCCTGGGTGTGATGGATTTCCCTGTGAATTTTACAAACATCTTTGCGAGCAAATTGGTCATGATCTACACAAAGTCTATCTTGAAGAATTCCATTCTAAAAGCTTAGGAGCGATCATAAATAAAGGCAATATTAAATTCATACCTAAAGCTAGTGATCTTGGGGACATCTGCAACTGGAGGCCCATCACCCTCCTGAATGTGTCTTATAAGATCATTGCTAAGGCACTCTCTCTCAAAATTTGCCATATGCTTCCTCTAATTGTGTGGCCTAAACAAACTGGCTTCATCAAATCCAGGTATATTCTTGACAACATCATTACTGTCTGGGAAGGTATGGAATGGGCCTGTAAGTCCAAGCAGCAGGCTATCTTTTTAAAGATAGATTTTGCTAAAGCCTATGATCGCATTGAATGGCCTTTCATTTTGGCTATGCTTCAGGCTCTGGGTTTTGGTCCCAATTTCCTTGAGTCCATGGAGATGCTCTTTCGTGATGCTAATGCTTGCATCACCATCAATAATTTGCAATCTAAAGCTTTTGGACTTTTTTGTTCCATCAGACAATATTGTCCGTTAGCTCCTGCGCTTTATGTCCTTGCTGCCAAAGGTTTTGGTTATTTACTTGCTCACTCTGTGTCTTCTAGGCTAGTCCATGGCATTTCCTTGCACGATTCTTCCTCCCAGTTAGTCAATGGTCATTTTGCTGATGATTCTTTTCTCACTCTTCTTGAAGATGAAGAAAATATAAAAAATGCATTAGATTGTCTTGACACTTTTTGTCAAGCCTCTGGCTCTGCCATTCAATGGCATAAAATGCTCTATTACCAACAGTCTTTTTTGCCAGCTCCACCTTGGCTCAGCCAATTCCAATGGAAATGGGTTACTCATGGAGAAATTTTTCACTTTCTTGGCATTCCCTTTGCTTTCCAGGCTTCCCCTATGGAACTTTGGAATGATGTACTTACAAAGATTACCAAAAAGCTTGATTATTGGATCACTAAGCCGCTTTCTCTTGCTGGCAAATTCCAAATTTGTTCTAAGATTTTGGCTGCCACCCATGTGTTTTATTCTTCTTGTTGGGCTCCCTCCAAAGCTTCATACCTCAAATTAGAACGTTTGCTCAGAGATTTTCTTTGGGCCTCTGGTTCTGACCATCATGGTTTTCACAGAGTTGCTTGGGATTTCTGTTGTCTCCCAAGGGAATTTGGGGGTCTCGGCCTACTTTCCACTCGGAAGCAGGGCCTTTCCCTCTATGCTAAATGGATTATTAGAGCTATTTGTGGAGATGAAGCCTGGAAAAATTCTTGTCAGACATTGCATCTCTTCAGGCTTCCCTGCTAACAGACCGACATGGAAGGGAATTGGTTTTCAGACCCTTCTCACTATGCGAGAACCAGTGGTCATACAGGGCTCTTTCATTATAAAGAGCATCTGGAAAGCCTGGGAAGCTGTTAAACCTTGGCTTCGTTGGGATGGTAATGAGTTCCGCAATGGGTTGTCCTTAAATCAGCAAAATATTTGGTGGTCTCCCCTGTTTGCCTTCCAGGGTATTGCTCTTGCAAAGACTCAAGGTGCCAGTGCTCTGCATTTCTATAAACGTGGCATTTGCACTACTAAGGATATTTTTTCAAGAGTCACCATGAATTTCAGGTCTTGGGAGGATATGCAAGTTCAATACCACCTTGTACGTGTTGATCGATAGATTTATGAGCTTCTGTTGTCTTCCATCCCTTTGCACTTACTGCATAAAGTGGGGATTCAGTCTGTTCGACCTTGGTGGTATGATTGGAAGTGGTTTCCTGCCACTCCATTTACCAATTATAAGCCTAATATGGGATACAGATGGCTTTTGCCCCACCTTTCGATGGTGGACACGCTTAATCAATGGTGGCATTTGCATTCTTCGCTTTCTCAATGGAGAAAACGGTTTGACACCATTTGGAGTGCCATTACAAAACCTAAGATTTCTCATTTTGCTTGGTGCCTTGCTTTCCAAGGTCTTCCCCTGGGACCTCAACTCAAGCACATTGGGGTTCTTGATCCCAGATGCCCCTTCTATGGCCAACCTGAGTCCTTTTTGCATATTTTTTGGTTTTGCAAACGTGCTCAGAATTATTGGCACTGGATCCATGATTTTTTCAAGCCTTTTAGGCCCGAACCTTTTTCATGGCACATGATCTTGCTGGGTGATTCCCCCAGATTTCCTCGAAAGTTTTCCCAGATTTGGCATACTTTTAGGATGGAAATTTTGTTTTCTCTATGGAAAGATAGTAATGTAGTTTTATTCACTCACAATTTTTTTGATGTTAACATTGCAATGTACACTAAGGCATGCATTTGTAACAATGTCATTATGCAGATATAGGTGCAAGCTAATAAAGTTTCCCTGGAGGTTGCCCACTTACAAGAATTTTTAAACCACTGTGGCAATGCTCCATGTACCATTGCCAGAGTGCCTCCGGATGCCTCGGTTGATGCTTCCTCATCTCGCGGTCACCGTTCCAGATGCCAATCCTCTGGTCTCCATTCGTACACGCCATGCTCCCAAGGTCCCTGCCATCACTCTCCCAAAAATGGTCATGGCGGTTGGAGGCACCGCCCCGCTTCCCCACAACATGGTGGTTTTGGCTAGTCCTCGGCTCCCCCCCCTGGGCGGGCTTCTGGCTGGTCTTCGGCTCCTCCCCCTGGATGGGCGCACTCTGGAATGTTTCCCCGGCTGGCTTTGGAAATCTCTCCTCTGCGGCCAGACAAGAAGGATGCAGAGACTGCAACTACCCCAGATCCTGCGGATGCTGCTGACGGCTGGACTGTTCCTAGTTCGCCTCACAATCCCACTGATGCGTAGGGATTTCTTGATAAAGATGATCCTCCTCCCTTTGTTGGTACTGCCTTGGTAGCATGAGGTTGTTCTAATTTTTTTTTTTGATGAATAGTTTATAGTTGCTGGCTGTGGCCATGTTGTTTGCTCCGGCTTCGGCCGATTGAACTCATTCGTGGGGTGATCCTGTATCCCTCAGCCCTTTTTTGTGAATTTTAATCTTAGTAAATTTTATTAATTGAAAAGGACTATTCATAAAAAAAAAAAGAGCTTAAAATATTTTAAATAAAAAAGCACCTATAACATTGATATATAAGAATCAACAATGACCTCACATCTGTGATAGTAGTGGATTAAAGTACAAGAAAATATGAGTCCCATATATAAATTTGAGAATTTTTAGTAGCTTCATAAATAATTATCACTTGGTTGATCTGCTAAGTGTATGTGATAATCCAAAATATACTAAAATCCCCAAATCATGTAGGATTTTAAGCTTTCTTCATAAGAATTCAATCGGTTTTATACTGCATGTTATATAAAAATTATGAATAAATAAGATTTAGCTCATATTAAATTCTAAAAATGGTGGATTTATAGATGAAAATTAGTGTTTAAAGCATTCATGAAAACCGGTTTGTCATTTTCCTTCAATGTGCAAGGCAACAAACCTAAATCAATCATAGATCATTCTTTGATTTTTACTATTCTAATAGAGATGAAGTATATTAGAAGAGATCAATGATGCATCATAGAACTTTTTACTTTTACTTTTAGACAGGTTGTTGTGGTTCTGTGAAATTTGTTAGATTTGAAAAATACCTCTTTTTTTCCCTTTTTTCGAGGATTTCATGTTTTCGATTGTTATGAGTAGTTATTTTTGACATTTTTGTCCATTAATTAGCGTGATGTTAGAATTAGGGTTTGAAATAGTGAGAATTAAATAGTTGTCCATGTAGATTAATGTAAAAGTTTGTAAGAGTAATTATAATTTTATTAATAAGTTGTGTTTAAAACTTTTTTTTGAACTCTTATAAATTCATTTGTAATACATTACAAAATTTTGATATTATTAAGTTTAATAATTAGTGCTCTTAAATAGATAGTCATGTGGTAAATTTTGTAAAATCTTATACATATATCATAATTTTTTTAATTTTATCAAAAAAATTCAATTCATTTACAAATGTTATTTGATTCTATATTTCTTTTATAGATATTTGAGAAGGACCAAATATATGTATGTATGTGAATCGCTTAACCAACACACTTGAACCATTGATTAATAGTGGTTAGGAGTGGGCCCAACCACTCTTAACCAATATCATGAGACCAATGCATAACAGTGGCCCCAAGCTATTGACTAAGAGTGGCTGGCCCCACTCCTAACTACTATTAGTCAATGGTTTGAGTGTGCTGGTTAAGCCCAGCTGTATGTATGTATACTTTAAAAAAATATTATGGTGTGGTTTTCTTTGGATTTCAATCTAAAAGTTTCCATGTAAATTTAAATTAACAAGGATTCTTTTATTTCCTTCTAGAAAATTTTCAATCCTTCTCTATAACTTAGAATGTCCAACACATATTTTTTTGGAAATTGAAGTAGAAGCATCAACATAGCCCCATAAAGAAAGTTCAGGAGATAATTATCTATCTTTTTCATTATAAGTTTAGGGTTTGATTTTCAATATTTCTTGTTTTGATTCTTTATGAAATAAAAATGGTTTGGAATAAATTTTTACAGCTCAAATATATGCAAGTGTGCTTGTTTAAAACTATAACATAAGAGCATGCCGAACAAGAGAAAAAAAAACTAAGCCTAAGTGCTTGAGAGAAGCACAACCCTAATACTCTAGTCAATTAGTGCTTTGTAATTTATGTTGTGTAAAATTTTTAAGCTTATGTTGTATATTGTATTGTATGCTTGTGTCCTAAACTATATTAGGAGCAAAATAATTTTAATTTTTAGTTTACCATACATTCTTTTAAAGCTCTTTTTTTTCTTGCAAGAATATTGTATAGTGGTAACTATTTTGGATTGTTGCAAAAAAAAAAAAAATTGAGGGGTTCATAATCAACATGATAATGCCTATAAAATAGTTCAATATTTCATCTTTACTGTTGTCACTCAATTCTAGCTAGAGGTTTGTTAAATATTAAGTTTCTTTAATTGATTATTTTGGACAATGATACTAAATAATAGATTGTATATTATCCTTCAACCAAGCCTCTTCTCTATAATACTTTTTAATACATCACAAACGTCAGCTCTGCTACCAAGATCTTGTCCAAGTTTCTAAAAATAACAATTTTTTACAATATTATTAAGCTCTAGATTTTCATTAGTTTAAAATTTAAATCTATAACTAATAGTTGTGATGAAGTGTATTTTCTATTACTCACTCTTTATTTTTGGCTTTTCTTTTGCAGTATTATTTTTCATCATTTGATGGTGACTCTAGAATTGTGTGGATCCAATTCATACTTCATGGTCATTCACCAAAATATGTAGATTGCATTTTAGTATTTGCAAACTAAGGTTAATGTTGAATGGAATTTAGCTATTGGGTATGTAAAAAAATTAAATTTGGGAAAACGATATGTTAATCTCATTATACTTTTCTACTACTAAGTATGTAATTGATATATTTTGAATTGAGTAAGATGACATGCACTTTGCAAATTTTTAAATGTTTAAATTGGCTTCTATTTGGCACTCATAATTTTTTCCCAATCCCCTATACTCATTTAATTAGTTTATTGTGGTCATTGCTTAGAAATAAAATTTTCTCCTTGTCAAAATTTGATTAAACTATAGTATAGTCTCTTGTAGACATTAATACCATATCTAATTTCCCCGATCCTACAACTTGTATCTCCACACTGAAAACTAATTTTCATAGAATAGGAAAAATGTATCTTATCTTAAAATTAATTAAAGAAATTTTCATGAGCATTTATACTAGACCATGTTAGGTTTTTCTCCTTTTTCATGAACCTTTACACCAGTTAGTGTTTGGTTGTCTTTTATTCCATTCCAGAAGCTTCTTAAGGTGAGACTCTAGCTCTACAAAGCTCTTGTTATAGATACCTATCATTATTTATTTTTTGTTTTGGTATATAAATAGTGACTTGTAAGAATCATCTAGAGTTCATTATAATTATCATGGTTGTATTATTGTTTCATCACCAACTCTGTTGGAATATTCAAATATGGAAAGAGTACTTATGAGAGGTGGGGGTGAATCATAAGTATCATATTTTATCCAATAAAACTCTTAACTGAAAGTAAATTGCATGCATGTAAATACATAAAATAAACATGTAACAAAACACATGTATCAACAATACTTAACACTAGAATTTGGTAACCCAAAAACCCTCCAGGAATAAGAAGGTAAAACTGGGGTGGGGATGATACCCACAAAAATTACTGCAACAATATTGTTCAACCACTTCTGATGGTTTTCCCTATTAAAGGCTTTACACTGTGTCAATAGTGACCTGGTTAGAGGCTTTCAAACACTTAACATGAAGTGTTACCCTGTTAAAGGATTTCATCACCTAGTTAAAGGATTTATCGAAATAGCTGTTAAGCTAACCTATCACCATATGATTTTTCATTCTAATACAATTGCTAGAGAGTATTAGGTACAATAAACCTGACTGATTACAATCCTTGATTGCTAATTGCAGGCACTTGTTCTGTTTTCTGTGATTTGGATCCTTTTGTGATCTGATAATCCTCACTTCTGAAAATAGAATTCCTTGCGAACCCTTGTATGCCTTCTCATACCTCTCATCTCTCTTACATTTTACAATGAAGTTTTGTCTTCCTTATAAAGACATTTGAAGATTTAGGGTTAGGTATGGATCTATGATCCATATTCAATCCTCATTTTTTGCTTAATACTTATCTTTTGCTGATTGGTTGCATGCCTTTAGCATTTTTCTTATTGGCTACATGCAAATTGCATAGGGAAAATAAAAGATTCGATCTCATCATTAAATCCTTCAAGATTTACCTTATGTTGGCTGTAAAAACTGTTTGCATCATAGTTTGTGCAATTACAAGCTCTTATGCTGATATACTGAGTTACTTGGCTCCTGAAGTATTGTTGATGCTCGGCACATGCTGTTTCCTAGATAGCTCGGCACCTTAACAAAATTGTATTACTCAGCACCTTATGTTACTCGACACTTGTTAACACTTGGCACTTGTTAACACTCGACACTTATTAACACTCGGCACTTGAACTTCACTCGGTATCTGATCTTCACTCGGCATCTGAAAATTACTCGGCACATGAAGATCACTCGGCATGCATGATGTACTCGGCATCCAATGTGGAATATGATTAAGTGCGTTGGCACTCAAGTTTCAAAAACATTATGATGTTAACAAAACTCATACTAATATTTTAAATTTCCATATACATGAACCTCCATCATTCCTTTTGATTGTGATTATATTGTCCATCTTCCCTTTCTTTAATGCATGGTTCAATTATTTATTTGTTGTGGATGAATGTAATTTTCAAATTCCACATTGTGCATTTATTTTTGTGACTATGGAGGTAACTTGACCTTCTTGACATCCAATTTTTGAGCCCATTGTCATGTTTAGGTGGCTCCCGCATCAATTTTTTCATGAATCATCAACCATGTATATATCATATATAAGTCATTGACTTGATATTTGCATCGTCAAACTTATTATTGGCTCTGTTAGCTTATTTACATGTCAAAGACATGTATCTACATTTTGGACAAACTCATTTGAATTCATAACTTTCAAATATAATCATTGAGTTCATCATTAGAAGCTTCTATTCATTACACTATTGAACTCAATGTCTATACCTTGAGATAATAAAAAATTTGTTCGTTGACTGCTAAAATAATCTTAAAAGGTTTTGCACTCATATAAGGCAAAGGTTGTGGCTTCCTAATTTGCACATGCATTACAAAAATCCTCGTTGCAATCACTGTACATATGTGTAGTTCGATAGTCTCCAACTTGACAACTCCACTTCATAATAGACATCAATGCCAGTGCAGTGACTAATCAGTGTTTTGTTTTAGTTTTCTTTAGCACACTTATTGATAACCAACAAGATGAATGAAGATTTCAAAGAATGATGTTGCCAATAGATGTGTAGATATGATGGAGATTAGGTTCCACATTGACCATTCATAGTTGTTAAACACCAGTAATGGTCCACCCAAAATCAGACAAGTATTTAAATACAAGCTTTAAGCTTCATTGATCAACCTTGCAAGAGACAATTATTTCCATTATTTGTGAAACATTATAGGTTGGAAAAGATCGTGCTTTGATACCATGTTGAATTTTCATGGAGGATGTAAATGTACTAATGCTATTGTAATTTCTGTATGATCCAAATTATATTCTCAATGCATATGTACATGACATTTAAGAGGCATGTCTCCATAGAGATATGTCTCTTCAACTCTCATTAGTTATCAATAACATATGTTTATCATTATTAAGAATGTGATAATAACTCTTACACACACACACACACACACACACACACACACACAATAAGTTTTATTTGATAGAAGTGACAAAACATTACTAGTCTTCTCAAAAAAATTCTAATAAAACTAAGCATAACTGGCATGCTCGTGAATGTCAAAAGAACCATCAAGCTTGTGCTAAAGATCATGTGAATTCTTATCACTAGTCCATGTCTATTAAAGAGGTTAAAGATATGCATATTTGTATTTTGGATTATATTTCCATTAATTTGGATGAGGAGGATAATTTAGATGATTAGCATGAAATTATTGATAATGATGTTGAATTACCTAACATGCTTTCTATGCAGCTTATGCTTACATCTACACCTAAGCATAGTGGCTATCTTGAGAGTCTTTCTTTGGATTTAGCTATTATTCTTAATGTGATGGACATAGCTCCTCTTGCAAGTTACCCACATTCTCTTATTACTACTGACCAAGATAAAGGAGGAGGGAAACATGCTTAAAGTGTGTGTTCTAGCATAGTATCTTTCTATGTGTTTTCTTGTTGTTATGTGCTTCCCCTATGTCATTTTTTCTAAATGTATGTTAAGATTTTTTTGAATGAACCTTGTTGCTCCATTGGTTCAATGTGATAAAGAAATCACTGCATTGTGACATTCTTTTATTTTTATCTTACTTCTTCTATCTATTGTTCTATGTTATGTTGTACATGTGCTATTGTTCATACTTGTAATATTGTACTATCTTCTTGGATTTGTGACATGGTAGCAACAATTTTTTTTTGTCTCCATGATGGTGATCCAAAAATATTCTTCTTCATAATTCTTATGTACCTTTCTTTCATTTTATTGTAGTTCTACTTCCTTTGGGGGATGTTGACATTTCATACTTTATATAATATTTATATATTATCATATGATCATATTGACCCTAGATTTAGTAGATCCCTTTTGTGCTCTTGTATGTTATGGTTTCAATTCCCTTGATTTGTCTATTGTCAGGGGCATCTCATAGTGGAAATTTCCTTTACTGATTGTACATATACTCAGTTAAAGCGATTACTCCTGTTAAAGTGTTAGCAATGACTTCAACATGGGGGCATACACTTTTCTCATTCTTGCATTCCAATAATGGGGTAGTGAATATTAGATTCCAAGTCTAGCTTGGGGTACTTTAGCCTTAGTTTCTTAGTATGCTTCCCAAGTTAGCACCATATCTATGCATTACTACTTCATCCTTCTCTTTCAGTTCACATATTTCATGAATCCCTTTATGGATTATGCACAATCCTAAAGAATAGATTCTCTATACACACATTAAATCCATGAAGTGAACATCCTTGATATTGGGTCTCTCTTTCCTTCACATACACATATGCTAAATCTCATCTATGGGCTACACATGAGAATTTTCTAAAGTCCTATACATGGGTAATTCCTCCTTGTTAAACCTTACCATGGTGATATGAAGAAAGTTGATCTATGTGTGGGTCTTCTGATGGGTTGACTAGTGTGTTACTACCCCATTAGACTATTTCAATATGGACCTGGGTTGATCCTCAAGGGGGACTATCCTAGCTTATCTTAGCTAATATGTTTATCCTCCCTAGCTAAGAGGGAGTGTTGATATTTTGGTAGCTTTAGTAGGATAAACCTATGAGATCAAAGATAAATTAATTAAAATGATATATATATATATATATATATATATATATATATATATATAAAATTAAGTTTTCAATTATATTAATTATATTATTGAATAGAAATCTCTCTTCACTTGGAGAGCAATTCAACTTCTCTCCTAGACAGCAATTCACACATATTGGAGAGAAAACCACAATCTCCTCCAAACAAACCTCAATTTTGCAGGCAATTGCAATTTCTTCTATCTTGTTGGAAATAAGGTCTTCTCCCATCAGAAACTTTATGGGCTGACCTCTGTGGATTGGTTCTATAATGCCTCTCTTCTAAATCGGTGTCATGAATGGATGGGCCAAGCATGGAAAAATCCTTGAGGATGAACATTGAAGCAAGGAAAAATCCTTATGCAAATAGACTTTAAATATTCTTCAAGATATCTTGGCTCTCTATTGTAGATTATCATGAATGACTGAAATAGGACCATGTTTCCATGTGCCACTAGGTGTTGATGGTCATTATTAGTTATTGTGTGTTTCTTATCTTGGTGATTGTGTGAGGCATCATCTTCTATTGCATTATAGGTGAACTATTTGATAAAATAGATGAGCAGTAGATCTTTGCTTTACTTGTCTTGTCATGTGAGAGTATTGTGGATTGGACTATATAGTGTGGGGGACTGTAGCAGTGTGGTGTTACATTCTATGGTTTCTGCTAGTGTTTCTTCCACTTTAGGGCTGCTCTTTTGTTGACTAGAACAACCAAATGCAGCTTACTAGTTACTGTTTATGCAAGCCTTTCTGGTATGGGTTATTTGTCTACAAACTATTTGACAAAATGTTTGGGATGTGCAAATGATGTGAGTTTTATCAAAGACATCTTCTAGTTGCAGGTGTACCATTCTTTATCCTTTGACTTGCTCATTGTGATGGATCCCCTATCTAATCCTATTACACTTTGATAGCTAGTTGACCACTTGAATACAATGGAGTCTAATAATACAACCCTAAAATATGTTGCTACTATTCCATTCTCACTTTCTATTAAACTCTTTGAACAATTGTCTATGTTGGAAGCTGAGAATCACTCTTCGGGATACTATGCAATCCCTAGTCGCCAAAATTGTAGGCCTCAAATCAAATCTTGATTCTGTTATCATGTAGCTCAAGGAATTATAGTTTATCAAAGAAAAATAATCAAAGATTTTGGAAAGGTATTCCTCTCTAATAATGAAGACTAAAAATAAGGTGAATATTTGGGCCTCTTTGTGCTCTGCTACTGTTGCATGCCTTTCAAATGTTGAGAAGTTGGTTTGAGGGAAGATGAATGATGAGTGGATGAGGTAGATTTGTGAATTAAACCTATGGGTTTGTGGTCTCCTCTCCAATGTTGATCCCTTAGTGGCTGGGTACTCCTTCCCCAAGGATCATCTTAGCATCCCAGACATCACACTTGACAGGTGTTGGTACAACCTAGATGGCATTCTATTTATCCAATTTCTCTCCCTCTTTGATAAGTTATGAACTCTTAGGGTGAATAGGAAGTTATTCCCTCTTTCCCCTAAGATTTACTTAGATGAGGACTTCACAAAATACCAGATGGTAGAGTTGAAGCACTATAGGGGATTCTTGGCTGAGGTGAGGTGCAATGGTAAGTGGGTGGTCATCCATAACCTTAGGGAAGTTATTTGTGACTCTCCTTCTAGTAGTTGGGTATCAAGACAAGCCCCCAAGGCCACATGATGTTCTCACCAAAAATTGGTCAAGAATGGACCCTACTCTAATGCTCTTCTTGTCAACTACTAGAATGGTAATGACTCTTTATGGTCCCTCTTGGGTCTCCTCCATGATGTTGTTGGTTTTACGGATATCCTAATAGTCACTGAGATGCATGAGAGTCTCATTCATCCCCTTGTAGGTTTTGCTAGATATAAGTGGATATCTACTTATAGGGAGGAGTTGCATGCCTTTGGTGGTGTTTGGGGCTCAAGCGGTGTGGGTTATTTGGTTAGGGATGATCTTTTTAGTGCTACCTCTTTGGTCCATACCGACATCCATGCCAAATTCATGTGGATCTATAATAGTCCTACTAGTCAATATGAGATGGAGATAAATATCATTGTTTTCTACTTCCCACCTACCTCTTCCCCTTATGCCATTCATACTGTGGAGGACGGGGGCCCTTTCCTTGACTTGTATGAGTGCATCTCCAAGTTTGTTGGTATGGGTGACATCATTATTCTTGGGAATTTTAAGGCTCAGACTAGAGATTTGCAAACTCCTGTGCATGATCATCAATCAGATTGGACTTGTACTTCTAATATTGATCACACTAGCCTAGGTCTTCAATGCACCTCAGATGATTGTCAAGGGCCACTCTTTATTTATGATTGTCACCTCCTCCAGCTCTGTGAGTCCTCAAGCCTGGTGATTCTGAATGGCCTTACCTTATTTCATGGTTATGAGTTGTTCACTTGTAGGCCCCATGGTGGGGGTGCCAATGTGGTGGGTTATGCCCTTGCTTGTGCCCCCTTCATTATCTTCATTCCCTTCATTCATCGCTTCACCGTCACCCACCTTCCTCTAGCAAACCATGCTCTTCTCTGTCTTGTGCTTTGCTTCTCCCACAAAATTTTGCCTCCTCCTCTCATATACCCCCTCCTGTGCCCAACAAGTGCCTGTCCACACCCTTTTTTTCTTTCACTTCATTGAGAGTGATGGTGACCTTTTCCTCTTCCATCTCAAATGTCTCCTTCCCTCACTAGGTTCCCTTTTGTCTTGTGACATCTCCTCCATGTTTGACATTTTTTCCACTATGATCTAGGAGTCTTCTATCCTCTCCATCCCCCACTACCCCCATCATTGTACCTCCCATCATAGCACTTTCCCCTAAAGTGTTGGTTTGATGAGGACTATAAGTCCTTCCATCATCGCTTGTAATATGCGATCTTATCAAACTCTATTTATTTCATTAGTATTTTCTGCTCCTATAGATGTTTCCTAGGCTATTAGAAGCATTCCTTCATCTCTTCCAAGTATCATTCCATTTGTGACACTTTATCCTACAATCCAAAGCTCTTCTGGCATATTTTTCTCCCCTGTTGCTCCTCCCCACCGTCCACCCTCAACCTTTGCTCCCTCACCATCCATGCCTCCACTCTTTATGATATCGCTAGTCAGCCTCCTCTCCTCTTTACCCTACCTCACAACTATCACATCTTTACCTCATCCATCATTTGTGAGGCCATCAAATTCATGAGCTCTAGTAGAGTTGTGGATGAGGAGGGTTTTTAGGCTGAGCTCCTTAAGCTCGACACTCTTGTACTGGTTTCCTTTCTTCCTTCCCTCTTTAATAGCATTCTTTGCACTAGTTTATTTGACTCATGGTTGAAGCACATCATCTATCTAATTCACAAGACTGGCTCGACTTCAGATTGAGGAAACTAAAGAAATATCATGATTGGGCACACCTTTGCTAAGCTCTATGTTATAGCTTTGAATATTATTCTTTTTGGCAATCTTGATAGGAGAGCATGTAGAGCCAGAGGTCTAGCTAGTTTTTGAGTTGATTAACAGACCATGGACATATTTTTGCATTGTTGGCCATCATTGAGGAGGCTTACCATCACTTTGAGAAAGCCTATTGTTGCTTCGTGGACTTTTGTAAGGCCACTAATACATTTGGCATCGTTTTGCGACAGCCAAGTGTCAAAATTGCGACGCAAATGTGTCGCCACTACGACGGCAGCAGACATCGTTGTTTTTTAGTCGCAAATTATGATGTCTATTCTTGGACGTCGCAATTTTGACGCCTATCTATCGCAAGCTCAACATTCTAACCCATCATTGCTCCCGTCACAATGGATGTGGTTCCCATCACAATTTCGACGTCTTCACCATGCATTGCGACGAGGTGGCGTTGGCATCTGTCCACGGGTTCACTGAGGCGGGAGCCTTTACAGTTATTCCGTGAGCGTCATACTTGCAACATCCATGGAAAATTGCAATGGTGCTAGCGGCGCGGTAGTGATGCTGTCGACGCCACTGGCCATCGCAATGTTTGTGAATGTGTCATAATTGCGACGTAAAATCATCAATTGCGATGGCATCGCTATGCACGCGATGCTTATTTTGTCGCAATGCACGTGCAGACGTCACAATTGCAACGTCCGTGGTTAGCAATATGGTGGGGCCACTGTGGCGGAAACGCCAACTGCCGTCGTCGCCATAGCAGCCCCACCACAAGCATCATCTTCAGCTGCTAGCTCTAGCAATGTGTTCGCAGTCATGTCGAGCAGTTGTATTGCTCCTTCATCAAATGCGGTTGCCCATAGCTCCCCAGTGTGGTCTTGCAATTATAGGCGGACCATGTAGCTATAATTGCATTCTGTAAATTGCTTGTTGCATTTTTTACCGTACCATTCTTCATTTGCATTTTCAAAAAACTTTTTCTTGCATTGCTTTCTTGCCACTTGGTTGGGGCAAGCCGGGTAGGATAGCTTGTCTGTGTTGACCTCTATAATGGTTGCTTTCACGATGCACTTTATAGCACAAGTAGAACGCACAGTTTGATCATGTATGTCATGAATTATCATTCTGAATACTGCAGGAGGTTGTGGGGCGTAGCTAATCGATGGCTCACCATTGTCCTTAACATTGTCATTGAACCATGACTTTAACTCCGTTGTCTCTGGAATTTGGAGATTGATCATCAGTTGTGTATTACCTATGGTGTTTAGTACTCTTCCATTGAACTCAGTAACATGGCCTCCCTTAACCACTAGAACTGTAGTGTCTTGCAAGTAGTAGCTTTGTTGAAATTCACTGCCCACTTGCTCGGCTGTTGAGCCCCAAAGCATCAGATCAATGGGCCTATGAGTCATATCAAGCAATTGGATGGCGTGCCGAGAAACTTCCATTCCATTTTCTCTTCTTATCATGGAGGTTGGTTGTACACATATTGTTTTCCAGTGCCCTATTGTTGCTCCCTCGGCTGGTGTTGGAGATGGTAACGACATCCTCTCGATCTTCTGACTCCATTATGTGGCTAAATGAAATATATATTCTTGCCTTTTTGTTACCCATGCTTCTAGAATTTATACTTTTTACTATAACATTGTAATTCTCATAAGGTGTAGCTTGCTAAAGAATCACTGGTATGAGGATGAAGCTCCACGGGTTGTGCCAATAGAGATATATACATGCTTGCTTTAATTTATATCAATAACCAAGTGTCAAATTAAATCATAGTAATCAAAATTAGACATTGAAGTTAGTGAATTATAGGACCATACTATCTTAAACAGAAGAACAGAACACACACATCATTATATGTAAAATCGAGCTTGTTACAATTAAAGAATAAAAATGGAATTTGAATAAGATGATGAGATGCTAATTAATTACAAAACACCTAAAGAAAATTTTGCAATGCAAAATATGAAGTTCAATGAAGTGGCTCATACACCCACCTATGTAGATGTAATTTATCCGAACTTTAATGGATCCCATCAGAAAGACCCTAGTGTGAAACAACAGCTCACTTGGAGGTCACGCAATCTGACATAGCCACCAATAAAGATAGGAAAACTAAATTTCTCGGCCATCACAAGCAGTAGCATGAGGATTTTAGGGCAGAATGGTTTTGGTATAAGTTTTCAGAGGTTGACAACCTCAAGGATCCTGCAGAATAACGATGTAGAAGGGTGGATTGGTAGAACTAAACAATCCAAGAGACCAATACCTACAACAACTAAATTTAGGCCAGTGAAGGCATGGAACAATATTACACAGCCCTAACTGGATATTGTCAATGTTTTCATCATTTGATTGCTCAAGGTTAAAGAGCACAGAAGAGATAAGGAACACAAACTCAATAGTAAAATCGAGACTCCAAATCTATAACAAATTTGTACACCAGTATTAAATAGGGATGAAGGCTAAAAATCCAAATTTCACAACAGAAGAAGCTATCAAACCAAATCAGAACACCATAGAGCATGGAATCGCATAATGGCATTTTACCTAAATCACCAAAGAGAACTCCAAACACTGTTGTCCACCTCTCCTACCGTCATCCTAGTTCCTGTAAGAGGTAACAAAGAATGATGTAAGCAAAGTTATTGAGAAGCAGAAAACATGCATTCTTTCCAAATGACAGCAATCACACTTATCTATTCTAAATTTTATTAGTTCTTTAAATCCACTTGTTGCACAATCTTCATAGAAGCAATTCCGTTTAGTAGTATGGATTGCAAGAACTTGCAATCTCTAAGAGAACTCTTTGGACATATCCATAAAAATATTTAACATGAGTATGTTTGTGCAGGTTCTAAAGCTGAGTATCCCACACATTTGATAATTTTTTAAAATGAGCCACTATTACTTTCCAATCAATACACCGCAGAAACCTGCAATGAAATGCAAGTTATCTAAAGCAGAAAAAAAATTCTTGTGGAAGAGATACCTTAACAATTTAGACAAAGTGGGTATTAGCAAAATTCTGATCCAACCAGAATCCAATGCATTAATTACATAGTTACAAGCAAACCATCCAAATAGCCAGATATGTGGTTTTTAATATCCAATCTCAATTGCCAAATTTTTTTTTGAGGCAGGTTATTAAGAGATTTAGTTTTCATCAAATCAGAACCAAGCACATGGATGAACTACTCGTTAACCCCAACCATGCACATTGTTATTTATAAATTAAATGTATTTTGTATTATTTGAGGTTGATAGGCATGTAGCATCTTACATCCTCCAAAAATCAATAGCATATTGGTTGCCCACATTTATGCTAACATGTCACAGAAGCCAACCAATATCAATGTAGAAACAACCAAAGAAAACCAGGCCCTTATTGGCACAATTTGTGTGGCAAGTGAAGGAATCAGGGATTAAGCTGCACAAAATATGGCAGAATAAAAATACAATGTCCATGTAAGATTTGGGGTTTTGATGAAATAGTTCTTATTGCCAGGAGATGGGACCAAACTGACGTGGAAGTAGCCATTGATGATGTTGAAAACAATTGTTGTTTAATTTGAGCAGCTGCCAAAGAATGTGGGCATACCAGCCAAAAATAAATTACACCCTGGCTTATAGATCTTAGACCACAAGAATGGATCCATTCACTGCTGTGATTGGTGGGGAGGAGCAGAATATTGTTGTATGTGTCGAGAGGGCTTCCATTGGTAAAACCTTATTTTGCCTTAGGCATATAGTACACACATTTGTTAGAAGAGTCTCATCCCTTTCGGCGGGGTGGTCTTCTTGGGAAGTTTAGTTGGCCAGACTTTAGAAAATTGCATCCTAAATTGAGCTTGCAGATTGATTAAGGTATGGATAGAGACAATGCTATGAGCCTAGGGCTTGCCATAACACAATTTTTGTAATAATTTGAAGCCTGATTAAAAGGCCAGACCATCCAAGTAACATGTCAAACTACGAGGAAGTGGAGGTTCAAGCTAGAAGGAATCACCAAATTTTTTGAATGGCCTGCAGGGGAAGTATAAGTGTGCCGCTTATAAACTTGAGGACTTGTTTGGTCGCCTATATGTCATAATGCTCCAATTGAAGGCTTGGATGAAGATTGAATGGAATATTTTATTTGGCTTTTTTAAGGAAATGGTATTTGAACTCATAAGAAATTAGAGTGGTGATCTCTTATGAAGCGTTGGAGTTTATGAGTGTATCACAACCTATATGGAGAATTAACACACATTCGTGTGTTTTGGGGTAGGGTGGTTATTTGAGTATATATCTTATGTTTCTTTTCTCCTCTTGTTTTCTCTTATGTCAACACTCTTATTAATTTTTATAGATTTGATTTTGTTGCATTATTATCTTCAATGGTCTAAGGAGGAGTTCATTATATTTTCTTCTAGTATCAATAAAGTAAATATCAAATGTCTTACATGAGGAAGTACAAACAAATTAGATAAATATTACTTTCAACTAGCCAAAAAATATTGTTATTGACACAAAATTTTCTTGTGCATTAACAAGTTATAAGTTTTTTTAATGTTGTGATGTTGCTATCAGGATTCAATTGTGTAGTTTTTGGTCAAACTCATTGGTCTGTGTTTATGAGTAGTGTTTCACAATAACTTCTTTCTCATTAGAATGAATAGAACACTAAATACTCATTGCATCTAGGTTTGCTCATAGAGGTGAAGTGTTGGGATTTCTCGAGATGTTACCCACCCAAGCACCACTCCAACCCAAATGTTCTTAACCATGGAGTTTTTTAAAGGTTAATGTCATGCTCAAAAATCAAGGCTAAAGCACACAATTTTTTTAAAAAAAGGTAATAACAAGTATCTTATTGAGCTTCACTTTGTTTCGAGAATAGTTTAATATTCTCTACTAAACAGGCCAACCACGTGAAGGTGGAAGCTCATTTGGCCCCACCCCCCTCCCCCTAACATCACTCTACATTCCCCATTAACATCTAACATTCATTCATTCTTTCAACCATTAATAAAATGTAACATTCAATCAATAGCACATGATAACATTCAATCAATATCACATGATACCATTCATTAACACATTAGATTCGTTAACATGCAACATTCATCAATATTCTACATTAACACATAATTCATGAACATTCATTAGCACATAATTAAATCATTGAGACATAAAATACAGTCATTATCAATTAAGGTATGTAGTGACAATCATTTCTTTTTTTTCTTTCTATTTCTTTTTTCTATGTAAGCTCTAAGACGAGCATCAGTGTCATCATCAATTCCCCCCTCATCAGTTGTTCTGTTCTCTATTCTTGATGATCTCAAATTCCTATGCTGTTGCAAAGGGGGGTCCTCTGCAATAACAAATAAAAGAGTTAAATTAAAAATAATTGATTATAATTGTTACAAGTATTTAATTATTTTAAATAACATAACTGTGTCTCTTTACCTGATCTGACCACATCATTTTGTCTGGACTCAACATCAACACGGTCATGAACATCGACCTCTCGATCCTCTACAGCTGCTATACAAAATGTTACGTTAATCCAAAACACCAATTGCAATTACATATAAAAAATTTAATAGCAAATGTATACCTCCACCACTGGGATGCACATCATGCGAACCTTTGACATCCATAGATTGTGTAGAAGGATTGTCAAGCTGCATTCCAACATCCTACGCATTGTTATCATTGCTTGCTTAAAACAGATATACTCACTTTATATTGGAACTTAACATCAAATAGACTAATTGGTAAAGTATTCAATTTGAAATAAATTTCATTTAGCTTATTTACCTGTGGCTCAGATGCATCAGTATTAGAACCTTCCACACTAATTTTAGCTCATAGTCATTCAGCCACGGCTCTATAGCCTTGTTGGAAGCCAATTCTCTTATCGTCTTCTGTGAGGCATCTCTTGAACTCTGAGCCCTGCATTTTTGCGTGGTATGGTGAATTTTACTTGCATTGTTTCATCAACCAATGGAGGTTAGTTAAAATATCAACAGCAAATCATCTATATCCATCACAATATAATAGGAGAAAAATCGAGCAGTTTTGATGGAGCAATCTACTATATAAATGTTGTGTGTTTGTATGCTTTGCTTGTACCAACATATTTTCTCCAAATTCTTAAGTTGGGTAAGAGTTAGTTCAGCTCTTTGGAAATAAAAATGGCTACAAGTGCTGCTACATTCCCTCATTCTTTCAATCACTGCCTTTATTCTCAACTATTGGAGGAAAATTCAGTCAAAGGTGAGATTTTAAATAATGTCATATTAGTGAATCACAAGTTTTCTTCACTAATCTAGATTGCAGAGTCTTGACTTCAATTGTTGAATTGTTTATATTGAATATGAAAATCCACTACTACTATTATATTCTATTGACCTATTTATAATTGATGAGCTAAATAAGGGAGTCCTAGCATTTCCCTTCACATTATATAAAAAATTTGATACAATTTTTCATTTACTAATACTTACAACTCTTGCTTGAAGTTTCGAAAAACCACCAGAGTCGAGCTTGTGTGTCCTGTGCTTTTCTAGTCTTGCCTTTGTTGCCTTTGATGTGTCAGGCAATCTATGAAAAGTTTGAAATATGTTAGATAGTATAAATATGGAGGTTAGTTAGTACATAATTAGATTCTCAATAGTATCACATACCTTGCTGTACTCTCCACTGGTGTAATATTATTTTTCTTGTTAGCTTTATACTTTCCATCCAAAATCAGAGCCTGCCACTCAGCCTCAGGAACATAGGGCGGATGCTCGTACCTGGGGTTATCCCGTAAATTTTTTCTGTACTGGTCCCTAATATACTTCAAACATAAACCAACTTTTTCAAGGAGCTTGTTTCTCTCGAATGCATGAGGTCCAAAGAGTTGGGTCATGCTCTCTATAAGATCATCCTTCAATGGTTTGCATTGGTGATTCCACCTTTTAAGTAAAAAAAAACATGTTAGAATCATAAATGAAGTGAAGCTACCTTTAATATAGTTCAAGAAATGGACAAAAAGGAAAACTATTATAGCAATGATATGAAATCAAAATAGTGGTTTGGGGTTTTAGTTAGGATATGATGTTCCACCAGGTACGCATGGTGGGCCCAAATATTCGCAAACACTCATCACCAAGTTTTCTCCAAAAAAGATCATTCCCTACAAAAAAATCATGGGATCATTAGTCGATGAAGAGTGATCAAAAACTAAATTACTATTATATCACTATAGAATAATAATAACTTTAAAGTACCTAGAACTTTGGCTACTTTTAATGGAATGCCTTCATCGTCATTGACGATCAATGTGACATCCTTCACCATTCTCGTACTAGGAACATAGGAACATCCAGGAAATGATGTTGTAGGTCCTATTGCAAAAAGTTTCATAAGTTTCATAAGTCTTTGTCACGATCGAAGTATAAAAGAACAAATGATAATTGATGTTATCAAGTTGTAAAAAAGAAACTGTTTGTTGCTGTCATAAGAGAGAAAAAGAGGGATTTTTGTACCAGCAGATGGTGCAACAGTTGATGCCTATAAAGCTGCGTGTTGCTAACTCAGCAGTCGAAAAGAGATTTTTGGTTGTCCTGGATGGAGGCGGCATCATCGTAGGATTCAATTGATGTGAAGCTGAAGAATAAAATTGTTAGAGCATGCATAAATATAGAACGCGTGGACTAGCATGGACAAGATTGTTAGAGCATTAAAAAAAAGGATTGTTCGAGCATGTATTGTCAATGATTATGATCATTCCTATATATATTCAGTGGAAAAAAGAAGTGGAGAATGGAACATGTGATCTACCTGAACCACCTGCAGCACCCTCATCATGGGAATGGGGCTCGAAATCAAGAAAAAAACTCTGTAAAGACAACGCATCCATATTTTAATTAATGCCATAAAAGAGCATAACATAAAAACCATTATTGAACTCTTGTTATAATTAATTTCATTAATACTTAATTTTAAGGACTCAAAGGTGTGCAACAATTCAGATGCCCTATCTTTTATTTGTTGAGTCATAAGCTTTATGGTTGCCAAACGTAGAATTTCTTTGCTAATTTTCTTTAAATTAATTTTAATCGAACCAATTGGGTCATTGGTCTCTGCTAAATCGATATAGAAAGGGTCCTCCTCAGGGGGGGCCTGCTGAGGGACTACAGGTTCCTTTCCCTCCCTTCGACCACTAGCCCTCTATGACAACAATAGTATTAGTATTATCAAAATTACTCCAAAACAATAAAGAAAACAACATTAAAAGAATAACATTTTGCTTCTATCTAGTTTGCACAATTACAAATGAGTTTTACCTACTCATGTGTAGATGAGTCGGGAGCATCGTCAGCATCCCCTCCGGGCGGTTGCTCCATATTGTGCCCCTGTGTCAAAGATGAAGTATAAAAATGTTAGCCAAAAATTTATTGACTAAATGGTATGTTGGAGTCATTGATTAGAAGTTGGTTTAATAGTATGTACCACCCCCATGATAGTAGCCTCATTTGTATCTATGCGGTTCAAATTATAATCAATAAGAAGCTCTTCCCCTGCACATATTGATTTTATCACACAGATGAATACATGATTTCCATCGCGCGCATCAAATATGCAATTGGGTTGCTTTATAGTTGACCCAGGTCGTGTACTATTTATAAAACCCGCAATATTCCCTGTTGCTTTTGGCCTTCCATCAATGTATATAGCCACACTTTTACTTTGATTATTTTCTTGCTGTTGTATATAATTTTCCGAGAGGGCATACCTATGCATACTTTTTTTATATTTAACAATATGCATCCAACTTTTGTAATCGTAACATGGTCCAACATACTCCATCAATTCAGAAACTTTTTTGTAAGACACCTTTATGCCGTCCATAGAAAATAGGCCCAAACCATGTAGTGATGATGGTGCTATGCGATATATCCTCTCGTTAACACAAAAATCAATGTTTATTGGAGGAAGTTCCTTGGGTACCCAATGTTTCTGTAGATGTTGGTACCTCAAGGGCACCTCGATGTCACCTTCCGTCTCATCATCATAAGAACATGACCTCCCTTGAGCAAGGAAAAATTTCATGCATTTATTGAATTTCCTTCTAGTCCTTTGACCTCTAGTTAATCTCCCTGTTCTAGATAAACTGCATGTCTCACTTTCCTCTTCTATTCCTATATTTCCCTCACTCGAGGAAGACACTTCCAAAAAATACCTATTCGCTGGTACCTGCAAATGGGAGAGATCTTAGAAGACATCAATCTTACTATTGATAAGTGTATTAAATAGACTGTCTATAAGGAGTATTGACTTATACCTATTGATCCATGAGACTGTGCGAGATGCTCCTGAAAGGGGTTCAATTTCCTGCAAATGTAATTCAATTATCGTGAGCATAATCACATCATAATCATAATCACATCCATCATTAGCATCACATAAAAATTAAAAAAATTAAAAGGTACACAATAAAACACTTAAATCAGGCTCACATTATAAGCCTACTAGGGAAGTAGGCCTAGTGAAGGGCTAAAACTGGATTTTTGTATCAGCTAATGAGTTGAGGGCTTAGTCACCTTGGGGACATGCTATTTGAAGTTGTTTGATGTGTGTGGAGGTGAAGGAAACACCTAGACTAAAGCCACTTGCATAACATTTTGAAATTCAGTTAGATATTTTATATTAATTAAGATAATTGTAATTTCTTCCAAAACCCATTATAATAATTTTAAAATGGATTACTGGTTTCTTTTTACTTACCGTGTAAATCCCATAGATCCAAATACATGTACTGAAATAACTTTTCTAGTTTTAGTCTGTAAATCAACATACTGATACAATGTTATTCCTATTCTAAAATGAAATGTTAGAGATACTTGAATTATTAACCAACAAATTGGGTAAGCACTTATATTATGTTTTCCCTATGAATTTTATTCTAGGTACAACTCCCTTTTATAGATATTTAATGAATTCCCTTTTCTAAACTAAACACTTACAAATGCTTTTGACCTGAAAGAAAATAAGGCTCAATACATTCACGCATCAATATGTGTTTTAAATAGTTTTATTTAATTAGTTTAGATTAATAGTTAATTTAGATTAGCAGTATTCTATTTGTAGTTGAAACTTGTAGCTTTTAAATAGATAATGAATAAAATATGTAACCATATAAATAAGAAAAATATATTTCTATCAAGAAATGAATATTAAATAGATTAAGGATTGATGGCATACCTCTAAATTCCATCATCATCATCCTCTTCGTCATCATCATCATCATCATCATCATCGTCGTCGTCGTCGTCGTCGTCATCATCGTCGTCATCGTCATCATCATCCTCCTCGCCATCATCGTCGTCATCATCGTTGTCGTTGTCATCATCATCATCAACATCATCATCAACATCATCATCAACATCAACATCATCTTCATCATCATCATCAGTAGCATCATCATCATCATCTTCTTCTTCTTCTTCTTCATGAAAATTTGTGTCAGGAACATCATCCAATAACTGTCGATTGTGATCACCATCTACATCATCTTCTACTTCTTCGGTATCTTCTTCTTTCATCGCATTATACTTTATTGGCCTTCCTCTCGGTTCATGTCTAACAAAAAATGACCAACCCGATTTATGTGGAACCTCTGAGTAAAATACTTGCTCACATTGGCTTGGAAGAACATAAGGCTCATCCCCAACTAGCTCAAACGACCTTGTATTAACCATTGTAAATCCATTATCATGTTCAATAACATTTCTATCAGGATCATTTGGATTAAGTTGTAGCTTGTACCATTTGACAATGAAGAGTACTAATTTGAAGGAACTAAAGTCACACTCAATTATCTCATCCAAAATGCCATAGTATCGATTTTCAGACTCTTGAGGATGTAAGTCATTTCTAGATGAAATATTAGTCACTTGAAAGACTACAGTTATTCCTGAATCACAAGTTTTCTTCGTGTCATCCAACACTTTGACGCAAAATTTTTGACCATTACAGAACATAGCCTTGTGGTGTTTAACCTGCAATAATATGTGAAACATATCAAAATTATTGTATCGTGAGTTGATAAACATACGGGTGATTAATAAATTTGTACATACCTGGAAATCTCTTGAACCACGTGCTAAATCTATTTCCCTTTGCGTAACATTGGAATCTCCATTACGGTGAGCTTCTTTAACCAATGAAGATACACCTTCCTATGTTAATGTGCGACCAGAATTTTGACATCGTTCAATCCATACTGTCATCCAATCAAGATTGTTTGCAATATACAAATGTAGTGCATCCCACTCTCGAGCACCTGTACAAAAAAAAAAAAGACAACTTACAACCGATTTATTTTGAAGATTAAGAAATAATTTATTACAATAACATCTTATAATTTATTACCTCTCACTTTCCTCAATGTACCTTTCCCCATCAAGTACTCCCCTTCTAATTTTTTAAAAGGTTCGAGATCCCAAATGCGATCTACATGGATATTTGATGCAAACTTAGGAAGATATTTAGTAATGTACACCATAGTCTGGTATACCATATATCCCTCTACCATAGAACCCTCAGGATGTGCTCTTTGTTGAACCAAAGCCTTCAAAGATTTCAAATTCCTCTCAACCATCCACATTGACCTAGTGTGTACAGGTCCACACAATTCAATCTCCTCAACTAGGTGTATGAGGTAGTGTTCCTGTGCATTGAAAAAAGTTGGAGGTAGACACTTTTGCATTTCACACAGTAAATGAGGAATTCTTCTCTTCCAATAGTTTATATCTTCTTTATGGATTTCTTTAGATGACAACCACCTACATAAAGAGATTCAAGTCACAAAAAAATATAGATATGAGACTTTACAAAATAATATACAATAGATTACATAGCAAGAAAAATAAATCACGAATATAATAAATATATACAACAAGTTGAACAGATATTACTGCTTACCTCATATATTTTCCAAGATCGTATATCACATGTTTGATGTTATTGTTGAAGTGCTCTGGGAGAGATAGGGGAAGCACGTACTGCAGTAATTATAAACCAATCATTTCATTGTTTTCTAACATAACATAACGAACAATTCACGTAGTTTATGAATTTATTGTAAATACAAAAGAACATAACTTACCTTGATGAAAGTATGCCAATCATGCATTTTGATCCCTGGCCCAAATTCACTTTTTTTTGATATGATATTGTTTATGTTCGTAGCAAATCCTATGGGAAATCAAATTTTTTGTATGACTTCTTTTATGGCATCACTTTGCTGCTCCGTTAATAACCATGGAAGGGCACTTATATTAATCTGATCTCTGTTGCTATTTGAGTGAATGAAATTTTTCAATGCATGATTGGATTCATGTATGTCATTACAAATTTTGACAATTTTTTCTTTGTCACGCCTTCCATCCAATATTTTCCACAATGTCTCTGTTATATTCTTTCCAATATGCATAGTATCAAACAAATGCACAATTTGTAAGTGCTCGTAGTAGGGCAACCTACTAAATTGTCTGGGATAACTTTTTAGTCCCTTTGGAAGGTTGTCAATATTGCCTTGACGACCTTCACGATCATCAATTACACAATTAGTCAACAAAAATCACAATAGAAATATATAAATTACAAACATAAACCATTAGGTGGAACGACATTACCTCGACGATTAATTCTATTATATTCCAACTTCCATAGGCGAGGTGTCATTTTTCGTGGCTTTGATGTAGTCTCTTCTTTCCCATTGAAAAGATGTTTTTCCGTACTTCGATACTTATGATTCCTGTGGAGGAAGTGTCTACACTCATCAAACACCTGCTTTCCTAAACTTTTTGAATGACGAGATTTCATCTTTGGACCACAAACTGGACATGAAAATTTTCCCTTTGTTTGAAGACCTACAAGATAATGATGTAATTGGATTATTAAATATGTTGATTTTTATAATTAGAATTATTGTGCGCAACTTGAATTCACTATAACATACCACAAAAATGTGTTAGCCCTGGGGCATCATGTATTGTCCATGCAAGTATTGCATGGAATTGAAATTATCTTTGTCGTATTGGTCTAGACACGTCATACATAGTGACACCATTCCATAACTCCAACAAATCATCGATAAGAGGCTCAATATATACATTCATATCTTTTACTTGATATTTACCTACTTGAATGAACAGTAACATTACATAGTTATTGTGACCGTTTTACTGCAAGATTTGTAAGTACGTGTAAATTAATAACTATCAAATGATAAGATACCTGGAACAATCATTGCCAACATAATGTGCTCCCTCTTTATTGACATCCACGAAGGAATGTTATTGTTGATAACAAAAATAGGCCACACCGAGTAAATAGATCTCATCTCTCCAAATGGATTGACACCGTCCGCTGCCAATGAAAGCCTGAGATTACAAGGTTCTTCTTTGAAGTGTTGCCACTTTTCCTCTATGTGCATAAATGCTGAACCATCCGTAGGGATTCAAATAATGTCATCTTGACTTCTATTGTGTGCATGATAATCCATAAATTGAGCCAAGCTACTACACCTGAATAATTGTTGCATCCGTGGAATAATGGGGATGTAACGAAGAACCTTTTGAGGCACCTTTTTTGTTAGTTGATCTGTTCGATATCTACTCGTATGACATACAGGGCATTGTGTTGCAAATTCATGTTCTTTATAATATATAATATGATCATTGGGACAAGAATGTATTGCTTCATACTCCATTCCAATATCTTTCATAAAAATAGTTAATTCTCGATATGAGCAAGGTAGAATATTTAATGATGGTAACAGAAACTCGCCTATCAATCTACAACAAAAAATATAAGTTGTTAATATAAAAAATATTAGTGGTACATTATTCACCCTTTGTTAACTATAAAGACATATATGACATACCTTAACATACGTGACATTGTTATGTTGGATAAACCATTCATAACCTTCAAGTTCAACAACAACAATACAACAGAGAGAAGAGTTGTTTGGGAGTCTTTACATAGGGGCTCGTATGCCTTTTGAAGTAGAGGTACATCGAGGCTATCATCATCATCATGATTAGATACGCTTGGACTAGATGTGTCATGGATCAATGTATTTATACCATCCTCTTCAATTGTGTTTCTGGCGCATGATCGTCATCTTCCATGGGATCATTATCTTCACCTTGGATATTTGCACCTCCATGTTCCTCCACTTCGAAAACCATATTCTTCGGATTGTTGTGGTTCATATCATGTACTTCCCTGGGAAGATCAACCTATATAAAATTGATTAACATAAATAAACCATGATCATCAACTCATCATCAAGTGATTTCATATGTATATAAATTATTAAAATGATATAATGAACGACTTACCAGTGGATGATAGTCATGCCCCCCTTCAATGTGACCATTCTCCCTACAATGTCTCTTAACTGTTTTGATTAGCAGTCTTCTACATTTTAAGCCCTTACAAATATTGCAAGGACAATAACATTTTCCATCACCTTTTCTTTTCAAGTTAGACCACAATCTAGCGATTGTCTCCCTGTTTTGTTCTTCACTTATATTATCTGACATGATCATTCTTTGCAGGAAGCAAAAATTGGGCTATGAAAACTTCGGTCTACAACTTTCAAAAACTAAGCAAAACTGTTGAAAGTACACAAATCTTCTTAGACTCAGCTAAATACTTTAATATTTTAAAAATACTTTATTTGACTTTATTCCTAAGATTATTTGTAAAACTTTGACCAACCGCCTGAAGGTCTTATTTCAAGAGACCTTACAACATTAAGCCACTAAAAGAAATTTCAAAACCTATAAGCTAAAAGTCTAGTTAAAATATACATTAGAATAAAAAAAAACAATTTTCATACCCGAGCGCGTGGCTATAACTCATGCAACGGCCTTCTTGCTTAGCTGTAGAAGCTCTCCAGCAATCAAATTATACAAACTACAAGGCCTAACAAAAATTTCAAAACATATAAGCTACAAGTCTAGTTAAAATATACATTAGATTAGATTCAACAATAGCAAGCAATGTTATTCAGAATTAGATTCAACAAACCTTAGCAGTGTAAATAGCCATCTCCTGTAAACTAGACTCCAAACACGAGGGGGCATTCACATACTCTTCCCCTAAAGGTATCCTGAAGAACAAAAGCCACTATTCTTGAGTTTGTGAATTGCACCTCGAGATGAATGAAGCTTAAAAGGAATGAAAATTGTTTTCATACATTTAAATCAGGATGTAATATTTAGTCATAAGTATATACCTTGCAAGCACTTAAAATTGTTGTTATATGTGTTGTAGGAAAAGAAGAATTTTATACTTATGTGTATAGACGCACTTCCTGTATGCGATCCAAAGCTCGAATGTTATCAAGTGTGTCCACTGATGGGGAGAGACCTCCGTGCAAGCAGAAGATCTGCAATGAAACAAAAGAAAAGAAAATTTTCTTATAGTAAGAACAAGTTTTTTGTGCTGCACAGGGTACCAACAAAATAGTGTATAATATCTTTTTCTTTACCTGGCTTTCAATTCAGCATGAGAGCCTTTAATAGAAAATTCAAGTTGATAACATATTTAACAAGAGCTACAGGGAAACATAGTTCCTGCGTAAGTCCAAGAAAATGTGTGAGGATAGACATAGATTTGCTTAAGTCCAAGAAGATGTGTGAGCATTGACATAGATTTTGTGAACATTTTCTATGTAATGAAGATTTTACTGCAAATGGAATGAACCTAGGGGTGGATTGGTAAACTAATTATTTGTATCAAATGGTGTAAAATTGAAACGAAAACCATTTCAATTGGCCACACCACTCATGGACTATTCCTCCCTATGTTATAATACTTTCATCATATATCACAAATATGAAATAGAATATGTAGCACATTGAAATAAAGCATTAAAAGATAGTGTCTAAATGTAATTAAATATATGGAACTGGTTATAAGAATCTGTACAAATCAATCAGAATGGGTTGAAATCAGTGCCCAACTTAAGAAGATCAACACTAATAATATGTCAAATATTTATTGTTAATTTCTGCTCGTAGCTGTAGGGAAATTAGGTAAGCGGGCAAAAAAAGAGCTAATAGTTTGTAAGAGCATACCATTTAAACTGTGTATGCTCATTTAACAAGAGAGCCCATAATTTGGCATGAAATACTCAAGACAATATATTTGATATGCATCTTACTTCAGCATTTCATATAAACATGCATATCAACTCCAAGTGTCAAATGTCAGCTGTAAGTGCAACAATGCAAGTTTCCATCTGTGTAACTTGTTTTTCTACTACAGTCAATGCTGATACATCCTACTTTAACATAAATAGATTCAAAAGGAAGCATTTTCAACTTAAGAAAAATAGTAAAAATATACAGATGGATAAATGATGCATTTGTTTGGTATATTGTTAACTAGTTGAGAATAACAGAAGCTATGCTAACTGCTTGAAACTTTTTGTATGGCTTTTCCTGCCCCTGTGAAGAAGATGAAAAAATTCCATAGATAGTAATCAAAAGGAATTAAGCCTACTAACAACAGCATGATTTGCATTGATAGAAAAAACAACAAATCCATACATTTAAAGAATGACTTGAGTGATCTTTCAAACAATTTGAAAATGAGCTCTGAACAAATACTTTTAACCATATTTCCTTTTATTATGCTATGTCTCCCTACAAGAAAAATAAATAGATCTACAAGAAAAATATTACACATGCTCATCTGCATGCCAAACTAAACATGCAATTAAACAAGTGTTACACCATTTGTAGAAATGGAAAGCTCAGGAGCACCCTCTGCAAGAATGATAGGCCCAACACTTTGGTACTTGCTCCCTCATGCCAAAACGTGCCAGCAAGCACAACAACCTTCTGCTCTCTAACATCTAGATGATAGATCATAGAGTGAGATCTGAAACATTGTGATTCAAAAAACATATACAATCTCTTCTAGAAACAACATCAAGTAAAATATTGGATAGTAGAAAAATTGTTATGTATAACAGAAAGTTGTTTTTAAATAAACTTAAGCAATTTTTAATTTACCAAAGTTTTTCCTAAGCCCACATTTGCCAATTGTGTAAGGAACTTCATATGATGCTGCGAGGAATGTGTTGATGAAGCCAAAAAATGTGATTTTTTGATTAATCACTAATTGCCAACGTTCATGATTATGTAATTCTGAAGGACATGTCTGGATTGTATCTACTTTGATTTACAATCAATTTTCATCCTATCATTGTGAAAAATGGTTGAGAAATGTCAGGATAGCAAAAAAGTGAAAGCCCAACTTGGAAGGGAGACATAGTGGTGCATGTGAGGCTGAGCCCAATAACGATGGAGTGAGAGGTTGCTCTTAAAATTGGTTGATACTCTACAAGTTTTGGAGGCCGGTAAGAGTATTTTTGGGAGATTTAATATGCAGAAGCTGATGTGTAATGAGGGGAGAAACCCGATAGAGGGAGCTCGAGAATGGAAGAATGGAGAGCGGGTATGAAACCTGATAGTGGTAATTAGATAGTAGAAGGTAGTAGAAAAATTCGATAGCAGAGTGGGAGATTGTGGGAGCCCGCAAGCAAGGAGGAACTGAGACTTAGACTGAGGTAAAGAAAAAAAAAAGAAATATGTGTGATGACAAATTTCCTTACTAGAATTTTGACATTTAAACTAGCATTTCCCATTTTCCCTCCAAAGGAAGAACAAAAAAAAGTAAAATGAACTTAAATTAGTCAATCTACAAGATCAAACTTGGGAAAGGAAAAAAAAATTAAAAATTGCCATAAGGTGAATGTTTGTTTGTTTTTTTTGCACCTTGCCGATGCGAGTCTGTGCCCGGCCCTTTCAATGCATCGAGTTCACCTCGCTCAATGCCCCTCTTTTCCTTTCTGCTAAAGTGATCTCCCACCTTTCCTTTCCAGAAGAACCCTGTGATCTCTCGTGCGATTTCTTTCAAATGAGGGTTTTCGGTTTTTTTTTTCTCTTATATCCCGCGGCCATCGCAATTGTGACGCCTGACGTCGCAATTGCGATGGCATCAGGCTAAAATTAAAAAAAAAAAGCCAAAAACACATTACCTTTTCCAACTGTCACAAATTGACCTCTAATGTATTAGTGGGCCTTTGATATTGTCTTGCAGGTTGCCCTTTTCTAAATATTGAGAGACATCAGTATTCTAGAGACTTTGTTAATTGGTATTATGAGATTAAATGAGAGTGTTATTGGTAGATTTAGGATGCTTAAGGGTTTCTCAACCTCTATTTAGATGACTATTGGGGTGAAATAGGGCTGCCCTCTTTCCCCTACTTTGTTTGGAGTTGACATATTAGTCAAGTTTGATATTAGTAACACACACTTATTCAGATTCTATATAGCTACCAAGCTTACTGAATAGTTTACATTATTTTCTATGTAATTCAGTAGCCACCAAGCTTCTACAGTTGGTACCAAGTCCTTTGGACTATTTCTAGTGGTTATCAAGTAGATTTAGTTAGTGTGAAGTTCAGCAGTGAAAACTGAGCAATTTAGTATATACCAAGTTTATCAGTGGTTACAGAGTTCTCAGTTCATGTGATGCAAAGCCAATGGTTACCAAGAATTGCAGTTTCTATCGAGTTCTTAGTTCATGTGATGTGAAGGTAGTGTTTACCGAGCCACTCCATGGTAACCAAGTGATTCAATGTTTGCCAAATTGCACAATATCTACCGAGTCACCAATATAGATTGAGTTCAAGACTACTTGAAAGTGATTAGTATGGACTGAGCTTCTACATTCACAAAGAGCATGATGATGCCAAGTAGTGATAGTGGATTTTGAGTATTAGAACCTCATCGAGTCAGTCTTTAGAACCCAAGTATCTTCATATTGGCTGAATTTGTCATATTTGTGTCAACTTGTGTCATGGCCAACTTTGTAATTTTGCAAATTGGTTTGGTATATATATGTGATGTATTGTGTCATATCAAAAAAAGGAGTATGGAATGTAATGTGTATGTAATGAAAGTGCAAGAATGTGAATGTAAGTAGCAGATAAAAGTTTTATGAAGGCCATATTAGCATAAAGAGTAGTAGTGACAAATCTATCAAAAAAAGGTGATCAATACATCAAGGAATCTCTATCAAAAAACTCAGATGCAAATTAAAAATCTACTACTTCATCCTAATAGGTGAACTAGTCAAAATCCTTTAAGAAGGTAGATCTAACAATCTTTTCTAAATATCTTTATCGAGTGCATACTTCATTGTATGTTTGTAAATCCTCTCACAAGGTGGACTTAGCAATCCTATTTGCTCCTAATAGGGAAGATCATCAGAAGTGATCAATGTAAGCCTTAATAGGCCAACTTTATACTACAGCAGTAAAGTTTGTGGGTTTCATCCCCACCCTAGTTTTATTTTCTATTTAGAAGATTTCTAGGTCACCAAATCATTGTGTTCAAGTGTTGTGGATACTTTTATATTTTTAGTTTCTTATGCATGCAATTAGATTAGATGTGATGAATTAAATGTTAAATGGTTTATTAGATTCAAAATTGAAATTGGTAGAAGTTTTAGAAGTTATTGATTCACCCCTCGCCTCTTAGTAACTTAGCATAGTCTTGAATATTTCCAAAAATTGGTATCAAAGCTTTGTGGTTCTTAGGAGAAAGTTTAACAGCTTGAGAAAAAGATCAAGGATATGGAGATATTTAGACTTGATAAGGCAATTGACAATGAAAAGTTGGATCTGGAAATGGCCATTACACAACTCAAGAAAGCTAAGGAGAAACTTTCCCAATCCCTAAAAAGAAGAAAGGAACTTGCAAATCAAATGAATGACCATCTCTACATTGAAGAAAAAATTGAAGAATTTTTTCCTTCAAGCATTTTAGATAAGGAAAATGATGTAATCAAAGAACTCCTAGAGAAGAATGGTTCCCTGCAAGAGGAAATAAGAAAGCTGAAAAGAGAATAAGAAATTCAGTCAGTTAGGCTATGTGAAATCTTGAAATAGAGTAACAAGATAAAAGAAGAAATGGATGGAGGAACAATGAAATCTAGAATCAATCCCTTCAGCATGCAGACCTTATGGCTCAAATCTTCAATGAAAATGAGGAAATCATGAGCCAAAGAAAAATCAATGAAAGATTAAGGAATGATCTAAATTTTGAAAGACAGATCAATGAAATAATAAAAAAGGAGACGAGATTCAAAAAGAAAATCAATGAAAATATTGAAAAATGACCTAAACACTGAGAAGAAAATCAATGAAAGAATGATGAAATTTCAAGTAGACATGGTTCAATTGAATGAGAAAAACCTTTATAGGCAAAAAGAAAAAGTAGGAATTGGATAGAAAGAAGAAGGTGAAGAAGGTGAATCCTCTAAGAAAGGTGCTTAAAGGAATCAAAGACCTACTTGCAATCACTATGGTAAGATAGGTCATGCATCTAACAAATGTTGGTGTAATGGAAAAACAAAACTCAATGGAAAATGCTACAACTACAATCAGCATGGTCACAAGGCTAATAAATGCAAAGAGAAACCCAAATTTGAAGGAAACTATCATAAATGCAAGAAACATGGACACAAGGTATTAGAATGCAAAACAAAGACATTGAATCTTGCAAAGAAAATTGTGAAAGCAATATTTGGTTGGGATTACTATACCTGGTGTAGATGTCATTATTGTGGAGAATATGGACACATTGGTATGAATTGTGTTAAACATCATATGAGAAAAAGGGATACCACTATAAGATGTTACACTTGTACAAAACTTGGTTATATTGCCAAAAATTGTATGAATACTAGTAAGATTGAAGATGAGAAGAAGGCAAAAGATAATAATATTCTAAAATAGATAAGACAACAATGGATTCCTAAGTCTACCAAGGATACTGGTTTGAGTAATGATGATCAAGTCACTCAAGAATTGGGTGACTCTACCACTTCTAATTATGTTCTTAAGGAAGAATTGGAACCAGGCTATCAAAGAAGACATCAGGATTAGTTTTATTTGAAAGTTGATAAAGATCCAAATCCATATGCAAGATACAAAGGGATTGCTAAGCAAGATCTGTATCAGTTATTACTGAGTTACCTTCTCTACCGAGTGAGGTCAAGTCATACACTCCACCGAGCAAGGTTGAGAGTAACATAGGCACTTATGGTTACCGAGTCATGCAGATTTTTCCAAGTTATCAAGGAAAAGTAGTGGATGATAGCCTGTCAAGCATTATGTTAACTCATCTACCATCGTACCGATCATTAATGGCAAAATTTTAACAAAAGGCATGAACATGAATTCATTTTTCACTGTGAATTTTTGAAGAGCTATTGTGAAGTGCTACTTTTTGTGCAATCAAGTGACTTGAGAAAATTTCCTACAATCATTTTCAAAGTTCTCTCAAACTACCAAGTGAAAATGGCATCCAGTAGCAGCAGCAAGGCTAAGAAAGGTTCTGATATGTTGGTTCGAGGTTTTGAGTGGAAGGCATTAGATTTCGAGCTCATGCCTATGGTTACAAAAACCCTAGACCCCAGTGGAGCTCAATCACAAATCTATCCCAAGGTACTTCTTGTTAATGACATTAGAACTCATTTTAAATGCACAATTCAAGAAATTGGTACACTTGAGATGGATGATGCTCTAGCTTAGTTGTGTGTTGATGGAACCCTCAAACCCAAGCATCAACATTTGGAAACAAAAGGTTTAACCCATATTCCCCATATGCCTTGAGAATTTCAAGTTAAATGGATTAGGTATATTCTTAGCCAGGTGCACAATGGTCAATTATGGTTGGAGCAGCCAATATTGATAACCAAAAAGATGATTCATAATCACTGGTCTTCCCATGCTCGCCAAAGCTAAAACCACCAAAACCCTAGGTCGAGCTAAACTAAAAAAGAAAACCCTAGCCAAGTGGGATGGAAAAGGCATGAAAATTAGTAGTGTCATAGATGCAGAACAAAAGTATGGTATTCATGTTATAGCTCACAAGATATATAGTTCAAACCGTCTCAACAGTGTATCATGTGAAGCTATGGACTTGACATACAAAGTGGTGAAAAATAACTTGTCTTATGACCTCACCAAGTTGTTGTTGAGGAAATTCAACAAAAATATGGAGAGAATTAGAACCTCCAAGAATAATCCTTGTAAAATTGGTTCTTTGTTAACATGTTTTTTCTTTTATGTGCAAAATTTTTTCCCTTCTAAAGGCACTATGGTCTAGAGAAAGGATGTGCCAGTATTGTACCAAGTAAACAAATACATTGTAGAAATGGGAGAAAACCATGGAAGCATCATGGAAAACTACTTTGATGTGTTTAAAGACAAAATGAACAATAGGTTCATGATACCTAAGAAGTTAGTTGAGGATTACAATAATGATGTGTGTTTTATGGTTGATTGTGACAAGGTATACATCCAAGTAATCATGCCTAGAACTGTATGGGTAAAGCCTCTTGGCTATGAAGTAAACATTGATGAGACCAATGATATCATTGAAGCCCTTATCAATGAACCTATGGATCCCAAGGTCCCTTACTTTGGTACCTATAATGAAGCAAAGGCAAGAATAGAGCTTGGAATAAAGCTACCTCAGGTAGTTAACAAAGGAAAGAGGAGGATAGCTAAACTAAAATCCAGTGCACCTCTTATGTTAACCAAGGGAAAAGGTGAAGATGAAGAACAAGAAAAGGATGAAGAAGAAATAGAAGAAGTGGAAGAACCTTCGAAGAAAAAGGGCAAATTGATCATCACCAAGCCTTCAAAGGCATCCATTGGAGTCTTCACAGAAGGTCCATGAAGAAAGGAAGTGATATTATTTTTAGTAGACCTCTTCCCACCTTTCAAGAAAAGTTGAAACAAATGGAAGAAGGTACTGGTATAAAAAACTTAAAATATTTGAAGTATGAGATGAGGACAGAGGTAGAGCAGAAACAAGTTGAAAAACTAGTGTTGACCAAAATGGGCAAATGGAAGTATTCACTAGACCAGATCACCTCTCAAATCTCTAATGAATTGTTAGATAAAATAAAGCCAAGATGGGACTTTGTAATGCAAACAAAAAAAGACATATATGCACAAACCCTAAGGTAGTTACTACCGAGCATGACAGATGCTGAGGCAAAAGAGTCTTTAAAGAAAAATGAAGATAAAATGACTCTTAGGTTTAATACATGTTTAATTTTGATCAAAGATACAGAGCATGTAGTTAAGAATGCTACAAACACTTGGAATAATGTTTACCATCTTCATAAACCAAGTGAATATCCAATTGAAGTAAAGTATGTTGATAAAGAAGAAGAAGGTAAGGATGAAGTGGATGATGAAGGAACAACTCATTATGTTATTGTTGATTATGAAGAATATAAGGAGCAATTAGTTAAAGAAAAGGAAGAAGAAGAGAAGCAAGGAGTAGAAGCTACCGATGAAGATAAGGAAGATGATGAGGAGACTGACCCAATAAAGATAGCAGCTACAATCATTGCCTCACTTCCTCACTCCCTGAGCAAACTCTTGACAACATCAAGTATGGAGGCAGCTTCAGCAAGTGTGGTTGTGACTACATCAGATACATCAAATGTCCAATGACTTCCACTTCATCAACTAAGATGTAGGTTACTCCTTCTTCTACCGAGTTGAGTTCTTTAACCATCTCCTCTCCAATTTTGACTTCTTTAGTTTTGAGTTCATCTATGGAAGCACTCCACTTTTTTCTACTTTAGTTTTGAATTCTACAATTTTGGCTTCATCAATTTTGGATTTTTCTAGCATCTCTGTAAGTACTCCACCAGTTAGTGCTATAATAGTTTTTACTACAAGCTCGAGTATGTCTACCATTATTTCCATTCTAGGTACTAAGGTAGTAAGTACAATGATAGTTGAACCTAAGTTTCAACTGAGTACAAATTTTTTAAAAGGAAAGTAAATAGAAGAAGATATAGATCTAGATGAGGAAATAGAAATTCCCAAATGAGATTTCTACAATCTTTCTATAGATCAAATGCACATGGTTGGTGAAATTTTTTAGAAAAAGGCTACGCAAAAAAAATTGAGAGAAGAAAGGGACAGAGAATATAAGATATAAGATGATGTTACTAACATTTTGACTGATGCTATTGGAATTGAGGTTGATTCTTCTCAACCTATTTCATTTCATCTTGAAGAGCTAGTTCAAAAGTTTAAAGAGGACACTAAGGGACAAGAGAAATTGATTGAAAAAGTAGAAAAGAATTTCAATAATAAAGTGTTGGAGCACATTTCTTAGCAAATTGCTATTATTCAAGTTGAATTATCAACAATTTTGGTCAATATTGAGGTGTCCTATTCTAATGTGTCATCACTTTTTGCTAAGCTATGTGATGTCACCAAGTATACCAAAGAAGTTAAGAACAAATTGTCCAAAATTGATATTGATCTTAAGGAAAGTACTCAAAAATTACAACTTGACCCTAGTTCAAGCTCTGCACATTTTAAGAAGATCATATTTTTGTTAGATATGCAGGCAGAGTTGTTAAGAGAAGAAGCAAGGATCCATTCCACACTGATTGATATCCAAAATATGATCCTTCCTATCATGGATTCTATGCAAAAACACATTTTTTATTCAAAGACCCTAATTCTGGACAACAAGTTCTCTATGGCTAATCACATGGTTGAACTCTTAGCAGAAGTAAAAATTGTCATTCAGACATGTAAGGTCTTACAGGAAAACTAGGATAAAACATTGGTAATTACCCTCAAGGCACACTCTAAATTATTATCTCATTTTGGTGTTTCTATATAAATATGTTGAATAAACCTTTGGCATTACTATCAAAAAGGGGGAGAAGAGCAGAGTTAAAGGAAGAGATGAGATATGGGAGAAAAGTTAAAGAGGGAGAATAATAGAGTTACAAGGGGAGATATGTATATAAGAGAAAAGTTTCATGTACATAATAGATTACATAGTATGAGGAGATATATGCTATGATGTAGATATACTCTATATATATTTTACAAAGATCAATTTTGAAAAATCTCAAAAAAAATAGACCGAGCTAGTATCACATGATGATAAATACAAGGTATTTAGTTTTGCACTAATAAGTATTTTTGTCACTAATGCCAAAGGGGGAGATTGTTGACATATCAGTCAAGTTTGTTATTAGTGACACACACTTATTCAGATTCTAGATAGCTACCAAGCTCATTGAATAGCTTACAGTGTTTGCCATGCAATTCAATAGCCATCGAGCTTCTACAATTGCTATCGAGTGCTTTGGACTATTTCTAGTGGTTACTGAGAAAATGTAGTTAGCGTGAAGTTTAGCAATGCAAAATGAGGAATTCAGTATATACCAAGTTTATCAGTGGTTACCAAGTTCTCAGTTCATGTGATGCAAAGCCAATGGTTACTGAGCATTGCAGTGTCTACCGAGTTCACAGTTCATGCAATGTGATGGTAGTATTGACCGAGCCACTCCATGGTAACAAAGTGATTTAGTGTTTGCCAAGTTGAATAATATCTACCAAGTCACCAGTATAGACTAAGTTCAAGACTACTTGAAATTGATTAGTATGGACCAAGATTCTACATTTATCAAGAGGATGATGATGCCAAGCAGTGATAATGAATGTTGAGTATCAGAACCTCATCGAGTCAATCTTCAAAACCTGAGTATCTTCATATTGGCCAACTTTGACATATTTGTGTTAACTTGTGTCATGGCCAACTTTGTAACTTTACGAATTGGTTTGGTATATATATGCGATGTATTCTATCATATCAAAAAAAGGGAGTATGGGATGTAATGTGTATGTAATGCAAGTGAAAGAATGTGAATGTAAGCAACAGATAAAAGTTTTATGAAGGCCATATCAACATAAGGAGTAGTAGTGACAAATCTATCATAGAAAGCTAATCAATAAATCAAGGAATCTCTATCAGCAAACACAGTTGAAAATTTAGAGATCTATTACTTCATCCTAATAGTTGAACCAATCAAAATCCTTTAACAAGGTAGACCTAATAGTCTTTTTTAAATCTCTTTACCAAGTGCATACTTCATTATATGTTTGTAAATCCTCTCACAAGGTTGACCTATTAGTCCTATTTTCTCCTAATAGGGCAAATCATCAAAAGTGATTAGCGTAAGCCTTAACAGGCCAACTTTATACTACAATAGTAAAGTTTGTGGATTTCATCCTCACCCTAGTTTTACTTTCTATTTCAAAGGTTTTTGGGTCACCAAATCATTGTGTTCAAGTGTTGTGGATACTTTTATATTTTTAGTTTCTCATGCATGCAATTAGATCAAATGTGATGAATTAAATGTTAAATGGTTTATTGGATTTAGAATTAAAATTGGTAGAAGTTTTAGAAGTTATTGATTCGCCCCTCCCTTCTCAGTAAATTAGCATAGTCTTGACTATTTCCAACAGTGTGGTCTCTATATCAATGAGCTAGAGACCTTCCTAAGAGATTCCTCACTCCCTATGGATGGTTGCTACCTACATCAGGTCTTGATCTCCATTCTCTTGTTTGTTGATGATGTGATCCTTCTAGCCTCCTCTCTGGAGAGTTTTCAGATACTTCTCATTGGCTTGGCCTCAAATTGTGACCTTCATCATTTTTTAGTGAACCTAAAAAAGACTCGAGTTATGATCTTCAACTACCTGAAGACCTATCATCTATACTTCTACTTTCAGGGTCATGAGATTGAGATCACCACTTCATACATGTACCTTGGGGTCAAGTTCTCTAGACCTCATTTTAGTTTGAGACCCATTATCCAGCCTAGGGTTAGTAAGGGCATGGATTCCCTTGCTATGCTTGAGAGAAAATATTTTAGACATCACTTCCAAGACACTTTGTCCAAGTTGTCCCTCCCAGATACCTTGGTCTAATTAATGATTCGTTATGGCTTTGTGGTTTGGGGACCCTCTCCCCTTGATTCAGACTAGGCTTCTCTAAAGGATGTCCAAACCCTTTATCTTCAACATATTATTAGATGTGATTAGTTCACCCCTCACAACATTATTCTCGACTAGTTTGGGGCCCATCCCTTTAGGTTGGCCACCATTTTTGACCTGATTTGGTTTCTTCATCATCTTTGTGGTTTTGTTGACTTTGGTGGTGACTGATGTAGATGCTCTTACTTGGCTTATTGCTCGAGTTTGATCCAACCTCCTGAGCTTGTGCTGGTTTATACAAGCTTTGTCTTTGTTGGGTTCAATTGGGATAGATATTGACCACCTACTTCCATTCCAGTTCTCTTTTGATGCTCCTACACACCTCCTCCCCTCTTAGCAGGAGTTGAACCAACATGTCAGACTTGATATTTATAGATAGTATATCTCTACAACTTGGTGTAACTCGACTGATGGGTTGCACTCAAAGATGGCCTTTTACGCAAAACACTTCCTAATTACAAAGGACGGTATTAGTGTGCCCCTAGTTACTTATCTTGGAATTGGTGTCATGCATTACACATCTTTTGGGTTCCTTTAGGGTTGGATCCCACCAAATTTAGATTCAAATTGATCACCATGATCATACCTATCACTTGTGTACCTTGGGCATGACTGAGATAGAGATCCATTTCATCTTTCATTGTCCTACTTACTACAAGATTCATGGGAGATTCTATTGCTTATTTAGGGAGTGTAGCTCCTTGTGACCTTCTTCAGCTACATGGACTAGAGATGCCTTGCACTATACCTCAGAGAGACTATGCAGCTCCATGACCACACCTTACAACTTTTATTCCCCCAAAGAGTGACCCCAGTTTAGCTCCACCAATTTCTTCTCTCCCTTGTCTCTAGTAGTGGGAAAAAGTAGCCTTCCAGTGCCACCATCACTAGTCACTCTATATTTGTTAGACCTTGTAGTGGTTATACTCGTCAACGACACCCTTCTAGCTCTTCTTGATGGTTGTTTAGGGTTCTTTCTCACCCTAATCCATACCGTTTGGTGCTTGGCTTCTTTCTTTCAAGGAAGGACCCTTAGTCCTTGCCTTGTTCTTGTGCTCTTGGCTTCTTCATGTTTCTCTTGTTTTTCATGTTTTCTTTCTTTTCTTGACACCATTTGGTGCCCTAGCTACTTGTGGTCTTTTATCTTGTCAAATTTTCAGTCCCTTAGACCTTTATGTTCTCTCGTTGGACATTAATAAATTTATCTTATCTTATCTTGGTTTATTCCTTATATAAGCACAAGGACACTATCATTTGAAAAACACATACCCTATAAAGTAGTGTTGAGTACATTTGTAGTGATCCTCATAAACTTAACAAATTATCATAAAATTGAACATGTGCAATAACCATTATCATATCATCAACCAATGTTATAAGGGGATAATAACATGTCAAATCATCTAGCAATATCAACTAATAATTTCAAATAGAAATCCATAATATCTTGATACCAATCAAATCAAAAGTCTAAGTCTAATATAATCAACACCAAAAATATCTTGAATCATAGATAGTCATAAGTTGAGTTGTGACTAAAAATCCTTATAAGGTACCACATCTCTATTAGTAGGGGGTGAGAAAGAATTTGGACAATGGCAATGTTTCTACAAATAGTTAAGTAGGGACTTGTTAAGTCTTAGGGAAAATGGAAAAAAATTAAAGAAAATGACCATAAATATATATAATGCAATTGCTCTGACTTTTTTTTTGTATTCAGATAGAATAGACATGGTTATTTCTATTACGGGGGCATTAATGAAAATGCTATTTGCAAAGCAGGTGACTTAATTTTGTTTGTTTGTTGTGACCTCATATTTGCATGTTAAGACATCATTGTTTGTCATAAACTTGATTGTCTATGATAGATTGATGTAGCCCTTTGCTGATGGAAACAACTCTTGATTGATCTTTTTTTTGGCAATGATTTTTTGACAGGGGACTTTGGCTACCATTGGTTAGAACAACAACAATTGTATACACTATGTCAGAAGGGAACTGCCATTAGTTTTAGTTCAAATTCTGGTAGATAAGGTTCTGTGATCAATTTCCCTAGCATACAACATCCAAATAACTCAAATCCTAATAACTCTGGACACTTTGGCCAAAAAATCCTCTTCAATTGAAAACATATATAGGCCTTTCTAATTCATTGTAATAAGTAAAAAATGTAAAGGGTTGCATGAAAATCTATACAAAACCCAATTAGAATAATTAGCAACAAACAGGAAAAAATGATCCCTTATCTGTCAATTTCACAAGTAGCATGGAATATCTGCAAAGAAAACCTAAATAGTGGCCTCAACCAATAGATCAAAAATATCAAATTGATGCTCAAATGCTCCTAATCTTCAAAATGGAAAGTTAGAAATAAATTCATGAAAATTATTAGAAAAATATGGGAAATACATAACAATTGTTTATTTATAGAAGACCATACAATGACCTTAAAATTCTCTGTTGGTGGTGCTTACCATGGATTTGCAACTTGGCTGACTCAAGCTTTCTAGAAGAACACATAAAATTTTCAAACTAAAATCAAGAAAGCTTTAGATTTAATTACTCAAGCTTTAAAAAAACACCAGAACTTATTGGGAACTTCCAAAATGATTTAAATTTATTACTCAAGCTTTTCCAATAGTAGAAATTGGATAGGAAACTTACATAAAGCTTTTGAGAAAGAACGTAAGAAATTGGAACGAAAACTTTTAGAATTATTTAAGAACATTTTAGATAGCTAACTAAAAAGTGAAGCAAATAAAGGTATATGTGAAATAAAAAACTATCCCGCTAAGTCTGCAGGAAAAAAAAAAAGAGCAAAGCTAGCAAAGTTTTGAAGTAATTTTTGAACAATAAGAAGATGCCTAAAGGAGTTATTTAGCGGAAAATTTATAGAATTAGCCCTAGAATGATTACCACACTAAATTTAATGAGCATGCTCTTGAAGCTTTTGATAAATATTTTGTCATATTAAAATGTGCGGTGGTAATTTCCATAAAAAGTTATATGCTTAGGTTGGGGTCCCATGGAGGTGGGCTTCCTTTAAAATAAAGCGAGTAGATGGTAAGAGTTTTTAAGAATATATATTTTTTAAGGCCAAAGTGGACAACCCACTATATATGTATATATATATATATATATATATATATATATATATATATATATATATATATATATATATATATATATATATATATATATAAAATTGTTTCAGAGACTCCTCTGGGAAAAAATTAGGAAGAAAACCTAGAGTCCTTGTCATGTACATGCATTAAATAGAGATTTACATATGATTTACAAAAGGGTTACAACGAATTCCTTGAATGTAATTTTTGAACATTCTTATCAAAAAGCCCTCTTTCAGGGATCATAGATCATGTAAACATTAGAAATGCCAAAATTTCATAAAACTACCTATGAAGAGAAATTTTCACTCCTCCATATTTGTTGGCCATGAGGCACACTACTCAAAATCCCACACCTTTTAAAATAAGGAGAGTCAAGGATATAGGATTACCTTTTCTAATCCCTTGTGTGGATATAAAAAAGCTAGCTAGAGATCCATTAATAATTATTGAAAATGTTGCACCTGAAATACATGCTCGAATCCATTTGCACCAACCTTTTGCAAAACCAAATTTGTGAAGTACTTTAAAGAGAAACTCCTAAGAAACTATGTCATATGATTTCATCATATCCAGTTTAATGATGAATTTGAGGACTTATTTGAGTTAATTGAATGAAGAGCCTTGTGTACAACTAGTGCTCCTTTCATAGTTTCTCTACTTGGAACAATGCCTCCTTGTTCTTGTGACACAAGATGTGGGAATAAATGATACAATCTCATGTAAATTGCCTTAGTGATGATCTTGTAGATTGTGTTACATAGAGAAATTAGTATGAAAATTAAAAACAACATGGGAGATTTAATCTTTAGGTTGATGGCAATGTTTGTAGTGTTAAAGTATTTTAGAATTGATTTACATTTTCTTGATTCTTCAAGAACACCAAGGAGGTCCCATCATAGAAAATTCCAACATGCTTAGTAGAAAACTATTGTAAATCCATTTGGGCCAGGTGATTTATCAAGAGGCAGGGAGAAAACCACTTTTCTCACTTCAATGATTATGAAGGGAGCCAACAAATTTGCATTGATAGATTCTAAGATAATGGTGGGGATAGCTTGAAGAATATCTTGAATTTGGGTTGCTGAGGGCATAGATAGGTTCATTCGTGCTAGAAGCTCTTTAAAGAATCCAACCCATTCTTGTTGAATGCCCTAGGCATCTGTAATTAAATTTCCAAATTGTGCATTATGGATTCAAAAAATATGATTAGTAGCTCTTTTTTGTTTTGCAGATCAATGAAAGTATTGAGTATTTTTTTTGGATTAAGGAAAAAAAGTTTTGAAGGGTGCCAAAAACCCTTTACAAATCAAAATATTTTCAATGAAGCTCAAATCTAAAAATACAATAGGCCATAGGTGAAATAGGTCACCAACCAAAACAAGGTGACTAGGGTGGCATCACAGATAACACAATACTCTTCAACCACCAAAATAGGTTTTGAACGGGCACCTAAAACCTCATGGTTATAAAAGAAATAGAAAAAAAGTCCCTAACCATTTTAAACTACAAAGAATAGTAGGCCAAAAGATCCAGGAGAACAAAAGATGGGACAATCGCAAATAGGCTCAGTCTCAAGATTTACCTTTTGGTCCCATCTTTTGAGAATGTAATCCCATATCAAAAGATGGAGTGGGGGGCTTGACCTTTTTTCTTTTTACATTTGTCCATCCATCCTCCACCATACTAGCAACCTTCTACCATGCAAAGTCAACAAAACCATAACTAGCCCCCAAAATCCCTGTGATAGGAGAAGAAGCACCACCACATGGCATCAGGACTATAGCGGAAGAAGGGACATTAACAACATCCTAAGATAGAGCCACAAGAGGGGCAACAATCAAATCCCTAGTGAGAGAATCCAAAGGAGAGGTCACCATCATTGGGGCAACATTCGTACCATCAGAGACAACAACCAAATCTACCACCAAAGTGTCCTGAGAAGAGCCACCATCCCCAACATAGGGGCTTTTTGAACTGCATAGTGGTCATCTAAAACCCCCTTCCACCAAGAAGGTGAGTTCTTCAGTCTAGACCTTTTAGAGGAGCAGCCTGCAAAAAGGTGGTTGATCTTATGGCATTTCTTACATATGAAGGGGATACCCTCATAATCAAGAAGTTGAATCCAAGAGCCAAGAGGGGAGGCCAACTTAATCTTTTTAGGGATCCCCTTGGAGACATTGACCTAAACAAGAATATGAGCATACGTCATTTGAAATACATTGGAAGACATAGAATCAACTATCAAGAAGTCCCCAAGGGCCTCCCCCACTGCCACCAGCACTGAATCTAACCATAGGTGAAGGGGGAGATTCGACAACTTGACCCATAGAGGCATCTTATTAAAGAATTTTGTCAACGAGTCAAAATACTTATACCAAGGTTTCTCCATCAAGGGGAACTTCTCCCCCCAAGAAAAACCATGGTGCAGGATGGCATTTCTATCTTTAGTAGTAGTAAATTTTCCAATGAAAAAACCCCTTGCCATAGGGTGAATCTGAGCTAATTCCAAAATGATGGGCTCCCAAACTCAAGAAATCCAAGTGTGTAGATCTGATAGAGAGGGATGGTATCCCTTAAAATGAAAGATAACAGTGATGGAAGAGAAGTGCAGATCTCATCAACAATATCATACTCTAAATCAATCATAATTGAGTTACTTACAATGATAGGCACAACATCACGAAGCCCTAAACACATAACCTGACCTCCAATATTGGTCGCATAAGTGGCCACATCTATGTAAGAGATGGAAGATCTTCTCATAGCACCATGAGTCAGAGCAATAGGGGAAAAATCCACCCTAGCAGGATCCATGGGTGAAGAAACCACAAAGAGGCTGCCAAAAACCATGGTCAGATGAAACGTAGTCCCATTGGCTACTCAATGAAGGGTGAGAGAATATGGTGTATGAAACCAAGCTAGGGAAGCACCACAAAAGATAGAGTCAAGAGAAAACATGGGAGCGATCGAGCCAAAACTAGCATTAACACTGCCCTTGGAAGAGACCCACATAGACGAAGCAAATGTAGAGGCCATTGCAGAGGTGGAAGTAGAAGTAGGAGCAATTGTAGAAATAGGCTTTGGCATGGACATGATTGCCTATTGAATCTAAAGTATTGATTATTTTTATCTCCCTCTCATAGCTAGAGTTATCAAGATTTTTGACACTAATATATCTTCATGGGAGTATAGTTCTTCCCATTTTTCCTGCAAGTGTTGTTGTCTATAGAAGTTAACATTATCCAAACCTTGATTAATAGACTTGTCAAAAATATTAGATAGCTACTATTTAACAAGATCTTTTTCTTTGAAAATGTTTTTGAATGTCACCTCATTCCATTTTTTGATTTTTTGCTTAATGAATTTGAGTTTCTGTGAAAATTGATGCATTTTAGACCCATCACATCTAGGTGTTCTCACCCACCAATGCTTTATGAGAGGTAGAAATTGGGGGTTCTAAAGCCACATCCTCTTGAATTTAAAAGAAGGTTGGAGTTGAAATCCTTTGTTATATGGTGGCAGAACAAGCTGTAAGGTAATAGGAAAGTGGTCTAAGCTCAGACACACCAATATTGTTGAATGAAATGTGATGCCAGTTAACTTCTAGTCTAAAGTAACTAGAAACCTATCCAATATAACTACAATTTGAGAAAAATTGGCCCTTTTGTTCATCCATGTGAAAGAACCCTTGGCAAACTCAATATCCATAAGTTTGTTATCTACCACAAAATTTGAGAAGTCTGTAATAGCTTTTATTGGAGGAGAGATGCCCCCAATCTTTTTAGAAACCTTTAAAAGGGCATTAAAGTATCTTTCCACAGTAATATGCTTGTTAGGCTAAGATTGAATAAAACTAGTTAACTTTAGCCAAAGAGTTTGCTTGTGATTTTTTGTTATGGGGCCATAAACATTGATCAAGATAAATGATAATTTGTTGAAAGTGGCATTCAAAATTTCGATAATTATTAGCCTGTGCTAAGGTTTGAGCTTCAACTATTTTGGAATCCCACAATATTGCTAGGTCCCCTGAGGCACCATTGCCTTGTTGATGAACTGATTGCCAGGAACTCCACTTTCCTACTCTCTTATCAAATGTCTCTTGAGACTTTTTCATTTGTTGTAATAAGATGATGTTCACCCTCATAGAATCCAACTCATGCTTGATTCTATATCTCTTTTTAGAGGCATTTAGGCCTCTAACATTCCATGGGACAATCTTCATAATGGACAAGGAGAACACTTAGTCATCCTTGTTGCTCATTTTGATGGTGTAAATTTCCCATCCAAGGTTGACTGAATACCAACATTTATTTCTACCTTGGTCTGAACATTCTTTGGTTTTTTTCCCCTCTTCTTAGGGGCCAAGGTAACTAGATTCTTTTGGTTGGGGGTTTGTTCAATCGATAAAGATAGTTAATGATCAAACTCACCAGCCCTTTCCTTTCTATCTTCGAATAGAGTTAGGTAGTTTGAATGCTCGATTTTGTTAGCTTTACCATTGGAATATTTTGAAACTATGGAGAAGGATGAATGAGCTGGTTTTGTTCAAGGACCTCTAAGTGCAATTGATCTTCCCTAAGAATACCATCATTTAGTTCTCCTCTTGCCCTCTGCATCATGTGTAGATCAATGTTGTAAGTCTCCTAATGCAACATAAGATCTAAATAGTAGGTCCCTGCCTCAACCAGTGATAATGAGGAGGAAGTATTATTTTTTGTAGGTGAGGCTAAATCAGTATGTTGGATAGGGTCTAGATCCATATGCTACATGAAGTCTTCATGAAAAATTACACCCTCCTCCTCTGCAATTTCATAGATAATTTTGGTAGCCAATTCTATTAGTAATTGTTTTGAAAGCTTCTAGGCTCAAAGATTAACTATTGCATCTTTGTTAAGCACATCTTGAAAAATTGGCATCTTAATGGGCGAAGCTTGATACATAAGATGGTGAAATAAGATATCGACATCCTAGTTGGGAGAATCTACTAATTACCATCCTATTGCTCGAACCTTGCTAAGGCTATTCTAAATCAAGAGTACATATCTCAATGCAAAAAAAAAGAAAATGGACATCTTGTAAGACTGAGTGAAATCTCGTAGGGGCATTTGCTAGATGATCTCTAGGGATTCTATAGAAGGAACTTTTTCCCTCTTGAGTTGAACTCATTGATATGAACATTTGAGTGGGTTTGTATAGTGATCCTCACACACCACCATCACTAATTGAGCCATGTTACTGCACTGAAATATTAAATGACCTAGTTGATGTTGGAATTTATGAATAGAATCTGCATTCTGTTGAACAATGTTTTGAACCCAAGAACCCCATTTTGACTTTAAAGTAATATGGCTTGGTAGCCCCTTTTCTAGGTCAATAAGAATACATACTCTGACATCTCAGTATGGAAGCTCAGAGGGAATGAGGTTGTGCTTAATGAAAATGTTGTGCCTGTTGGTTAGGATTTCTTCTATTTCAAGATCTTTGTATTGCAAAGGCAGTCATGGCAAGGATATCCATGTGGGGGAAAATAAGGGGGATGTGTTGTCTAGTTTTAAATTTGGAGTCCAAATAGATGTAAAAAGATCCAACCCTTTACAAAACCAATTTTTATCCTTATGAATAACATCCCTTTCATGTCATGATTCAATCTTAGCAAGAAAAAATCCCAACTTGACATCCAAACAAAAGACATATGATAATCCCAACCAATTTTGAAAGGTCCATGTCTTAATTTTAGAAAATGAAAAAGCATTGTTTGAGAACTTACTGATGATAGCTCTATCCTGAAGATGATCAATTTGGTCATGAAGTACATGTTCTGGCAAGATTATATTGGTCATGTTGAGAGTGTGGCCACCACATGGGGGAGTCACCTAATTTGAGGGGATCTATGAAAGTTTTACTTGCTAGACTTGAAGAGACTTTTTTTGATTAACGGTTGCTCTACTAACAGCTTGATGTAAAGGGTGAACTTTATCCCTGCCTGGATTCTACTTGAAATTATTAATTTCACATTGCTCTGACCTAGGACCTAGAGAATGACAGATGATAATAGGAGAGCTAGGTGGAGAGGCTTCACAAATATCAAAAATTGGCTGAGGTTGGGGGATCTATTTGGGACCCTTCCTTTTATGCCTATGAGATGGGGCTATCTTGCTCCAAGGGGGACAAGATTGATTCGAAAAACTTTGCCACCCAAAGTGAGATTTGAAATGAGAAGGCTAAGAGGGGATATTAGCTAATGGTTTTGACACCAAGGCTTTCCTAGCTACCTGTCAAGATGATTACCCCTTCTTAAATGTAGAGTGAAACCTAGGTTGAGAAAAAAATGGGAGAATAGATGGATTAGATGAAGCCCCTACCTAAAGAGAGGGAGGAATTAGCTCATGAAAGGATGGAGGAAGGAGAGTAGATATAAAATGAAACCTAGGATTAACAATAGCTTTAAATATTTGTTGTGACAAATATGTTAGCTTGGAGAGACAAAATAGATGCCTAATGACTAAAAAATGTCTATTGGAAAGGGCACGCCTGAAAACCCTAATGAAGTTGATTGGTTCTAAGGGGCCTAGCTGGTTGAACAATGGGAGGACCTCGAAAGAGCTTTGAAAAGTCTTTCAAACAAGAAGGATCATGTGCTTGAAATTGCACTTTCCTACTCTAACTAAGATGACGATCCTTGCCACAACCCTTTTGCTAGAACTCCTACAACTTCGAAGCTTGTACACTGACACTCACCATCGCAGTTCTTCTTTGATTCTCCATTTGGATTAGCTAATATTTTTAGCAATATTTAAAGGGATACAATCCCATGAATTTTCTTAATTTCTTTGAGCTTAAAAATTTTAGCTCCTAAATTTATGGAAGCTAGTGGTCCCATGAATATCATTTAGAGAATTTAAAATTATGATATCACTACTTTATTAATATCATAATTAAATTCTTAAAATTAATTAATAGATTATTGACATGTGGCAAGAAACACTCCTAAGTTAATAGGACTAGATCCAACCCCACCCCATTTTCACCCACTCAATTTGAGAGGGCTAAGTAGTCAAAGCTCCTATTTTGCAGGAAAATATTCCAATTAAATCTTTAGCTCCCTCCAAAAATTCACCATGGAGGTACTTGCTCCACAAAAATAGAGCCCAAGCCCCTCCCATGGGACCCCTGTGTTATGGTTGAAGGCTAGACCTCTCAGAGAAAGTAGAAACTTTTGAAATTCTCAGTAGGAAGAAATATGCCATTGAATTTTCTCCTTGTCCAAAAAGTTCTCCTATTTTTTTTCCCTAATTAAACTATTTTCAGAATTCATTTATCTCTTAATTGAAAATAGTTGCAACCAATCACAAATTGAGAAATGCTATTATTTTAAAATTGAAATAAGTGTAAATTTTAAAACTTTAGAAAGAACCAAAAAGTCTCAAAATTCTTAATTTTGATTGGTCATTTCATTAAAATGTTGTATTTAATGTGCACTTAATAATGCAATAGTTTTCTCCATGTCTAACTATTGCACTAACTACTTGTGAACATTCATTATATACATATATTTATTTCGTAATATCAATTACTATTAACATGTTATATTAATATTTCAATTATTTATTTTTGTATATATTTTGAATAATATCAATAATATTATTATTATTTTTAATTTGACACAATTTGTTCCATAATTTTATGATTTTATAATTTTTCAATATTGTTATTGAATCTTGATTAGGATTTCACAATTGATTGGAAGGATCAATTGAATATTAGAGGGAGTCAATGCAAGCAGTGGCAATTCTATGAGGGGTTAATGTTAACTAAATAAAGATTGATTTAATTATGAAGTGTACTGATTATAATTATTATTGAATTTGATTAGGATTTCACAATTGATTGGAAGGATCGATTGAATATTAGAGGGAGTCGATGCAAGCACTAGCAATTCTATTAGGGGTTAATACTAACTAAATAAAGATTAGTTTAATTATGGAGTGTACTAATTAATTGAGTACATTGATTTAATCATGAGTTGATTAACTAGAGATATGATATAATGAGGGTGCACTATAGAGGATATATGATTGCCAATAGACACGTCTCTTGCGAACCTTGAAGTGGTGCATATAAATACAAAAAATACAAATTGAAGACAACAATATATTCTTTTTGTTATATATATACACACACACACATAGGGAAATTTTAAAATATAAATTGAAATTTTCAAATATACATGTCATTCATATGAAACTAAGCACAAAGTATGTCATTTAAACATTATAAAACCATAACATACAACATTTGAATGCCATCTAGGAAATAATATCCAATTTTGGTACTCAATTGTCAAAATGCATATATATATATCAGTGAACAATATCATAATGATAAACATGATAAATCTAAAAATCTAAATCTAAATATGCCTAAAGCTATACGCCCAAAGGCTAGAGGGCTGCCATAAAGTTATAAGTATCAATGTATCATAATCATGTTCATGTTCAACATAAAAAACATAACATAGAAAAATGAAGCAGCTGCTCCTATTCTACCTCTACTGCATTTGGAGGGGTAGAGCCCACCTCAGTGACCTAGTTAGGAGTCTTAAAGTTATTTTTTAATATTCATTTTTTTATTTTTTACATAAAAAGAATTAAAAATTTTGGGGACAGCTGGCCATACCTGGTATGGTTGGGGGATGTCTAGGTGTCCCCTTTTTGTACCGAGGACAACCAACCATCCCCCTTTTTTTTTCCTAGTTGTCCTTGAGTTTTGAGGATGTACCCTAGTAATTTGTCTCTTTTGGGGATGGCTAGGGGATGCCCAATACCCATCCCCCCTTCCTCGGGATGTCCTTGTCTTGAAAACTCCTATATTTTGGTCTGGTACATGTCCCTAGGGAACATAGGTTTTTAATGACATTTCAAAGAGGTGCTAGTGAATTGAGACTTTGAGTAGTTGATAGAGTTTGAGGGAACCAAACTAGGCATTATGATCCTTACTATCATTCCAAGAAATTCAAGGGTGGGATAGAGAAGGTAATTCAAGAGCTTCTTGACATGGGACACATTAGGCCTAGCTTAAGCCCTTTTGCATCTTCAATGGTATTGGTGAAAAAGTGTTGAGATGTTTTGATATAGTGGCCAAATAATGTCATTACAATTGTTTGATGGATCATAAAAAACTAAATTGTTTCTCATAAAAGATTCTTTCTAAACATCCACTGAGGGAGATAATTTTTTTTCTAAAAAGTTAAATTTGTGGCAGCTTTAGAGTTTTCCCACACACTATGTGCTTGGGTGGAGGTTTTCCATAAAACAAGTTTCCATAAAACTTAGGTGGTTTCTATTAGGGTTTTTCTTGTCTTGGTTGATTCATCTTTACTTTCTCAAGGCTACCATGGAAGTAAAACCCACCCAATAAGCAACATAGAATGTGGGTAACAACATGTTCAAGATGTGGTATGTCAGGTCTTCTTTTTTCTATAAAGTTTTACCGATTTTATTAAGGTTATTTGTAGCTTTCTATTATGTATTTTCTAGGATTGTGTTTGTGCATTTATCAATAAAGTATCTCTCCATAGAGGTTGGTATAACTATTATTGGGAGATTTTAGATTATCACCAATGCAATGAAGAGAAACAACAAAATAAGATGAGAAATTCATATTAGAATAGTGTATATGAGAGCAATGTGTCCTTCATACACTAGACTTTAAGTTTTTATTTCCTTATGTGCTTCTTTTGTGAGGATTTGCAGCACCCATGAAGTCTCTAAAATAGGTTTCACATGATAAGTAGTAGATAATTTCTAAGTTATAGGCTCGAGTTTGGGTTCAAGTTCGGGTTCAAGTTCGGGTTCAAAGAACCGGTTCGTTGGCATGACAAAATTTTGAAATTCAATTTGTGTTCATTTGGATTTATTTGTACAAAAATATGTAAAAAATTATACATACATACATGCATGCATACATACATATGTATGAATCCAAGAAGAATGAATTATGATTAGAATGTCACATAGTATCATAAAAACAACAAAAACACTATAAACTTGTAATCATCATTTATCATGATACAAAACTTCTAATTAATTAGATAAGGGTCATTATCAGCAACTGGATATAAAATTTTCATTGGAAGATATATTGAGTGCTAGTTTAATTTAATGTAATAAATATCTGAACTCAAGAAAATTTTGTTTTGTAATGTTAAAGATCTTTATTCAAATTTTGTAATAATTATTTTCTGCACTAAATTATAGAATGTATCTCAGTGGAACTTTACCTAGTTCGCAATTGGTCTACCTGGGTCTACCCTGGTTTGACCATGGTTCTACATAGGTTCAGCCTAGAGGAACTAGCTTGGCTAGGTTTGAACCCAAGTGGAATCCAAAAGGGGCCTGAGACTAGAACCAAGGACTTGTTAAAAAATTTCTTGGTTCAAAGGGCTAGGGGAGAAATGGATAACTAAAGATATTTTCCACAACAAGTCAAATTGTGATATTGCTATCCGGATTTAACTATGTGATTTTTGAGTCAAACTAATTGACCATATTTCATGAGTAGTGATTCACCGAACTCATCTCTCATGAGAATGAATGGAACACTTAGTACACATTGGATCTAGTAATGCTCATAGAGGTTTCACATTAATTTGGTTGCAGGGTATACAAACATAGGTCTTGTCTTATTTTATCCAAAATCATGTGATCTTTTATGAAAAATTCAGACCTACATACTTTAGGAAGGTTTGATGGATTGAAAAACAAAGTTGCATGCCTGTGTTTGTTTGGAATCCTTATGTGTTTACTATTGTGCACCAACATGATAGCATCTAAAAAGAAATAATAAATTTTTATGAAGTGCAAATCACAAGCTATTTGAGGAGACATGGAGCTATAATATCTTACTTCCCCTTATGGAATAGAAAGGCAATTCAAAGTTGTGCATTCTATGATGATTCTAAAGGGGAAGGATAGGAATAAAAATGGTCACTATTATTGGAAATTGTCAGTCTAATTATACATACTTCTAGATCAAAGAATGAATTTCTTTGCAGAGGAATGAAGAGAACAACAAGTATAGCTATCTGGGATGATGTTATAAATAGAAAAAATTGTTCGGTATCCACAAGGAGGACATGTTATGAGAGGCCTTTAGAGTACAGTGATATTCTATTCAATGGAAAGGATACCTTTGTGATAGTCACTTGAGGCTTTCTCTATATTGTGCTTTTGCATCAGTTAAGGGGAATTTAATTTTGTTTCTGGGCATTTCATCCTAGTCAAGAATTAAAAATAATAACAGTCATCATTAATAAGAAGAGAGAAACTCACAATAATATTAATTGTAATAGGACAACAAAAAAGAGAGGCAAGAGGTAATGATCCGTATAGGAGAAGCTCTTAGATAATGATCTAGAATAGTTATGAGTTCAGAATCTAGCTAATGATCTAGAATAGTTACGAGTTCAAAATCTAGCTAATGATCCTGATAAGAGAAGCTCTTAGATAAGAGGGAATGAGAGCACCCCTAATGGTTCTGAAGGGTGGAAGTCTCTTATTAAGAATAGTGATAGAAGAATACAACAATTCTTAGGGGCTTGTGAAAATTGAGGATGATAGAAGGCACCAAAGAGAAAAAAAGATAAATAGAAGACTTCAAGGCACATGTGATCATTTTATTATAATTTAGCAAGTCAAATTCATGAAAGTTATGTTTATTAAGGATAGTGAAAGTCTAGTTCAAAATTTTATCTTAGTCTATCAAGGAGTTACAATAAAAAAGCATCAGGACAGTTTCATGAGATTTACTTAAGGACACTCCATAAACCACAAACTTGACATCCATAATAGAAGGAAGGCATATTCACTATAGGTGACATAAATTTTGAGTGATTGAAAGAAAGATCTGGCTTGAGATACACAAGACTACCAAAGATACATAAGTTGACAATAAGATTGAGCATGTTGACTATCAACAGTTCATGATACTTGTCTCACTTCTCTAGTTAGCACATGAAGCCAAGAATTCCTATCATGACATTACTTTAGTGGGCAGGAGGTTATGAAATGTCCCTTTTCTAATTTTTGTATGATATTTCCAACCTTTAATCAGATCTTTAAGATCAAACAACTAATATCACAAAGATCCTCCAAATTTCTCAAGAAACCCCAAATTGGGTATGCCAGAAATGGTGCCAAAAGCTTCACAGCTTCACCTATTATTAATAAATCTGAAAATAGAAATTTTTACAGAAATTTCAGTAGCATAACAGCCTACAAAATGACATTTCCAGATCTATATAGCCTTTACACAACAGCTCACAAATGTAGGACAAAAACTATGCTCATCGAGCTCCCGAAATTAACACAAAAATGCCCGAAAACACCACAAAAACACTAATAAACTATCTCAGAAGTTTAATCACATACCAATACATATATTTAGCTCTATTTGAACAGCTTAAAGTCTGAAATACATCAGCAACCAAAACTGATATGAAATGCTCAACTGAAAACACCAAACTCATGCAAAAAACACACCCAAAAACCCACAAATCTACACTGTTCAGCACAAAGGCAAACTCTGTATGAGCATGCACATGGAATGGCTTCAAACTCCCATCCTTAGCCTTCCTAGAAACTTGCAAACTCCTGTTCTTGGGTCTCCCTGGAAACCTGCAAACTCCCGTTCTTGGGTCTCCTTCTCCACAGGTTTGGCAGCCTCTGAAGAATAACAAAGAATGAGCGAAAATCAAGTTCTAGAATATGCCCAAAATGCCTCCAAACCCCCTTAAAAGAGGGCATAAATGTAACTCACGTCCAAGAGAGGTTAATGAAACATATTTTAATAATAATTTTCATTTATTAGTCCAACGGTTTCCAAAGATTAACTCCCTTTTTCCGAAACTTCACTTTCTTGGGCCTGGCCTGCCTTAGCAAAGATTATTATTTTTTAATTATTTGAAAAGGGGACATGAAAAGTCCTCCCATCCCAAACATTGCTTGTCCTCAAGAAATGGCTGAATAATAAACCAATCAATCCACCTGGATCCCAAATGTAGTCATGAACTATACTACTACCAATTAACACAGGCTCCTGCAATATCCTCTACAACATGACCAAGAGGAATCCATAATCAAACTGACAATTATAGCTCAACCAAACTCCAAAATCACAACTTCCACAGTTAGAAACCCACAAGACACAAACTCTTAGAACATCAAAACCCAAGTAAAGTGGACTACCAACACAGTAAATACCATCAACGCATTCCACTGGCCTATACGGAATGTACAATCCAACTCTGCAACAATGGTGAATGCTCTCAAATGAAACTATACCAAGTATGGAGAATCCACACACTGTACAACTCCTGCAGTCAACACAACTCTGTAGATCATCAGCCACTGTCTCATAACCATAACTCCCATGCACCCCTGATGGTGAAAAGCCATCACAAGATAAACAACAAGAAATGGAACCCAAACCAAATTTTCCCACCATCAACTCCTCAACACAAGGATCAATTGCTAACTGATGTACATACCCTGCAATATAATGTTGATTAAAAAAACCAACCTCATTCAATAGCTCACCATGAACAAGTGATGTAACCCATTGTGATTGATCACTAGCTAAGTTAGGAGATGTCATAGCCAAAGGAGTAGAATCAATAACAACACCTGCTGAAGCATCACTCCAAAACTCCTGCTCTAAGTCATGTATTATCAAGCTATCAACTGTAGGACCTATCGCCATGTCATGAAAATCACAACTCTCATCCCGAGGCATCAAACTATTCCATGACTGATGATAAGCACTAGGAACCAAAGTACATCTCTGTATCATAATCTCATCAACATGGTCATCAAAAGTAAATTGATGAGCGTACCTCATAGTGTAATGCCGATAGAATGCGCCAATCTCAGTCAGTGGCTCAGACTATAATCCAGATGAAACTAACTACAATTGATCATTAACCATGTTGGAACTGACTACTACCTCCAAAGATATCACCAAGGGAGTAGTATTACTAGCAGGAACCATGGCAACTGTCGACTCACCAACATCACACACGATCTTTGATACATCTCTAGTCTCTATGCCATCAGTACTAGAGGCCGCCACCATGTCAGGCATACAACAATCTACTACAACACCCAACTCAACTGAACCTGACTCTAGTGGGAATGAACCTGATATGCCAATGTTAGTATCAAGGATGGATGCATCCCCATCTCCACTATCTCTGACAATCTCGGCCATGGTCATCCTCGGATCACCAAACACCACAGCTTGTGACTGTATAGAATCAGGTAAAGACTGTAGTCGCTCTAACTCCATGGTCATCTTAGCCAAATGAAACTGTGACTCCTTGAAAGTCAATCGTGTACTCTCAAGAATCTCAGAAGTCACCTCAAGCTGCTCAGTAAGCTCACTCACCTCATCTTCCTTGGCCAACAATGCATCATATGCTATACTACCCTACTCCATAAGATAATCTCTATCGGCTACCAACTGCATATAATTCTGTCTCTAAATTTGAATAGCCTCCCATAAAGAGTGGATCTCTATCAAGGAAAGATAACCGCCTTCCTGCTCATCACTAGTAGGAGAACCCCATCCATAAACTGCTAACAACTGACGAGCAGCATCAAAATGCTGGCAAGTGATAGCAATGTCTCGGTCACTAACTCTCAACTGATTAGACACATGATGGCACTGGCTTGACTGTCTCCTACAAACCTCCTCTGATGCACTGTCTAAAGGAGTATCCTCAAAGTTACTAGTCTCTAGAGTATTACCATCCATGTCCTGTGAATCAACTTTAAAGCTCATATCAACATACAGAGTATCAAAAACTATAGCACTGCTGTCCAACTCCTCTGTACCCAAAGAAACTAAGTCTTCAAAATTGCCCACTACATCCTCCTGGATGTCATCAATGCCAATATGATCTTGGGACTCATCTGTACACACTGCCAAATATGAAAGATCATCAACACATTCTAGCAAGTATGGTCGACTGGATATATGAACAAAGCCCAACACCGGTGTATAAAAACTAATACCAACATCAGACAAGCTGCTAGCACAAGAAAAGACAACACCGTGCAATTTTCTAATCAAATCCATGATAGCACCCAAAAAAAACATTGCTACCAAAAAGTGTTAAAGATCTCCTGTCAACTGAATCCCAAATGCCAATATAACAATCTTGAGTCCATATTTGTAAACTAGAATCAGTTGGTAACTCAAGAAAAATCCTCACTTGAGTAGTATGACCAATACCAACTAACTCCACATACCTATCATGATGAGATAATGAAGTCAAAATACTATCTTCACTCACCTTCAGCTGGCGAGATAAATCATGTGAAGTACTACCTGCCTCAACCTCATGTGATGAAGCATCTAACTGCGCCTGGTACTCTTTCTCAGCAAAGTCATGAATGCTCAATGTCTGCTAATCTCTACCAGGTATCTCACCATCCTGCACAACAACATCCTCATAATCATCATCTGAACCCACTACACTATAGTCACTGCCTGTTGTAACTATACCATCCTGAATACCTGTGGCATCACCCTTTGACAACCTGTAAACAATTGTCTCAATTTGAGTATCAAGTTGACTGTTACTATCAATCTGTGTAATATCCTTTCCCACCACCTCCTGTGGCAAAGTAGAATATGAGACCTCTACCTGGCTATCAGCTAGTTTCTCAAACTCCTCATGCAAGTTCTTGGGAATTGTGTCATCTGTCCTGTGAGAAAATATGCCAAATAGAAATCCAGTCAACTTTTCCACCTTAGCTGGGTCGGACAACATGTCATTCATTATACGGTGGTGCTCAACCAATTGTTTAGACATGTCATGGCTTATTTTCATAAGTTTATCTCGAATGTCTAAATAACCATCCTTTCTACTGTTTTGACTCTGGATATCAGTTGTCCAAGATCGTGTCCTCTGAGACTCTGTACTATACCTATCCATTCTGGATAAAGTAGAGTGTAACCCCAATAGGATATAACTTCTTCAAACACCAAGAACTAACATGCAAATGATTAGAAGTAGCATGCAACCATATATTTGGACATGCAACTAATTAGAAGCAACATGCAACCACCAAATTATGACATGCAAGATCTGGGTAGTTGTCAAAACTGACATGCAAGATCTGGGTAGTTGTGAAACTGACCTGCAATTTCTACAAACCCTCAGGCTGGCAAGATCATGGCTTTGATACCACTGAAATGTCCTTTTTCTGATTTTTGTATGATATTTCCAACCTTTAATAAAATATTTAAGATCAAACAACTAATATCACAAAGATCCTCCAAATTTCTCAAGAAACCCCAAATCGGGTATGCCAGAAATGGTGCCAAAAGCTTCACAGTTTCACCTATTATTAATAAATCTGAAAATGGAAATTTTTATAGAAATTTCAGCAGCATAAAAGCCTACAAAATGAAATTTCCAGATCTATATAGCCTTTACACAACAGCTCACAAATGTAGGACAAAAACTATGCTCATCGGGCTCCCGAAATTAACACAAAAATGCCCGAAAACACTACAAAAACACTAATAAACTATCTCAGAAGTTTAATCACATCCCAATACATATATTCAGCTCTATTTGAATAGCTTAAAGTCTGAAATACATCAGCAACCAAAACTGATATGAAATGCTCAACTAAAAACACCAAACTCATGCAAAAAACACACCCAAAAACCCACAAATCTACACTGTTCAGCACAAAGACAAACTCTGTATGAGCATGCACATGGAATGGCTTCAAACTCCCATCCTTAGCCTTCTTGGAAACCTGCAAACTCCCATTCTTGGGTCTCCTTCTCCACAGGTTTGGAAGCCTCTGAAGAATAACAAAGAATGAGCGAAAATCAAGTTCTAGAATATGCCCAAAATGCCTCCAAACCCCCTTAAAAGAGGGCATAAATGTAACTCACGTCCAATAGAGGTTAGTGAAACATATTTTAATAATAATTTTCATTTATTAGTCCAACGGTTTCCAAAGATTAACTCCCTTTTTCTGAAACTTCACTTTCTTGGGCCTGGCTTGCCTTAGCAAAGATTATTATTTTTTAATTATTTGAAAAGGGGACATGACAGGTTATATGATATATCATGTCTTTTGTGATTTTGTGCTTTGAATTTTTGGGGTTCAAGTGTCATGATATGGAGGAAAAATTTTGATGGTTAGTAAAACATAGCCAAAGAGGATCTTTTTGAACTCAAAATGTTGTGCAAGGTGTATCATTGTTTAGAAAGTAAACTCTTTATGTCAAGTATCAACAAAAGATAGTCCTATAGTAGAGTGATAAGTTATGCCAATAATCTTACACACGAAGAGAGGTAGTGCAATTGTGGAGCTCCTTGACAACAAACATGGACATAATGAGTTGGTTGAAGCAAAATTATTGTCATATGTTTTAGATACCACAACCATTGTGTAGATGTTAAGGCTTAGAAGTCATGATAGCTAAGAAGTAAGAAGGGACAGCGAGAAGAGGTTATGGCAACCATAATGCATGAAGACTATCTTCATAAAGAAAATTTCTAATAGTCAAAGACAAGAAAAAATATTTCCTTGAAGGATACATAGTTAATATAGACCAAGAATAGGTTCATACCAAGCATGGAGGTTTATAAGGAAGTCAGAAAATGAATAATCAAGAAATGAAGAGCATAACAAGATGAGATACTAATGAACCTAGATGTGGCTATCATAGTCATCCAAGAAGAATGTTGTTTTAAAATGAGCAATTATTGGAAATCATGATGATAATGGAAATACATGTAAGATTACTAGAAAAAGTTTTGCATGATAATAATGGAAATATGTGGAAATGGATGTGTTATAAGATGCTTAGGCATCTACTAGTTATTCTGAGGATTTAGGAGATGATTTTATCTTTTCCCAAGCATCTAAGGGCTTCTTAAAGCCTCTTTGGGTGAAGATATGGTCAAGGAGTAGTTTAATGCCATAATGCCACTTTGTAGAGTAGTTTGGGAGGACTAAGATAGCCAAAATTAGTTCAACCCAACCTAGAATAGAAATTGAAGACCTCTCTAAGCATTCAAGAACTCCTCTGTTGCAACAACCAGTGGATTGTTGTTGAGAAAATCTATATTGTAGCCGATGGGTAGAATAGTATCCAAACAGGTGCATGATGATTGAGTCACCCCTTTAGAAGGTATATGTACACCACTAGAATGAGAATTGTAATGATCATTGTAATCAATCATACTGAATATTGTAGCATCTTCTGCATACATGCAAATAATAAAAGGAATACTTTTGTGTTACATGTTCTTGTCTATTTAATGAATCTATTAATAAACCATTTACCCTGTATTGTAAACATTTGGTGTTGTTGCCTATAAGGACTGGGTGCTATGAATGTTGAACACATTGAATAAAGAAAGAAATAAGAATCTAGAAGATGATGGCATAAGGGTGGCATGGGAAGTATTAAACCACACATAGAAAAGTGACAGGAGGCATAGACTCTAACAACTCATCGAAGGGTACAACAGTGTTGGCACAGGAGGTGACCACGGTACCATGGGAGCATTGACGAATAGAGTGTAGTAGCCAAGTCAATAAAGGGAAAGGTTGATAGAAGAAGCCTGAGAAAGGTGAAGGGTGATCAAAGGAACAAAGGAAGAATTGGCAAACTAGTATATGCCGGGGGAATCCAGACAGAAGGGAAAGGACCAGCGTAGCTCAAAGTGTCAAAGGAACTCGAGTGTGGGGTGAACTCTTCATCCCTGATACACCTAACAAGAAGATATAGTTTGGTCAAAACAACCTAGTCCTTGAGGAAGCCTTCACGACACTCGAGAATGTAGGTGTTCGTAATGTGGGTGTTCAAAGTGGTAAGCACAAAATAATGCGAGTACAAACAATAGTGTATAACAAAAGAAAGGGAGGGTATCAATGGCCAATGGAAAGGAAAAGTTACCAAAGATCGATAGGGATGGCATGGCTAACCCAATCAGACATTACAAAACTTGCGAGATGATTTGGATAGAAAATAGAGAAAATGACCAGGACGAATGGGCAAGTCTAGCCACCCTATGAGGTGTAACAATTGATTGGTTTTCTGACAATGATCTGGCAAAGCTAAGACATGGGAAAACATAAAGAAGAAATTTATTATAGAGCTTCAAGTACTATGAGATGACAGTGAGGTAAAAACAAAAATCTACAATGCAAAATAGGGAAAAAAGGAAAAAGTGCATGTATATGCTAGAAAATTAAAAGAATTAGTAAATAAAATGGAAAGTAAGCCAGCAGACAGATTGAAAAAGAGATGGTTCATAAAAGGGCTATGACCCAAGTTAAAAAGAAAAGTGAAGATTGTACTGCCATCATCATATACTGAAGCATACAATCGAGCGATGGACTTAGATAGTGAACAAGAAATAAAAAAAATGAAGAAAAGCAGATCATCTGACTTGGATGAATCCTCTTCTAAAGATAGTAGTGGTGATGAAAAAGGTAGTAAGAAGGTCTGTGCTCTCAAGAAGGATATGATCAAGATGATGAAAAAAATTAAGAATATACAAAAAGGAAATAGTCATACTAAAGAAAATGAGTTATGATGCACAGAATGCAAGATGGAAGGTTAAACTAAGGGATCTTGTTTGAAGAATCAGTTTTGTGACATTTGCAAAATTGCAGGACATTCTACAAAGGCATTCACATTCAATATGAAAACAAGGGGGCATCAACAATTGGTCCTGACATAGGAAACATCCATGTTAGGAGGAAATGAAAACACAAACAATTATGGTGCCACCTCAGGTAGGTATAGAAACAATAGAAGGGGATAGAACAACAACACTAACAACAACAATAATAACAAAGGCTGTAGTCGAATTCAGTATGATGCAAATAGCCAATTGATGGTTTAGTGTCGAGCATGCAACTTATGGGGCCACTTTGCACAAAACTGTACAAAAATGGACACACTAAAGTTGTTATGCAGATGGCGTGCAAGAAAAAATGAAGAGGAATTCTTGGAAATCATGCGTAAACATGAAAAGTTGTACCCAGACCTGATGGAAGAAAAGAAGAGACTGGAAGAAGCACAGGTAGAAATTGAGAAAGGGATGTAGTCACAGAAATCACAAATGAAGAAGGGGAAACTACAGGTACCTCAATGAGGAACTGCACTGAATAGAACATCATAAGGCAGATATTATAAACTAAAGTGCCAGTAAAATTAAATGATCTAATCCTCACAATGCCCCAACTATTAATGGCACTCACAAACATGGCTCCTACTATTAAACTACTAGAAGAACCTAGGAAGGAGAAGGAAAGTGAAACAAGTGCAGTAGACCCAATGTTGCTAGCCCTCACATTAGAAAGGCATTTGGTGGTCATAGAAATGGGTATATTGGGAATAATCCTCTTAGACACAATTGTGGACAAAGCTTAAGGGGTAAATGTCCTACCAGAAGATACCTAAAAGAAGTTGGGACAACCAACATTGTGGCCACCCATGTTCCAATTGCTAATTGCAAACCAACATGGCATTAAACCTCTAGGGATCCCGATGGTACAACCAGTGACTATTGGAACTTAACTAATCCTACTCGAATTTGTAGTCATAGCACTAAAAAGAAGGGGATATGATGCCATTCTATGATGAGGATGGCTCGTGCAAGAAAAGGTCAAACACGATTGGAAAAAGAATACACTATCAATGGAGAGCAGAAGATAGAGATTCATTATTGATTTCCACACACAAATGGTGGGAGAAGAAGCTAGATCATCTAATTTAGAAGGAGAGGACGAAGGGAAGAAAAAGATGGAATTATATGAGGAAGGAGTCCTACGATTGGAAGGTAGATCAAAGGATGATGATCTAGATTTAGTGAACAGACTATATCACTAGATGGAGGATTAAGAACTCTTCCAAAGGTGCAACATACTAATGATAGAGGAAGAATGCAATAGAGATGGATTTCCAAAAGAATTTAGGGAAATAAAAGAAAGGAACACATAGCTGGATGAAACACCTACACATGTATTCAATAAGGAAAAGCCAATAAAATATGAAGAGGCCACAGTACAAACCATGAATTTGGGAGATGACACCAAATGAAAGAACATACTGGTAGGAGATAAATGGAATCCAGTATTAAAAACAACTACATTTAAAATAGTACGACCTTTTAGGAGAGAAAAGCAAGTACACTATAGAGACAAGCTTCAAAAAGAATTATACTATATAGACAAGCATCAAAAAGAATTCTATTTATATAGGTACATGTGGAGAGTAAAAGCAAGTATGTTTTCCACAAAATAGGGCCATACAACCTATCAGGAGTCTAAGTAAGAAAGGAAGGCAGTAAAGAAAAATAAAATGTTGTAAGACCTAGGAAGGACATTGTATGACTAGGAAAACATGACAAGAAATCACAAGTGATCCACTGTACAACTAGATAGGAGAAGCTATTGTACGTAACACATCATACGACTCAAGAGGGGAATAAGTATCATTGTATGGGTAATAACTAGCTAATGAATTAGATCGTACGGACTCAAGGAGAACATAAGTTAATGCACTATACGGCCTTAAGGAAATCACAAAGACTGTACAACAATCTGCATGTTCATAAAATATTGTACCAAAATCCAAAGAGAGCTATGACCCATGAGAAGAAGAGAAGAATAGACTGTACGGCTAGAAATTTGTAGGAAGAGACCTAGAGGTGCACCGTACAACAACTGCAAAGCAAGGGAAAAATATCGTATAGACTTGAGGCACCATAAAGACAAGGAGCTACCACCATATGACCAAGTAAATGCCTACCATATGGACCTAAGAAATACCATATGTCCAAAGAGGAGTACCATACAAACATCAAGTAGCACCGTACGAATAATAGTATGACAATAGAGGAGTGGAAGAGGCACTATACGACTTGGGAGATACCATATAGTTTGGGAGGACACCATACAGATTTAGGAGGACACTATATGGCTTTGGAAGCTAGCAAGAACACCATCATATGGCTAGGCAGAAGACACCATATGTCTAGGAAATAGGGTACCGTATGGTCAGATATTGAAGCACCATATGGCCAAGAAGCATCACCGTATGAAAGGAAACTAGGAACAAATAGGCCATACAACCATACAGACAAAGAGATACGAATGTATGGACTTAAGGAGCACAAAAGGAGTGGACCGTACGACACAAGGACAATCACATACTTTGCCATACAAGGTTAAGTGGTGATATAATAAAAGGGATCAAAGAAGGATAGAGGTATAGTAATAAAGATACCCTTTGGAGGTCATACTAGAGCATTCAAGAGGAAGGAGTGATACTCTTCAAGAAGTATGAGGTTCTAAAAAATATTTTTTTTTAAAATGTTCATAATGAGTAATGTATGATATTGAAAGGAAGGGAAAGACATAAAAAGGTAGTAAAACATAAGCTGTTGGTAGAAAGAGTATTAGATTGGAAGAAACTCGCAATAAAGGTGTGTTCTATGGAGTTTTGTGTGAGTTTGAGGGTGCTAATTTGGTCTTGGCGACCTTGCCCTATATGCAGTTGGGGCTTTGCCCTAGGATCTTGCAGGGGCACTACCCCTAGACCCCCAATCAGTGCAATTATTAGTCGTGAGAAGTGTGATCAATTGATGAGACCTCGAGCTTCTATAGGCATAGAGTGTCTATGTACCAAAGGTGGAGAGAGCATTAGAGCAAGCCTTTCGAGAAGGGTGCTACACTTTGAGGCACTTGGAGGAGGTTTTGGATGTGAGGCTATCTCGGTGGATGCATAGAGGGCTTGGGAGGAGCTGACCATCCAATTGGAGATAGTAGAGCAACACTTGGCTTAATGTACCTAGGCATTGGAAGTAGATAAGGTGGCACAAGTGGCTATCAAGGTCAAATTGGCTAAGGTGACAGTGTTGTATTAGCAGAGGCTACAGATGTAATGTGTTTTGGAGACTAGTTTGGTGCAGGTATGGGACGAACGTGAAAGTGGTGTGATAGAAATAGATCTATAGTTAGTTAGTTAATATATTATGTTTTGTTAATTGTTGTCTGGAGATGACTTTTATTTTAGGGGGGATGATGTTGTCGGGAAAATCTATATTGTAGCTAACTGGTAGAATAGTATTTGAATAGGCGTGTGACAATTGAGTCACCCCTTTAGAGAGGTATATGTACACCATTAGAATGAGAATTGTAATGATCATTGTAATCAATCATACTGAATATTGTAGTATCTTTTGCATACATGCGAATAATAAAAGGAATACTTTTGTGGTACATGTTCTTGTCTATTGATTGAATGCATTAATAAATTGTTTACCCTATACAGTAAACATGGATTGGGTCTTTTGTCCTTTACTTCTCATGGATTGTAATGCCCCCATTTTGAAATAAGATTTAATATAAAATAATAATAAATTAAAATATAAAAAATGATAAAATATAATAAAAGTTCATAAATAATAATAACATATAATATACTATAATTACAAGTCAAGGTTTTTGAAAAGTCAAGAGATATATAATGAAGCATTGTGACTCCCTCAACATAAGATATAAAAAGGAGGTAAGTTCATTTGAAAGGGGATATAGAGGAAAGAAGAAAGAGGAGAGGATGAGAACTAAAGAGGAATTAATGGAATAAGTATGAGACTTTTGAAGAGCAGCAATGATGAAAGGTTGTAACTCTTACAAATGGTAGTAATCATGAAGGGTCGTGACTCTTTCAAAGAGGGACAATTATGAAGGGTTGTGATTCTTTTGAAGTGTATCATCTATGGTGCAATTAGAATACACCATAATAGTTTGTAGTTATAATAGACTAAAAAAAAAACCCTATGAATGGGTGCATTTAGGTTAACTCATAGCCAATAGCCTTTCAAAGGGTAGTAATTATGAAGGGTCGTGATTCTTTCAAAGAAGGAAAATTATGAATGGTTGTGATTCTTTCGAAGGGTATCATCTATGGTGGAATTAGAATAGACCACAATAGTGTGTAATTATAATAGACTAAAGAAAAAAAATCCTATGGATGGGTGCATTTTGGTTAACTCATAGCCTTTCAAAGGGCATAAATTTTGAAGGGTTGTGTGACTCTTTCAAAGAGAGACAATTATGAGAGGTTGTGACTCTTTCAAAGGGTTTCATCCATGGTGCAACTAGAATACACCAGAATAGCGTGTAAATATAATAAACTTAGGAAAAAAACAATGAATAGGTGCATTTTGGTTAGCTCATAGCCAATAACCTTTTAAAGGAGAGAAATGTTGAAGGGTCTTGACTCTTTAAAATTGCTTTAATTCCAAAAGGCCGTGATCATTTCAAAGGGAGGGACATGATGAAGAGGTGTGACTCTCCCCTACATTGGAAGATATAAAGGGGAATTTTTTTATTTGAGGAGAACATCCAAGGTAGATTGACTTAGGGAAGAATATGTTACCCTCAAAAGGAAAATATGCACATATAAAAGAGAAAATTAGATTGTTATAAGAATCAATAGTCAAATAATATATATTGAGAAGAAGAAAACAGCAATAAATAAACAAAGAACAATAATCAAAATTAGAAGCATGTAAATAATAGATGCATATTCAAAATTAGACACTTCATAATCTGATTCAAACTTGTTATAATCAACATCTAATAATTTGAATAATGGCTTATGGTGTTATCACGACCTATACATTATTACCAATCAATTGTCTTTATATATTATCTACAATTTGGTATGGATACACATATCAATAATCAATGGTAAACTTCCATTAATACAGAAAGAAGATGTAAGGGGAAGAGTAGCCATGAGGATTGTCATCTATAAAGGGACCTTAGATGGATGTCCATGTTGCCGGCCACCTAGGCCACTCATTCCAAAGTTATGCTCTTGGGCTTGGATAGGACAATCAAGGTCACTAAATTTTAGGAGATGAAGCATGAATAAGGAAAGTAGATATAAGCACCCCATTACTACAAAGGCAATGAGAACCAAAGTTTACTCTTAGGATTACTATGCAATGGGTTTAGGTGGATTTTGCTTCTTCTCTACTATGTTTGAAATGATGCTATAGATATTCTATAAATCTCACGTATTATGGACTAACCCTAATAATGGTTATATATATTATACATGCAAACCTGCTTCTTATGTTATGATTGCTATCTACTCTAGAATTTCACCCTTCCCTAAGCATCTAAATACTTAGTGATGCAAGAGCATCTTGGGTGTAAGGGAAATCTTGCATCACGAAAAAATATTTCTATTTCCAATTTTCTACTTTTGTGTGTTTTGAATAAGGGCTATTCTTGTACATAGTTGTTATTTGTGGGACCTTGCTAATTTTAGTAAGTTGTATTATGTGCTTATATTGTTCTAATCTCATATGTGGAGGTTCATCTTCGACATATCACCCTTCTAGATGAGTTTTATTTTCATATCATATGTATTGGTGCAGTTATTGCAGATTTTTGGTATGAATTTTGGCTATCCAAACTTCAAGTCTAGCAATGAAGGCCTAAATGGCTTCAAAACAAGGCAAAACCACTATAGATTGCCAGCCGAGGATTTTGGAATGCGTTTATAATAGCCCATCGGGTGAATGGTTTGCTAGTTATGGTCTCCAAAAGTGGACCCATTTGAAAATGTAATTTGTAAATTATTTTGAGATGATCTTATGTAATAAAGCATAATGAAATGATATAATATGAGGTTGGTCAGCCTCAAGGGTTAGGGCTTAGTGTCTAGAACCTTCTTGGGCAGTTAAAAGTGCCTATATAAGGAAGACCTGTAGGTTGTCTAGGATAGTTTTGGGTGATTGTCCCAGCTTTTTCTTGCAAACTATTGTAAGGAAGGTGTCCATGTGGGTTTTCATATTGTAATTCTACAATTCCACATTTGTGGCAATCATAAGATGCCCATATTTTTTTCTCTTAGTTTATGTTTTTCTCTATTTCTATTGTTTGTTATGGTATTAAGGAGAGTGCCCTTCATCACTTAGAATTTATGGAGGACATGAGATCAATCAAAGTGTGGGTATCCTATAACTTGACTGAACCTCCAAATTCTAGGCAAGTTCCAATTGGATTTTATATAATGAATCACCTAACTAATGAAAACTAAGAAAAGCTTATTAGGAAAAGGGATAGAATATGACCATTTAACTGAAAAATGCATAAACAAACAAGGGTGATACAACAATACAATTTGAATGAACTAATATCCTCCTAAGAACAATTTGATAGCTTACAACAACCTAGACATAGATACAATTTCTAATTATATACTTTGCACATAAGTATTTTAGAGGAAGACTTAGAATCTAAAAATATTAAAAGGAATTAATCACAGTTAATATATTCAAATAATTGATACAACCCATGACCTGTGCTCAATAGTTCAAGTCACAATTAGATGCAAAATGAGACATAATCTTAAAGTTTCCTATAAGAAACACGAGAAAATAACATCAATCATTGCTAAAGCATACAAGTATGACTCTAGAAATAGATCCAAACAATGTTGTATAAGCTCTTGCTAACTTTGAAAATACATGATCCAAGTCTAATATAGTAGTTATAATGATAAGCACAATGCAAAAAATGCAAAGGCTTGCTCTCCAATGAATGAATAATAAAGTACAATATGAGATCTATATCAAATAATTCTCTAGCTGATCATAATTGCCCCTATAAAGCTAGAAACCTACTTGGGTTAGATAGAATCTAAAACCCATGAAAAAAGGTCCTCTAATTGTTTCAAATAGTTACCATCATGCCTCAAACTCCCATTCATAAAGCCCCTATGATGACAAGTCAAACTGACTCATCAAACCTCCTAGAAATGACTCAAAAAGGTCTCCAATTACCATTGAAAGTCTTCAATAGGTGTTGACACTTGGCTCAATAACCCTCATGGAAGCTTGCAGTTATATCCCATACCTAGGAGAGATAAGATTATGCATAGGAAGAAAACATGTAAGTAATAAAATCCTTGATGTGATAATGGTTCCTTTTAATGTGCTAGTATATATTTCTATTTTATGCAAGTGTATAACATGGTAGTAACATAGAATATTTGTGCATGAGGTGAGGTATTTCCTTCATTGCTTAGATCCATTAGATCTAATCCATTTTCTATGTTCTTTTTATTTCGTGTTTATCCATTTTCATAGGATAGGAAAATGTATTAGCATTAAAGGCTATGCTCAGCCATTGTGTGAGAGGTATTTACATTCAACATGTTCATTTCATTTTATTAGTTATAAATATCATTTGATGATTAATACAAAGGATATTTTGACTTTACACTTTTGTTCATATTGAAACATGATTTGCAATAAATATTAACTGAATGCAAATATATAAGTTGTGTACCTTGTACAAGCACTCGTGCAATGTTTAGGACAAAATTTTAACATGTGTAAAAATTTAGTAACAATTGCATTATTCAAATCCATAGTTGCACTATTTTAGGGGACATTTTACTTGGTAAGATATAACTCTAACCCTGATTTGCTCCGGTTGTGATTTTTAGGACAAAGACAAGAGGGACCATGAGGATTTCCATCTCGGTAGGGACCCCCAATGGATGTTCATGTTTCCTACCACTAGGGCCAAGAGGGCCAAAGTTATGATCTTGTGCTTAGATAAGACAATCAAGGAACTTTAATTACAACCTATTGTTTGAATTTATAATGAATGCTACTAAATCTTAGTAGATGAAGCATGGATAGGGAAAGTAGATACAAGCACCCCTCCAGGTAAGGACCCCAAGTTGATGTCCATACTGCCTACACATAGGGCCAAGGAGTCCAAAGTTTCACTTTTGGGCGTAGTGTTGGATGGCTTTGAGTGGACCTACTATGTTTCTTCTCTAATTTTTTTGCAATGATTCTATATATATTCTATCATGTCACTTAGGGATGCCCCCCAATAATAATTTGATCTATCTTAAGAATAAGGAAATCCTAGAAACATAGAAACTCAAAAACACATCCCTTGGTTGTCCCATAGTACTAATATTTGAGTTTTAATAAATTGTTTAACATTTACTCTTATGTGAACTCTAAATTTAAATTATTTAACACAAATATTCTTTGTTAAGGTTTTTAATGCATACAAGCATATCTTCTCCATGATTTCATTTGAATATTTAAAAATTCCCTTTTTTTTGTATAGAAAACTATTTTGGGAAAAAAACCATCCCAAAGACCCATTTCCATGGGCCCCATCTTGGAAACTCGAAGTAACTTAGAGATTCTATGAGCTTCATGTGTTATGGATGAACCCAAATAATGGTTATATATATTATGCACATGTATTTATCTCTCATGATTGCATGATTTAAATCCAAAATTACATTGTTTGAGGAGATATTTTACTTGGTAAGATGTAACCCAAAACCTAATTTGTTGCCATGTGGTTTTTAGGGAAAATTAGAAAGGTGCCCCACGTGTTATTTTAAAATGTGAGGTTTATGGTTGTCATTGATGCCAACATCCTTATCTCAACCTGTGGTGTGTTGGTGACAGTTTACTAACATCTTGGTATTTGTTTGGTCTATCAATTAATTAAATATTGAATATCTTTCATGGATTGCCTTTGTATCAATGATGTGTGTGTTACCATTGGTTGAGAATTAATTATCTTATCATTTTTTGCCTTGGTGATGGCATGCGTTATTCTAGTGGATTATATTTTTGGGTCAATCATTTGTGTTTGTTCGATTTCAGTACTAAGAGCTTTTTCCAGCACGTTCGATCATAGCAATTGGTACCAAAGATTGTTGTGACATGTTTCTATGGTCAAGAATCAATGTATTGTTCGAAGTGACATGACCTATCTCAAATTTTTGGCATACATCCAATATAAATCCTTTCAAGAGGGGATGTATGAAGTCCATGAATTCCAATTTGTATATTCGATTCATGTGTTTCTTGTTTCTTATATGCGAGCTATATGTGGTGCAAGTGTGAACTTACTCAATTAGTTGTCTTAAGGAGGTCTAGAGTGTAGTAGGCTATAACTATAGAGGTTTGACAACTTTATTCTATGGTAGCCCATACCTCATCTATCATATACTAGCTATAAGCTTATTGGGAATGAGCCTTATTCTATCAACAATAAGCCTTATTCTATTCCTAGGGTGTGGCTATCTTGGTAATGAAGCCTACTAACATAACCCTTTTAATATTCCAGTAAGCATTTCAAGCAGTTGGCCTTGTTGTACAAAATCACCTTAATTGATGTCACCATAATTGGTGTTTTTTCATTTCATGAAAAATAGCTTTTCTATGGTTTTTCCAAGTTTGGGTTTTCTACATAAATCCTAATGTTAATTGTGTTGGTGTTACTATACTTTCGTACTTACCTTTGCACTGGTGATTTTACTGTGCTATTTTAATGTTCTTATTCAACAAAGAATTTTGTTTGCAATTATTATCTTGCATGCCTGATGTTAGATGATCTATTACAAATGCCAAGAAGTTGATTGTATAGTGAATGGGCTTGGATGTATGTCATGTCAATTCCAAGTGGCCATATGGTTGGTAAGAATGATCATAAATGGTCATAATGGAGAATATCAAAACAATATTAAAATATGCAATTTCAATATTAAAGTCATATAACACATTTCAAAAGCTAATGATCTTTCAAAACAACTTTTGGGTCCTTCCCCCAGGTAAGATTTTTTTTGTGAAATTATTATAAACCCTTATTTGAATAAATTAATTTAAAGTATTTCATTGTGTAATGATTTGTAATGATTTATTAAAAGATCAACCATGATAAACTTTATATGCATCCATTATTTTGGGACTAAGAAAACCTCATTGGTTTTCTGCACACAACACGTTATATAAGTTAGAGAGCACATAAAAATTCATCTAAACCATAAGAATTTGAGATAGTAACCTTTAAAAAAAATAGAAGAGAAAAAGTTTTTGGGAAAAAATGGATAACACAATTGACCTCAATATCCAATCCTATGTTGAAAGTTTTTGTAAAACCTCTTCTAAGAATTTCAAATATGATGGTGGAAGTTTACGTGACTTGCTCTGACTCTTTAAAAACCTGTCAATTCACTATGACACTCTACCACAAGATATATAGGTACGTAGTTATATACATTTTAAAAATATTATGTTTTAGTTTAAATATTTTTTGTAAATAACTTTTGAGGTTTGAAATTTGAATGTAAGACAAAGATGGTTTGTCATGAGGCCTTCTGGAGTACTTGAGCATTTTAGTAAAGTATTTCTGAATTTTGTTTTGCAATTTTTAGAATTATTGAATTATAGTAAAAGGGTGAAGACACTTTTATTCATTATTTTATGCAATAAGTACATTACAAAATTTCAACCGATTTAATACATGTAAATTTTGTTGTGAGTTGTTTCATAGTTGGATATTACTATTTATGTATCACTCATAGATAGAGAAATTAAACAATAATGTCACATCTAATTTTTATCTGCATATGACATTGATAGATATTACTACTTATGTATCACTCATAGATAGATAAATTAAACAATAATGTCACATCTAATTTTTATCCAAATATGACATTGCTATGAAACAACTCACAACAGAATTTACATGTATTGAATCAGTTGACAATTTGTAATGTAATACATAAAACTATCTTCACCCTTGCAATATGATTCAATGATTTTGAAAATTGAAAAAAAAAAATGAAAATACTTTATCAAAATACTCAAGTATTCTAGAAGGTCTCATGTCAAACAATCTCTGTCAGCCATTCAAATTTCAAGCATCAAAATTTATTTACAAAAAATATTTAAACTACAACATAAATTTATTAAAATAAAATATATTTATTTTGAAAATGCATTTAACTACGTACCTGTATATCTTTTGGTAGAGTATCATAGTGGATTGACAGTTTCTAAAGAGTTGGAGCAAGCCATATAAACCTCTACCATCATATTTAAAATTCTTAGAAGGGGTTCACCCAAAAATTCATTGTAGGATTGAATATTGATGTCAATTCATGTTATCCATTCTTTCCCAAAAACCTTGGGTCTTCTATTTTTGAAAGAAGTTACTATGTTGAATTTATTTGATCCAAATGAATTTTTATGTGCTCTCCAGCCTCCATCATGTGTTGTGTGAAGAAAACACATGAACTTTTCGTCATCCCAAAATAATAGATGCATATAAAGTTTATCTTTTTTGATCCTGAAAATACTTTAAATTTATTTATTCAAATAAGGGTTTATCGTAATTTCACAAAAGAATGTCTTACATTGGGGAAGGATCCAAAAGTTGTTTTAAAAGATTATTAGCTTCTAGAATGTGTTGTGTGACTTTCATATTGAAGGGATGTATTTAACTACATACTTGTATATCTTATGGTAGAGTATCATAGTGAATTGATATATTTCTAATTAGTTGCAACAAGTCACACAAACCTTCACCATGATTTGAAATTCTTAGAAGGTGTTCACCAAAAACTTCATTATAGGATTGAATTGATATCAAGACATGTTATTCATTCTTTTCCAAAAATCTTTGGTTATCTACGTTTAAAAGAGGTAACTGGGTGAAAGTAAAAAGTTGTGTCACCTTTTAGGTTGACTAATCAGAACAACTAAATTTGAGTATTTCTATCTAAAATCAATTTTTTTCAAACATATGATCTTGTTAAATTTATTCTAGCTAAGTTATATATGGTCTCATACCTTTCCAACTAGAAATGTCTATTAAATGCATGTTTTATAGTAGATAGTATCAAATTACCAAAGAAATTAAATTATTTCAGAAAAATGACATTTCAATAACTCTTACTATTTTTTATGATATTTTTTTAATAACATATGAACACCATTTTATAGAGCTCATAGTCAAGAATATTCTCATATAGAGTTCATAGTGTTTTAATTAGATATAATATATTGTAATTAAAACAATTCTACAAGTATTTATTTTAACACTCAAGAAGATGTCGATTTTGAGAAAGAAAAAAATAGTAAATCATATCAGAAAATTTAAAAAATATATAACATTCTAGAGGAGAGAGTCCTCTTCAAGAATCTATAGTTTTCTTTTGGTTGGAATAGATTTATTTTCAAAAATGTGGTGGGAGATAAAAACTACCGATTTGAATAAGTTGAAATTTGAATCGTTATAAAAAAGAAAATATAAGTCTAAAGTCAATTTTTTTTTAAAATTGTTCTAGCTACATATATTATCTATAGCATAATCTGAGATCAAAAGGAAATAAGTTTCTTTCCTTGTAGTTGTGTGGTGGGAATTAGGCCCCTAATTTTCAGCATTTTTCAGCAACTAAAAAATTATCATTAAAAAATAGGAAAATCTATCATTTCTTTTTGCAAATAATTATTAAAAATTATAATCCTAAACTTCGTCTATTTCTACACATTTCATTAGTTTACTTCATTTTCAAATTCTAAATAATAATACAAGATTTATGTCATTGAAGTTGAATAGTTATACTTTTGTTAGCCTTTTCCTTTGTAAAAGGGTGATATGGGCTTGTACTTTTACCCAATTATGTCGTATTCTTTTGGTTCAAATGATTTTTTGTGTACTCTCCAATGTCTATCATGTGTTATGTGAAGAAAACAAATGGACTTCTCTTCATCCCAAAATAATAAAGGCTTATAAAGTTTATCTTGGTTGATCCTGAAATATTACACAATTAAATACTTTAAATTTTTTTTATTTAAATAACGGTTTATAATAATTTCTCAAAAAAATGTCTTACGTTAGAGAAGGACCCAAAAGTTGTTTTGAAAGATCATTAGCTTCAGAAATGTGTTGTAAGGCTTTAATATTGAAGAGAAGTATTTAAATATATACTTGTATATCTTTTGGTAGAGTATCTTAGTGAATTGATAGATTTCTAAAGAGTTCAAGAAAGCCACGTAAACCTCCACCTTCATATTTGAAATTCTAAGAAGGGGTTCATCCAAAAGTTCATTATAGGACTGAATATTGATGTCCATTCATGTTATCCATTCTTCCACAAAAGTCTTTGGTCTTCTATATTTAAAAGAGGTTACTATGTTGGATGGTTCAGATGAATTTTTACGTGCTCTTCATCCTCTATCATGTGTTGTGTGAAGAAAACCAATGGACTTTTCTTCATCCCAAAATAATGATGCATACGGAGTTTATTTTGTTTGATCTTGAAATAAAACATTACACAATAAAATATTTTAAATTCATTTATTCAAATAAGGGTTTATAATAATTTCACAAAATAATTTTAACACTGAGAAGGAACCAAAAGTTGTTTTAAAAGATCATTAGCTTCCAGAATGTGTTGTATGACTTTAATATTTAAGTCATGTATTTAACTATGTACCTATATATCTTTTGGTAGAGTATCATAGTGAATTGATAGATTTCTAGAGAGTCGGAGCAAGCCACATAAACCTTCACCATCATATTTGAAATTTTTAGAAGGGGTTCACCTAAAAATACATTAAAGAATTGAATATTGATGCCAATTTGTGTTATCCATTATTTCCCAAAAATCTCTGGTCTTCTATTTTTAAAAGATATTACTATGTCAGATTCTTTTGGTTCAGATGATTTTTTATGTGCTCTCCAACCTCTATTATATGTTGTGTGAACAAAACCAATGGGGTTTCCTTCATCCCAAAATAATAGATGTATATAAAGTTTATGTTGGTTAATACTGAAATAAAACATTACACAATAAAATACTTTAAATGTATTTATTAAAATAAATGGTTTATCATAATTTCATAAAAAATATATTACATTGGGGAAGGACCCAAAAGTTGTTTTAAATGATCATTAGCTTTTGAAATATGTTGTATAACTTTAATATTGAAGATAAGATAGATAAGATAAGATAAAATAATTTTATTAATGTCCAACAAAAGACCACAACATGGGTCTATGGGATTGGAATCTTACACCAAGAAGATACCAGACAAACAGAGCACCAAATGGTGTCCACAAAAGAACAAGTACAACAAATAAAGAAGAAAGTAGGAGACATCCTGGAAAAGATTAGGTATCTATCCTCATAGGGAAAAATTCCAACAATGACTAATCTAGGCGGCTACCAGAGGCACTATAATGAGGCCAAGTGCTACAAGAGGAGTGCCACTGGTGAAGAGGTCCACTACAAGGTCTCACAGATCTGGAATGACCCATGTTAGGGAAACTGTATAGTCGCTTCACACCCTGAGCCAAAGCTAAGGGTGAGAAGAAGGTCATAATAAGTTGTGCTTGGGTTTGACTCTTGGTAAATGATAGCTATAAAGTATGGTCACGAAGCTATAAGGACTCATAGGGATAGAGCAAAATGCAATGCTGATTTGTGTACCTAAAAAATCCAAGAGGGATCTGCAATCTCTAAATAGACAATAAAATCTCCCACTAATCTCATAGTATATGGAGCATCTAAAAAGGAAATGGATTTTAGATTTTGTCTCTACTAAGGTACAAAGTTTACACACTCGATCTTCTCTAGCAATATGGTGATTGGCCTAGATCTGGAGTCTATGTGAGCCCACCCTTAAGGAGCCAAGGGAGATACGCAGGGCATGTGTCCAATATCTGTGTAAGTACTAAGGGAATACAATAATCCCATCCTGAATATCTAAGAAGTTCTTAGTGTAGAAAGCCATCCTTGGATGTAGTCCCCCTAGAGGATCAACCCAAGTCCCTATAATATACTACCTATAGATGTCAAGTCTGACATGCTCATTCAACTCCTACCAAGAGGGGAGTAGATGAGAAGGAGCATCCAATGAGAACTGGTAGGGAGGGAGATAGTCAATGTCGATCCTAACTGATCTCAACAGGATAGTAGTCTAAGCATACCAATAGTGGGCTCTAGTGGCTAGATTGGAGTCTGCAATAGCAATTAAGGAGCAATAGGCTAAGTAAGGGTATCTATGTTGGCCTTTAACCAAGTTTGCAAATCCACAAAGATGGTGGAGAAACCAAATAAAGTAAAAAATGGCTGCAAGCCTGAATGGGTGAGCTTAAAACTCATCCAAAAGAACACTATAGGGGGTAGAGATATGAAATTTGATCATCCAACGGAGGAGCAGAGTTTGGGTGTGCTTGATCATGGCCCAATCCAAGTCTAAAAGACAAGGATCCCAAACCACCAAACAATAGAGCACTATGGGTCTTACTAAGGAATCAAGGAGGGATAGCTTAGACGATGTGTCTTAAAAGTGGTGTCTGAAGCACTATCTCTTAAGCATGGAAAGGGAACCCAACCCTTCACTAATCTAAGGCTAAATGGTTGATCTCAAGATGAAATGAGATTTAGAAAACTTAACCCAAGGTATTTGTAAGATGATGTAATATCAACTTCTCAGCCCTGGAAGTGAAAATGGAGATGTGAGGTCTTTAGACCATTGAAGACCATAACACAAGTCGTTTCAAGGTTCATGACTAGCTATCTCATGTCGCAAAAAGATGTAAGTCTATCCAAAAGCCTCTGAAGACCCTCAGGAGAAGAAGCAAGAAGAACCACATCGTTAGTAAACAGAAGGATGGAGACCAATACCTAGTGAAAATGACAACCATCACTTGGAAGTGAGGAGTCATTAACAAAAGCTTCGAGCTCATCAATGTTGATCCTAAACAATGTGGGTGAGAGAGGGAAGCCCTGGTTCACCCCAATGGTGCTCTAGATAGGGTTAGAGAGGCTCTCTATGGTCCTGAGTCTACCGATCATTATCTCATATAACCTCATGATAGTCGTTAGTAAGATCTCAGAAATACCAATATCTTTAAGTCTCTAAAAAAGGCCGCTCTAGGGATGGAATCAAAAGCCTTATGAAAATACACAAAACAATAGTAGACTTTCTTTGAGTGGTTCTGAGCCTCCTCGATAATAGCCCATAGTGTAAAGATATGATCCATGGTCTGCTAGTCTACCCTGAATCCTGCTAAACCATTAGCCCTACAATTCATCTTGTCAAGCTCAATGGATACAATAGTATTCAATTTTGTAGCATAAATTTTGGCAAATGTATACCTAATCATGATGGTCCTATAGTTTTCAGGATCAGAGGCCAACCCAGACTTATGGATTGAGTAAATAATGTGTCTTAACCATGAGTCCAAAAAACCAAAACAAATCACTATATTAAAGAGTGTAGAGAGATAAGGGCCCAAGATTGTGGTATCGAGCTTGAAGAGCTTGGCCTAAAAACCCTCCTCATTAGCCATCCGCTGCATCTCATAAGTCTAATTGCCTCATAAATGTTGGAGGTCAAGAACAAGTGACAATGGGGGTTGGGCTGTGAAGGGGAGGAAGCTAACCCGAGATGTCATAAAACGTGGAGACATGGGAGGCAAGGAGGCGAAGGTTGGGGGTGGATTGGGTTGGCTATGTTGGGGGAACATGATGCACCAAAACAACTTGGGATACTAAATAATCATGTCATAGAGGGATTTGCCTTGTGAAACAATAAATAACTGCTTCTTATGGTGAAGAAAGCATTTGTAAGAGAGTCATAAATTAGTGAAAGTATCAAAATGAGTATCAAAAACCAAGCGCAAGGTGCAGTGGAAAGTTTTATAGGTATCATCAAACCATTGGTTCATGGGGTAAGTATTCCATTGAACAGATCTAGGAGTGTTGGGAATGGAGTAGTGGGGGATACAAAGGAGAGCCGACTCCCAAATCACAGTGGCTAGTGAGTGAAACATGGTGGATAGTTGACTATGATCTGTGAAGCTAGTGGGATAGAGGAATCTTCTTAAATGAAAAATGAAGAGGTCTTGATCACTATCCTCAAAATAGAAATGGGTATGGGGGCGGATTCTAGGCAGGGTGACTAGAGATGAGTGGTAGAGGGTGGGAAGAAACATTAACTGAAAGGCTAAGGAGGACATGATCAGCCAAGGGAAGATGAGAGATAGTAAAATTTTAGATGGAGGGGAGGAAAGAAGCAACAACGAGGATATAATCAACCACGCTCACACCCCCACTATGAGGCAAACACATAAAAGGCTTAGAACCCAAGAAGCAATTTAGAATCACTAGGTCAGAGGACTCATAGAACTGGAGAAGGTGGTGACCATATCAAGTTAGAGGCCCACTGTGATCCTCGGACAATCATTGAAGCCTCATACTAGTAGGATCCCTCTCTATAGTACAAATCAAGTCAGACAAATGGTCATACTGGGGCTTTGGAGATCTTTAGTCTACGCAATAAAATCTCCTAAGATGATGATGTCACCCATAGCCCCAAACTTGGAGATGCTCTTGAATAGGTCTATAAAAGGATTCTTGTCCTTAGCACTATGCATGGCATAAGTTGAGGATGTTAGTGGAAAGTAACATATGACAATGAAGATATCTCTTTGATGGTGACTAGAGCCTACAACCCAGATCCACATAAATTTGGCATGAGTGTCAGAAAGAACCAATGTGATAGTACTAAATAGATCATCTCTAATAAAGCAAGCAACCCCACCTAAACCACACACACCACCTAAAGCACAAACATCTTCTCTACAAACTGAAAGCCAATGATACCATGTATAACTCGGAAGGGGTTGAATAGGAATTTCATGAGTCTTGGTAACAACCAACAAATCAACAGATGTAACTGCATCATGAAGTAAGCTTGGCAAAGACCACAGGGGGTTATTTCCATTCAAATAGTTGACAAGTAGAGAGCCAATGGGGGGCTTATACCTGCCAAACTATTGGTGCTCAAACTGTCATTTGGCTTAGGTATGTCTCGCATCCCAACCATTCGAAGGTGAGTCACAAATAACTGCTTTTAGATTCCTTATTACTACCCATTTCCCATTACTCCTTGCTTCAATCAGAAGACTACTAGAGTGATTTAATTCAGCTACCTATGATTTTGTGAGGTCCTCGTCAAGAAATATCTTTGTGGGAAGAAGGAAGAGCTTCTTCTTTTCCCTAAGAGCTTGTAATTGATTAGCTAGTGAGAGAAACCTAAGAAAAAGGGTACCATCATGTCCAAACCATGCTTTGTCTAATGTAATATTGGAAATACCTAGTTTCTCACTAAGAAATGAGTAGCCTATAAGGAGAGGGTCAATGGAGGATGGAGAAAGACCTCTAACCTGAAGGTTGAGTTCTTGGAAGCACCTAACCTGGTCTTTTACCAACTTCTCTTGGACAATTTTTTTGAACTCTAATAGAGGTGTAGTGCTAGGGTTTTTGCAAGTGGAGGTCCAAGATTTAATTTGCTACTTTTTTTTAGTCAAGAGAGATGTTTTTTTATTAACGAGCTCAGTCTACTTATCCTTGAGGTTTCCAATATCCCCAAAGTCTTTAGTAATGGAGCTAATATCTTTTGTAATGCTTGTTGTTTGTGTGGTAAAAGTTTCAGAGAGGTCTTGAATTTGTGAAGAATTAGCCACAACCTACTGGTTCAAGTCATTTAATGATTTAGATAGGGAGTGAATTGTGTTTTCGAGAGTTTGGTTCACTGATTTGAACTTCTGCAATTGTACTAAGAGACCATGGGAAACTATCGAGAGAGAAAGATTTGTGACTTTTAGAGTTGCATTATCCTTCTCTAATAATTTCAAGTGATCAACTATCTATTGAAATGTTGTTGGATTGGGTGGGGGGATCCATGATTCAAAATAATACTAAGCAGTACTTGAATAAACAATACTAAGTAGTATTTGAATAAACCAAAGCAGATATGATATCAACCATTTTTTAAATAGTTCACATGCAATATGGTCTTGATATCTAGGTACTGTGGGCAATATGCTTGGAGAGGTATATTTTCAAACACTTGATCATCAACCAGAGAAAGTGCCAACAACTGGTGTATCGGCTTCTCTACAGTTCAATGGCTTTGCACATGGTACTGGCATGATGTATGCTCACGACAAGGGCTCCTTTGCTTCTCCATTCCTTGCTTGCACATGACATAGGCTCCTTGTCTGTTCATGACAAACAAAGGATTTCATGAAGGCACTTGTATTTAACTACATACTTGTATATCTTATGATAGAGTATCATAGTGAATTGATAGATTTCTAAATAGTTGTAGCAAGCCATGTAAACCTCCACCATGATTTGAAATTCTTATAAGGGCTTCACCGAAAAATTCATTATAAGATTGAATTGATGTCAATTCATGTTATCCATTATTTCCCAAAAACCTCTAGTTTTCTATTTTTAAAAGATGTTACTATGTTGGATTCTATTAGTTCAAATGAATTTTTATATGCTCTCCAACCTCTATCATGTGTTGTGTGAAGAAAACAAAGGGACTTTTCTTCATCCCAAAATAATAGATGCATATAAAATTTATCTTGGTTGATCTTGAAAAAAAATATTACACAATAAAATACTTTAAATTTATTTATTCAAAAAAGGGTTTATAATAATTTTACAAAAAAAGTGTCTTAAATTGGGGAAGGATCCAAAAGTTGTTTTGAAAGATCATTAGCTTCCAGAATGTGTTGTATGACTTTAATATTGAAGGAATGTATTTAACTACGTACCTATGTATATTTTGGTATAGTATCATAGTAAATTGATATATTTCTAAAGATTTTTAGTAAGCCACATAAACCTACACCATCATATTTGAAATTCTTAGAAGGGGTTCACCCAATAATTCATTATAGGATTGAATATTGATGTCAATTAATTCTATTCATTCTTTTCCAAAAACCTCTAGTCTTTTTATACTTAAAAGAGGTTGCTCTATCAGATTCTTTTGGTTCAGATGAATTTTTAAGTGTTCTCCAACCTCTATCATGTGTTGTGTGAAGAAAATCAATGAATGTTTCTTCATCCCAAAATAATAGATGCATATAAAGTTTATCTTGGTTTATCCTGAAGTAAAACATTACACAATAAAATATTTTAAATTCATTTATTCAAATAAGATTTTATAATAATTTCACAAAAAAAGTCTTACATTGGGGAATGACTCAAAAGTTGTTTTTAAAGACCATTAGCTTCCAGAATGAGTTGTATGACTTTAATATTGAAGGGATGTATTTAACTACACACCTATATATCCTCTGGTGGAGTATCATAGTGAATTGAAAAATTTCTAAAGAGTCCGAGCAAGCCACATAAACCTCCACTATCATATTTGAAATTTTTAGAAGGGTTTCACCCAAAATTACAAAAAAGGATTGAATATTGATGTCAATCCATGTTATCCATTCTTTCCCAAAAACCTATGGTCTTCTATTTTTAAAAGAGGTTACTATGTTAGATTCTTCTGGTTCAGATAAATTTTTATGTGCTCTCCAACCTCTATCATGTGTTGTGTGAACAAAACCAATGGGGTTTTCTTCATCCCAAAATAATAGATGCATATAAAATTTATCTTGGTTGATCTTGAAATAAAACACTCCATAATAAAATACTTCAAATTTATTTACTTGACTAAGAGTAGATATTAATTTCACAAAAAATGTCTTACATTGAAGGACTCAAAAGTTATTTTAAAAGGTCTCAGCTTTTAGAATGTGTTGTATGACTTCAATACTGAAATTGCATATTTTAATATTGTTTTGACATTCTCTATGACTTCTCCTGAAGGGATGGCCCCCTAATTAAGCAATAGTATATTAGAAGGCAGAGACTAAATAGGTCAATTTTTTAAGTTTTTGAATCTAAACTAAACCTTGTTACAGAAGAAAAGAATATGCACTGGTAGCTTCCATGTCATTTTAGAGGGGTATAGAATGCACTGACAGCTTCCCTGCCATTTTAGTAAAGCATAAACCACAAAGTTTTTGTTGCATGGAGAGAGGATAGATGTGCTTGCAACACAACATATGTTAGCCAAAGGAAATAGTTTTCATGGAAGGAAATATCATAATGAAAAAGTTTTTTTTTAAGATGACTACTTATATAACAACTGGCAACCAAAATTGGTGGTGATTATTGAAAACAATGTATGACACATGTCACTAAAATTGTGGCTTATGTGGATTAAGTATCATCATCTTTAGGAGAAAGGTAAGTGGAATGTTGAGGTCAAAGCCATGCCTAAGCCAAAACCTATAGTCCTTGAGAGGAAACTTACAGATGGTAAGAAGCACAACCAAGAACACCCAAACTACTTTGATTTATTCATTGACGATGTTGAAACAATTGTCACTCTACAAAATTTGTATTTATCTCCACGTTTTGTTCTTGCTACTTTTTCATTTTTCTTTGGCTATTTTGTTTTGAGTCAACTACTTGTTTAATTGATATTTTAGTTTTTCATTGTTAAGACTCACTTAAAACATCTTCTAGGGCCCATAATATTGGAGATAGATAATTAGTTAGTTCCCAAAAATATTTTTAAAAATCTTCTAGGGGCCATAATATTGACATGTTCTGATTATTTCTTTTATTAAATTTGTAGCTTTTGGTCTTATCTCATATGCTATGCTTTGTGCAAATAATACACCATTATTGTTGACAATGAAAGTAAATGAATCGTGGTGAGCATGAGGTTTGGCTCTCCTTTGTGAGAGTGTATTCCATTACAAAATCTTTATGAGATAACATAATAGTTCTCTTTAATTTTTCATGTGTATAGAAAGTTTAAATCCCATAAAAGTTTATTTTCTTCACTTGGTGGTTAACACCTCCTTCAGGATTCACAACATGGCTTAAGTGTGTCTCATGGATCTGGGTAAGTCTCATGTTTGTAACATTCATTGATAGCTCGAGCTTTTGGCGCAATGGAAAACATACCAACAATTGGTATTAGAGTCTTGGGTCACAGGTTTGAATCTTGGCAGGTCTCCTTCATTCCATCCATGCAGAATCCTTAGCTAGTGCTGAGCGGGAGATTGTTGATTTGGTGGTCAACACCTCCTTTAGGATTTGCAACATGGCTTAAGTGTCTCTTATGGATTTGGGCAAGTTTGGTGTTTGTGACATTTGTTGATAGCTCGAGCTTTTGGCACAATGGAAAACATACCAACATATTCTTAGTGGGTGTGATATCTTTGGTTGAACTTAAATCTATGTGGAAGTAGGAAGAAATTTTCATTTCATGCTTTTGGTTTATATTATTAGTATGTACTTGGTAAACACTCTCTTTCAAATCAAGGTTGATTAATATCACAAGAGGGAAAACAAGTCATTTATTCTAACATCGATATAATATGATTAATAATATAATATTATAATATCTTATGTCATACAAGTTGCATCGTGGTGGCTATTATAATATATTTCAAACAATAATATGCACAATATGTTGAGAGGCGCCTATTTTCATCAATTTGTTTTTGGTTGGTAAAGGGCCAAGTCCAATAAAATAAAATGATAAGGGTTTGTGGGATTTACTTTTTATTCCCCTTTGTGATTTCTCCATCTGATCTTGAATCTTTCTACACAAATTGTCAAGACACATTTTAGATATCTAAATAGTTGTATGATTATACTGATGCCACAAAGTGTTTCTGAATTTTCTATTATTTGCTTTTATTTTCTAGTATCACTTTGCCTTTTTAAGAATAATGAGGTTTCATATATGGTTTATATTAATATTTAGGCTCAAACAGAACTTTTCTATGGCAATTACCATGTTACAAGTAATTGTTTAGTGCCTATTATTAGTCACCTTTTATCTTATATTATACTTTAATCCTACATTTTTTTGAAATATGATATGCATGTGCTTATTAAAGTGATTTTTTTTCTTATAAACAATCCTTGATACATTTTTCCTTTTTACATATTATAGTGATGTAAATCATTCATACACAATTGAATAATATGATATTGTCATCTTTTGTCTTGTATCACTTTATAAGTTAACATCTATTTTTCTACCCTTGTTTGATCTAGACTACCTATAGAAATTTGAATACTCATTAGTGTCCAAAGTTGTAACATACCAATTTACTAAGCTGGAAAATAGAGGACATATTCTAAGATTATAACTAACTTTGATAACAAAATGACATAAGGTAATTGTATCCATTACATCATATAGAAAGAACTATCAACTGAGTTCATTTTAAAAAGATATGAATTCAGAATTAAAGCGACAACTATATCCATTTCATATGAAAGAAAACTAATACAACTTCCATTACCAACTTCTACAATTACATTTTAAAAGAAACTAATAAATTAAACTATATGTACAATTATGCATTTCAAAGTAACATGTAAAGCATGTACAAATAAAATATTAAGATTTCATACATGTACTGAAATAACTACCAATGTGTTGTGCAAGCTTCGACATCGGGTGAAGAGGAGAAGCATTGACATAGGCTTAACCTCCCTACCATGGACCTTAACATATCCCCACAATCTCTTATGAGAAAGGCCCTCCCTACCCCGAGTTTAGGCTTGGGGCACCATAGTCCTGCCATCTGAGCATTCTGGTGTTAAGAGTGTCGACTAAGTAGCAAACAAGGCTTAGGAATTCCTCCATCAACCTTCGCTCTATCAGCCAACACTTTGACTTAATTATGGCAAACATTCCTCTAATCTACCTTGGCCAAAGATTTAGATGGGCAAATGAATAGCTCGATCACCGTTGCTTGACTTGACAATTGAATATACTTTGGACAACCATGAACTGACTCGGACTAAGCAATTTTTTTAGATGCTCATGTACTTTAGTTACTGATTCTCAGTTTGTTCTTCTAGGGATACCTCTCTTCTTCACCCATCTATACTCAACCCTCCTTGTCTTAGGTGGATCCTAGGATATTTGTTGGTGTCTAAGTACTCTTTTATCAATCAGAATTTATTTATAACAATCTGATTCTTATCTCAATTGGTATATGGATAATACCACTACATAAGTTAGATATATTCCTTATGGGAAAATGAAGGAACCATCCTTATGCAAAATGTTCAATATTATGCATTATACAAGTATTTGATCAACAATCATAATGGAGTACTTCAGGTTTGACTCTGTAGATCTATATTAGCACTCGATATGCATGGATAAAAGAACTATTATGTATAGTGGAAAATAGTGTTGATGTTTTATCAAAATTCTTAATACTCTTGAGCTTAGGTTATGGCAGATATACTTAACCAAGATTGTGGATACAAATTATCATAATGTTCCTTCATTCTGTAGTGGAATTCATCTAAAAAGAATGCATTGAAAAAGACATAGCATATGAAATATGAAATAAGACTTGTGAAATGATTTTATGACTTTTGAAATGAAAACTTAGAATATGTTTTTGTGGTATGACAATGCAACTTCAACATGGAAATATTGTCAAAAGTGTGGCCAATATTATAGTTGAGGTATTGTAATATGATCCCAGTATAGTGCTCGTCTCTGGAAGGAGTTATAGAAAGAAAAGAAAACAGATCTACAAAATTTATTAGATCAAGACATCCCAAGATTAGAGGCATGCTTTCACAAGATCATGACATCCGAGAGTTTTTAACTAGCTATTACAATGGTTATATGATTATTTTGAAAAATAAATAATTTGGGATGTAATATACCCTCTCCCTTGTGTTTTATCATCCCCAATGAACTTTACAAAAGAAAAGAAAAGAAAATTCTACTTAACTAACAAAGCATAGTTTTTTAAAAAAATGATAGACACAAAATTTTATATTCTAGTCCTTTGGAGAAGAGATGGCAAAATTTATGGAAGATCTCATCATAATCTTCCTAGGTAGCATTTTCCTTAGTATATTGGTCCCATCGAACCTTGCATTGGGTTATCTCTTGATTTCGTAGGTGGAGCTTATGCACCTCGAGTCTTTTGAGCAGCTCTATTTCCACTACCCTTGGATCTCGTACCTACAAAAGATTCCAATCGGTTACATGCTCATGATGGGTGATATACTTTTTACGATATGATACACAGAATACATCATGCATCTTGGCAAGAGCTGGAAGTAGTGCAATCCTGTAGGCCACCAAGTTTACAACTTCTAACACCTCAAAGAGTCCAACATATCTTGGGGCCAGCTTGACATTCTTTCCTAACTTGATAGTACTCTTTTGTGGTTTTACCTTTAATCAAACCTTTTCCTCTACCAAGAACTCTCTAGGTGTTCTTTTAGCATCTGTATGACTCGTTTGTCTATTATTCGCCTCTTTCAGTCTCTAGCAGATTTGAACTACCTATTCTTCCATCTCTAATAGCTTTTTTGGCCCAATGAAAATTTTGTCCTCAATTCAATTCCAATTTACAAGAATTCTGCATTTATGACCATACAGAGCCTCAATGGGTGTCATCTTGATAGCAGATTGATAGGAGTTATTATAAGAAAATTCTACTGAGGGAAGATACATTTCCCATTGGTGTTGTCGATCCATATAGTACACTCTTAGGAGATATTCTAAAACCTAATTTACTCTCTCTGTTTGGCCATTGGTTTCTAAATGGTAAGCACAACTGATTTTTAAATTGGTTCCCAAAGCTGCAAATAAATTTTGTCACAACTTGGATTTTATCCAAGCATCCTTGTTGGATATAATCTCTTCTAGAATTTTATGAAGCTTGAAAATTTCTCAAACAAACTTGTGAGCAATCTCAAGTGCTCCATCTGTTAAGTTACTCGGTATGAAGTGAGCCATTTTGATTAATCTCTCTACCACTACAAAGATGATGTTGTGTCTATTTAGGGTCATGGGTAGCCCTTGAATGAAATCCATGGTAATTATTTGCGACTTCCATTCAAGAACCTTGTTTGGGTGTAGTTAACTTGTTGGTTAACGGTGCCCTGCCTTGACTCTTTGACACTCGAGGCCTCTTGCTACGTAAAATGTTATTTCTCTTTTCATTCCCTTCCAAAAATACAAGGGTTTTATATCTTCCATCATCTTGGTCACCCTAGGATGTCTAGAATATGGAACTGTGTGGAATTCTTCTAAAATCATCCTTCAGGCTTCCAGAACATTGGGTATAGACATCCTACCTCTATATCTCAACAATACATCATCTTCTAATTTATAATCTCCATACTTGGGATCTTGAGGGTCTTTATGAAGTGCTTGGTTGACCTCACTATAGAAATTGTCTCTAGTTAGGTGTTGTAATACTTGTTCCCTAAGCCCAATAGTTATAGCTACCATAACTGATATATGCCTTCAATGGCTTAAAGCACTTGCAACCTTGTTTTCCTTACCCTTAATGTAGTTGATCTTGAAATAATAATTTGCTAGAAATTCCAACCATCTCTTTTGTCAAGCATTAAGGTTAGGTTAAGTAAATATATATTTCAGGCCATGATGATCTCACTGGAGTTCAAAGGGTTTTCCTATCAAATAGTGCCTCAATAATGGTTGCTAATTCCAGATCACGTGGAGCATAATTTTGTTCATATTTTTTCAGTGTCTTGGATTCATAGGCAATAACTTGATCTTCCTGCATCAATACACCTCCTAACCCCTCCTCGGATGCATCTATTATAACCACAAATTGGCCTCAAAGATCAAGTACTCTAGGTACCGAGGTAATAGTTAACTTCTCCTTTAGATATTCAAAAGGCACTTGACATTTTTCGGTCCAAATGAACTTCTTCCCTTTTCTTTGAAGTGAGGTGACGGGGTAAGCTATCCTAGATAAATGTATGACAAATTTTCTATTAAATCCTTCTAGTCCCACGAAACTCCCGACCTCTGTCACATTCCTAGGTACATATCAATCTCTGATTGCCTTGATCTTAGTGGGGTCTACGACTATCCCTTGAGCTGATATAATGTGTCCCAAGTACAATATCTCCTTTTGATAGAATGAACATTTGGATAATTTTCCATACAATTTATGTTCTCGTAACCTCTATAAGACTATCATTAAGTGCCTTTGATTTTCCTCCTCATTTTGAGAGTATATGAGAATGCTATCGATAAAAACCAACACAAATTTATCTAGACAATCTTGGAAAATGCTATTCATTATATTCATGAAAGTTGTCAGAGCATTGGTTAATCCAAATGGTAGTATAGTAAATTCATAATGGCCATATCGAATTTTGAAAGTAGTCTTGTGAATGTCTTCATCTTTAATGTGAAGTTGATGATAACTAGACCTTAGGTTGATCTTAAAAAATAGAGTTGCACCTCTCATTTGATCAAAATCAATTTTAGAAAGCGGATACCTATTCTTAATGGTAACCTTGTTAAGCATCCTATAGTGTATACACAACCTCATGGTCCCATCCTACTTCCTGAAAAATAGCATTGGAGCTCCCCAAGATGAGACACTAGGTTGAATAAGTTTCTTATCTAATAAATTTTGTAGCTATACTTTGTTGTCCTACATTTTGCCACCACAAAATGTTGGTAACAACATGAAACTTTTTCAAGCTAGTTTTGCGTATCTCTATGTTTAATTTGATATTCAATTTCTTAATGTTGATTAATCAATCAACTCCAATTAGTTTATCAAATTGTTTTACTGAAGGCTTTCGTCAAGTCTTTTTCGTTTTTCTTTTTGTCAAGCCTTTGTTTGATTTTTGAGGCCTTCATTATTTTTTCTTTGTTGTTGAGTTTGCGTTTGTTGGTTTTTAGTCCTTTTGTTTTTCTAATTTCATGTCTTTTGTTTTCCCCTTCAATTTGATCTAACTTAGAGCTCAATCAGAGTTGTCAGTCAAAAGGTATGGTTGTTTTAGTGCCTCAAAAGTGAACCTTTTTGGTGCAACAACATGAATTAAAAATATTATGTTATATTTTTAATTTGACTTTTACTTTTTGAAAAATATAACTTAAATTCACTTTTTCTTGTATTTTAAAGTTACCTTATCTTTAAATTTTTCACTTAAAGTGACTATATTTCACTTTATGTTATAATTTTAAGTTGAGTTACTTATTGACTTTTCACTTAAAGTGACTATATAACCATGTAGTTTCAGTTTAATTTTTAATTTTTAAATCAAATGCTCATTTAAATATTACTTTTTAAATGATATTTATGTGTTGTATTTTTAAATATGATAAATAAATATTGTTTATGACCCATTTAGTAACATTTTTATGAAATTATTTTGATTAAATGACTTTAAGTTATCAAAAGTGGACCTTTTATGTGCAATTGCATGTAAAATCCATCAAAAGTGGACATTTTATCCATGTCACTGCATATAAAGTTCAAACTTGGAATCATAAGTGGACCTTTTTGATGTCATTACATCAAAGACTATCAAAAGTGGACCTTTTGATGTCATTGCATCAAAAGGTAAGTTTTTGTCTTTGCATCCAAAATGTGAGATGTAACTTAAAATATGCTAGTCACCCCAAAAGGTTGATCACTTGCATATTTTAAAACATGTTATGCACCCAAAAAGGTCTAGTTTGCCTTGTTTATATTTTAAAATATGCTATGCACCTAAAAAGGTTTGATTTTAACTAAAAGCATGTTTTAAAATGTCTATTGCCCTCCAAAAGGACTTACCTTCCACGGACCTGATTTTGATCATTGAGAGAGTTCTTCTTGGTGGATTTGCATGAAATCTTCTCCATTCAAGGCATTTTTTCTTGTTAATGAGTTTTCTTGCACCAAAAATGAATTCATCTTGCTGAAAATCATTTTCTTGAGCTCTATCCTAGTGCATGTTTTTGAGAAAAACTTCAAAAAAAACCATTTTTATCAACGTTTTTGCTCCAATATGAATTGATTTGGTCTTATTTGGTGATTGCATTGCATATTGGTGCATGTTTTGGTGTTTAAACTTCAAATCGATTTGCTCATGCTCCTTGGTGAAACACGTTTTCACCAAAAATGTCCCACAAGCATGAACATCCAAAAATGTTGGATCTTGGAGTGTTAATAGAGCACGTTTTGGCATCTTTCAACAAGAACTCCTTGTTTTCTACCCTCTCCCATTTGGATTTGCAAAGTTGGAAAAGTCAAAGTGTTTTTGGAGACGTTTTCAACATTAGAGCATCTTTTTCCTTCATTTTTGGCACTTAAAACTTCATGCAAGTGGACTTCTTCCATTTTGCTATTTAATTTATGCTTATCTTGTCAATTTTATGCACATAATTTCTTGATGATTTCCACTTGTTCAAATCTATGCCATGAAAAGTGTATTTTTCCTTTAAAAATTAAGAAATTGTTCATTTTCATGTTTTTGGTTCTTTCCCAAATTTCAATTCTGAATTTGTGTGTTGAAGTGCTTTGCATCTTGGCATATTTGAGTCACTTTCCAAAGGTATGTTCTTATTTTTTGTTTTTGTGTTTTGTGCTTGTTTTTGTGTTTTGTCCACTTTGGAAAAGTCAAGTGTTCTTTCCCAAGAACTTGTTGTTTCACTTCATATGAAAGCATCATCACATTCCACTTCCATTTTCCATCCCACAACACTTTGCATCTCATCTGAAAAATGCAATTACATGTTTTCCATCTCATTCGTCATTCACACATGCATGTAATCTCATTTTCTGCTTCCATTTTCACTCATCTCACTTTTTGCATCCACTTGCACGACACAGTTACATGAAATTCCTTATGTGTAATAGCATCCAAAAGGTCTAATTTTGATTAAAAGTCACTTGTTGAAAAGTCAAAAACATGTCATTTTCATCTTTCATGTACTTTGACTTCATCTCTTCACTAAAGGTGACTATAAAGCTCATTATCCCTCTTCCATTTTTCATTTCCATTTCTCCATATGCATTTGTGCCTTCATGAGCAAATACATGTTTCCACAATTTTTCATGCTTTCCATTTCATCCTTCATTGGCACTTGTATGTAAAGTGCATCCATCATCCACATTCACTTCTCATCTCACCTTTCACCAATATATATTGCACTTACATGTACTCATATTTCATGCAACAATGCCTTGAAAACTCTAAGTCATGTTTGAAAATCAACAATCTTCATTTTCATGCATTCCCATGTGTTCCACTTTCACACATTCTCATTTCACTCTGTTTCTTTCCATCTTCCATTTTCCACCTTTATAAAACTTCATTCCACATTCCATTCATTTCATTTTCATTCGTTGCATATGCATACGATTTCTTTTTGAGATCATTTCATTAGATCTCCTAAGTCTCTAATTCATTTCCAAACCCTTGTTGTTGATTGCAAATCAACTTGTAGGGCGATTTCGTCTGACGATGTGTTTATGTTTTTGGATTTATGTGTTGCAGTTCACAAAAGATGCCTTCACTATCAAAATCCAAAGAAAAGATGAAATATCAATATGATAAAGAGTTGGCTCATGCAACTCTATCATCAATTGCATCCATTCTTGACAATGTGATGGATATGAAGATTGGTCATGTGAACATGGTCAATTTGGTCATGAGATGAAGTGCATCAAAACAAGTAACATTAATTTGGTGTCTACTTTTCCTATGATAGTCATAGAACCTGATTTTGTTCTTGGATGTGCATAGCAATTTACTCTAAAAACAAAGATTATCAAGGAAGCTAATGGCAAGGTTATCAGTAGCCCTAATCCATAAGTTATTGAGAAGATCTTTAAAGTACCGCATAAAGTAGAATGTGTAGATTTAACTAAGGAATCATCTTTGGGATGGTGGAATGGGCAAAAGAGTGATTATCAAAAATTTGTCAACCTATACTGGTTAGTCAATAAAAGGAGCAACTTCTCCAAATGGCCAAAGATTGTTCATTGGTCTAACTTTGAACAAGAATATAAGGTTTTCATCATCCTTCTCAGTAGAATTTTTGGTCTCAAAGATTCTACTGATTTCAAACGATGGATGTATAAGTTCATCATTCAAATCATGGAAAACAAAGAACACATCTTTTGGGGAGAGCACATCAACACTATGCTCTATTGACAAATGGGCAATGTGGGAACTTCAACACCCTTCTACATGAACTCTTACCTTGTTTACATTACTATTGCCATGGGATCTTTCTCTGGTCTCTCAACCAAGGGTGATCACCTTCAAGTTCCCATTTGGGATTACTATGACTAGCTCACTCTAGCAAATAGTAAATTTCACTATAGAAGGGTCCAAAATGCAACATGGGAAAAGGTGAATCAATATGGCTATATTTTCATTCAATTTCCATTTTTCACATACTTAAGAGTTGGATATTTCAAAGACGAGCCGTATACTTACCTAGGTATACTACAGATCGAATCATCTTGATGGAGCTAGCTAGATAGCTCATGGACGTGTAGAGTAATCAACATGCTATGCATAGGCTTGGTTTCGATATTACCTTAGCTAAACCCTTGGCTATTGGCAATTATTTAATCAATGTTGTGCCCAAAGTGAAGTAGATAGAAGTAGAGTTGCATTTGATCACTTTGAAGAAGTTCAAAGCCATAGTTGAATTTGATTACCGAGAGATGAATTCTCAGATGAAAAGAGCTTTCACATGTGCTCATCACATCAATGATATTTGGGCTGATATGAGAACATAAATTGACATCATGAAGATGGACTACTGCAAATTAACATTGTAGTAGATAATTGATCTCAACATGTTGGAAATCCCTTTAGATTTCCAAGTTGGAGATGACAGCAACATTCTTGATCTGAAGTTTCATTAGGCCAATTTTGATAAGAAGTGACCTTTCCCTATTCAGTGGCAACAAAAGGAAGGAACATCTATCATGGATAGATTTCAATCCATATTGGAAAACACTAACAAATGGTTGAAAAATAAAGGCCTTAAAAGAGTTAATCCTAAGATGGGATTGGATTTTGGAAGCTTTGATCCTCCTAGTAGGAAGTCACAGTTGGAAATCATAGGGAAAGATGGTGTCTCATCTTCTAATACTAAGGGTTCCCTCAAATTCAAATTGAAGGGTGGAAAAAGTTCTAAGTCTTCTTAGATTTTTTAAACCAATTTAAGAGTTAGAGGAAGAATCAAAAGAGGAGCTAGAGATAGAATCAAATAAGGAAGATACACATGAAGAAGGGGAAATCATGATCATATCTCCCCCAAAGCTTGCACAAATGCATGTGCCATCTACTCACAAAAAACCTTTTTCTAGATGAGGTAGATGATGATGTGGATTCATTCTCTATGGTTTTCACTCTTTCTATTCTAGTCTTGGAGGTCAATACAAGTGCCCTTCCTATTTCATATGCTACTCCTTTCATTCCCACAAATGAACAATTTGAGCATTTGGCAAATGTGTTGGAGGATTTTCCAACTCTCACAAATGATCAAGTTTCCCAACTTGATACATCTTTGATAAGTTTTGATCTTTTCATGACAGTGTCTTCTTAGCATGTTCCTATGCCTTCAGTTGTGCAGACTGAATCTTGCTCAGTCATGACGGAGATACAATCAGGATCAATGCAAATGGTTTCCACTATACCTGCTTCCACAAAAGAAAGTTTTAGCTTGCCTGCATGGTTGAAAGGAATTACAACAAAGAGGAAAAAAAGGTGGTAGTATTGCCAAATAATCTCCCTATTAAGAAAACTGAATCCAAATCATTGAAAGATAAGATTGTTTTAAGAATTTTGGTTGATTCGGATAAGACTAAGTTTGTTGTAAGTTGCTGAACCTTTGGTTGACAAACCTATAGAGGAACTTAATCATTCTAATTACAAGTTCACTAAAGTTGAAATTAGAAAAAATCCACATCTGAGTTGTTTACAAGATGCTCCAGATGCATTGGCTGAGCTATGGGAAAAGAAAAATCAATTGAAACAGGAGATTTCTCACCTAAATGAGGTCATTTGGCAACAATCTTCTTAGAGTGTTGTTGTTATGTCTCAAACATCTAAGGATAGAAAGATGATTGAGGCCACCAAGTCCTAGATACAAGAAATCATTTTTGAAGGAGTTTGAGCCATCACAGAGACATTTGCAGTTCTTAGATGCATCAAACAGATGAATAAAATGGAGTGAAACTTAATTTCTTCTTTGATTCAAGAAGTAGATAATTTGAAGGAAATCCTTGATGATTGGGATGAAATGGTAAGATTTGATATGGATGCCTTGGTCTCATGTGACATTCTTCCATCATGTGAAATGTTCTTCAAATTTCAAGGGCTCATTGGTTGCAAAGAGGAAACATTGAGAAAGCTGGTGACAAAGTTGTAGATGGCCTTTGGAGATTGTCAAGCAGTTGAAACAAGTGTTACTTTGTAATTTGGAATAGATGGGATGCCATGTTATTGATGAATTTGGTAATCTCATTGCAATAGAAAGAATAAAATCAAAATATACAATCAAGATTAGTGTTGATGTAGATTTTGAAAACTTTAGTTCACACACAATGAACAAGTTTGTCTTGTATAAATCCTTGACAAAACACTTGTTAGATACTATGGTAGAAAATTCCAAAGTTGTGCAATCAGCATATGCAAATGCGGTGAGAGTAGAAGCCATATCAAAGACCATGGAAATTGTTGATCTTCCCACAATGTGTGACATCATCATCAAATTCAAGATACTGATAAACAATCCTTGAGATTGTTGTTTTTATTTTAATTTTATATTAGTAGTTTTAAGAGGATGCATTACATGAAAAAGTGTAATTACATGTAATGCAAGTTACATGTATGTAAAAGGATATAATGTGAGTTGCATGTAACCCTATAATTTCTCTTCTAGTTAGACTAGGTCAAAGTTGGTTGACTTGCTCCCACTTTTTCCTCCACCTTTTTCTGAACTCATGTGCCTATATAAAGGAGTGTCCCCCTCATTGTAAAAGGATCATTATCTTTTATGCAAGAGAGTTCTGGAGAAATTATGCCAGCAAAAATTTATTTGTGTAAGCACTATTTTGAGAGAAAGTGAATGCAAACGAGAATTTGAGACTTAAATTTGTTTAAGTGAGATTGTTACTTGTGTGAGTCATAATCTTTGTCTATAATTCATCTAAGTTAACTTTGATTCATATTATCTTGTGTTCTTGGTAATTGTATCTTGTGAATTGAATAGAAAAAGAGTTAAGAAGCGATTGGAGCTAGAGCTTTGACTAGTAGCAATTATGGAATTATATAGCTAGAAGCTTTGTTTGTAGCTTATACTTCTCTCTTAATCCACAAAATAATTAAGTTATTCTTACTTTTAGGAGTCTTTGTACCCTAATTGTAAAGCTTTTCCATATAGAAGTACGATTGGACTTAGAGCCAAACTGGTACATTTTCAGCTAGCATTTGAGTTAGTGAAGGTTTATCGGTATCACTATTTCTAGCTCTTGATAGAAGTGTAGTTAGAGATTCATGCTACCTATTACTCACTCAATGAGTAAGTGGATTCTTTCTTGAAAGATAAGAAGAAAGGATATTGGTAACACCCATTTTATAAAATCTCTCAACTTCTTGCTTACCTTGAGTTGATACAAGGAACAATGAGAAGGCAGAGCCTTCCCTTTAAGGTAGGAGAGACTCTGTCTCACATGCTATGGATGGTCATCCTATTTTGTGATTGGATTTTTACCAAAAATTGTCAGTTGCAAAATATCCATCGAACACACTTGTAACTTCATTAATTTAGTAGTAATCATTCGATAAGGTGCTCTTAACATAGGCTCTACTGCAGGTACCAAATCTATGATGAAATCAAATACTCTAGATGGAGTTAATCCAAGGAGTTCTTTTGGAAACACACCCTGAAACTTCTTAAGATATATATACCTCTTCTCGAAGGATTCCCATAGTTTTACTCTAATTTCTACATCTTCAAAGATTTAGTCATCTCAATAAATAGTATCTATAGGCTCTCTCAAGTCTTCAATCTTTACTGCAAAAATTTCACACCCCTTCCTTTTGCATCTTTTAATTTGCATAGTCAAGATTTGGTGAGGTTTGATCTCATGCAAAATTCTTTTAATATTTATAGGGTTTCCTTGGTCATCTAGGCATTCTATTGTCTTGGCAAGATAGTCCACCTTAGCCTTATGTTCACTAAGCTAATTTATACCCATAATGATGTTGTAGGACCCAAGAGGTGTTACATATAGATTTACATTTGTAGAAAAGTTTGGAAAGTCAACCCGGGCCTCAAGCAGACACTGCTCTACCTTATAGCCCTTGACTGGTTTGCATACTCAATAGTCCATGGGCTTTCCGTAAAACTAGTTCTTCTAGGAAATCTAATCAATAGCTTTGGGGATATAAAACATTATGTTGCCCCTATATCAATTAATATAGAAAAAGGGTTCCATAGATCTTACTCAGAGTTTCTATTGGACCCAGTTGTTGTTTTGGTTGTTGATTATCCAGTGTTGCATGAGTCCTTTATTGGTAGACGATTTGTTGGGGTGGTAATGGGGGTCAAGGTGGTTGATTGGCAGTTGGCTTGTTAGGGCACTTGTTAGCATAATGATCCCCACCATAGGTGAAAATTTTTGACAGTGGTCCCTTCTTTTCATTTCCTTTATTGCCCTCATTTAAGTTGGAGTTACCCTTGAATTCTTTACCACCATTTCCTCTAGGCTTTGATTTATTGGGCTTGAAATTTTTAAAATGCTTTTTTTGGGATCCTAAATTCAATCCTTCTATGTTCCAACTAGTTTTCCTCTTGTTATCTCGAATAGAGTCATCCTTTTTCACTTTGTGTTCCTGATGGACAACTCTCCCAAGGGCTTCCTCCATAGTTCAAGGAGCAAGAACATCCATTGCTCCTTGATCCTATTGTTTAATCCCATAATGAACTTCCTAACTTTCAGGTTCTTGTCTTGCTAATACAAGCCTACATACTTCAACAACCAAGTTAACTTCTCCAAGTACTTGTGTACAGACATATCCCTTGTTTAAGGTTCTAAAAGTCTAACAATTTCTATTCATAGAAAGTCTAGGGTAACCATCAATTCGTAAAGATGAAGATGAACTTGTCCCAAGTAACCTTAGTTGTCCTAATGTTGAGTTCCATGTTGTTGTTTCCCCATGAAGTAGTTGCTTCACCTAAAAGGTGGCATATTCCCCATATTGCATTAGAAGTTTCAGAAAAACTCTTGATTTCCAAGTATTGTTCCATCTCAATTAATCAAGCTTCTACATCCTCCCCAAATTTAGAGCCCAAGAACCTAGGTGGTTTGATCTTTATAATATTCAAGGACAAGTCACTAACTATTTCTAGTTTCCTTTGTTTCTCAGTTTGTGTGGGTGAGACTTGAGCACTCTTTTCATTGTGGCTAGAATTTTCAGGTTTAGTTCTAAGTGGAAGCGAGGATGTATCTTCTCTTGACCATGCCCTATCTGGGCTACTAGATCATTCATTTTCT